>JZKD02S1732538.1:286173-332766 GCA_000966675.3 Picea glauca
CATGAGGGAGAGCTTTAAGGAGTGCGAAGGTGATCTTTTCTTTGTTGGAAAAATTGTGAACAGAGAAATAACCTTCTAGCAGAGTTAACCATTTTTTTAGGGCTTCTGCATCTATCTATCCTTCAAATACAGGAATATCAAAATTAAATTGTACCTTGAAAGGCGAGGTGCCTCCAAAGTTGTTGCTTGATGAATATGCGCCTGATGCTATCGGCAGGCATTGAAGGATGTGGGCAAAATTCTATATCATTTCGTCCCTCTGTCGCGTGGGAGTTTGCTCAAGCAACAGATCGATAGGATCGTCTTCTCCATCATTTTTCTTTTCTTCCACCATTGAGGGTTTCTTGGGTCTGTTAGAGTGATTGTATTCAAGAGAGACAAGCTCGAGACCCAACTTGCTATACTCAGACCTCGTCGGGGACATGCACTGAAAGAACGATCAAGAGTAGCCTGCTCTGATACCACTGATTTGAATGTGACGGCTACTCACATTTGCAAGAAGATGATTACAATGAGGCTCTGAAGACATTTTTACAATAAAAAGGTATTCCAAAAACCCTAGACATCCAAAAACCTAACCCTAGGAGATGAAGTGCCAAAAGTCATGTGGGCCCTGTTTGGGTAAGTTAGTACATCAACTTCCTGGGGTCGTAACTTTTGCATACGATCTCTGTTTTAGGCGTATGATAGCCCGTTGGAAAGGTATCATCGAGGAGATTCATTTTGGGGGATCAATAATGCCTCTATATATCACTAAGAACCTCGATCTTGAAAAACCTTCATTTGGGCTTTGAAAATGGCCCCAGAAGTTAAAAACTACTAAAAATAGTAAATTGTCAAATTTGCCAAAAAACTGTTTTGAGCCAGTTGGAAAAGGTGGGTGGCCATCGATATCCACCTGGATCAATCCTCCCTCCTTAGGAATCAATGGTCTCCATTGCATTGAGTTCTCGAAAGAGAGGGAAAAGTGTTTGCTGAATCTGCATCTTGGTGAGCTGCTTCCCTTTCTGGAGACGTCGTGTTGCTCAGTTTGTGGAAGTTTGTCACGAACCTGTTGAGGCTGAGGCTGTTCAAAAATTCAGGCTACATGAGAGGACGATGTGTAGAAGGAATCTTTTCTCTTTGCTACAACCTTGTTGACCTACTTATGTTGGATAGAAGGTGTTGTGGGCGAAGCTGTAGTGGTTGTAGTGTCCTTTTGTTTCCATTTTGAACTAATTGTGAAGAAGTTGAATTTTGCAGTATGAGATACTACCTTGCGTCACTTTTTAGGTGGAACAGTAGTCGAAACTACCTCTGGTATTCTGTAGAGATGACCCCCTAGAGAATAATGACACTGCAGGGTCGAGACTCATAAACAACATGGTGCTTCCACATAGATGGTTGGCCCAAGAGAAAATCACAAACATCTTGTGGGGAAACATCACATAATACCTCATCCTTGAAGGGTTCGATGCCATATGACAATCGACATTGTTTCCTGACACGAAGATCTCATCCTTGGCGAAGCCACCCAATGTTGTATGGTTGCGGGTGTGGTGTTGTCAACAATCCCAACTATTTGACGACCTCTGCTAAGATGAGGTTCTTCTGGCTTCCACTATCAACAATAAAATGCAGCGGGGTCCCCTTGACCCACTTCTGTGAATGAAAAAGGCGCTCCTCCTCTTCAGGATCTGTTTTTTCTTCTGGTTGAATTGTTGTGGTCGCGACAATAGCAGTGGGGTCTATGTTAATGATCTATCCTTTACCAGTATTTTCATAATCAGATTCTGAATCAGGGTTCGGCTCCTTCTCTTTGATCTTGGACACCAATGACTTTTTTGAGTGACATTCATCGGTCTTGTGCTAGGGGATTTTGTGGAAATCACACCATTTTCCGATGTCCTTCTTTGTCTTCCCATGACCCTTCTTTTCATGTGGCTTGGATTGGTTTTCGGGAGACTGTTTGTTAGGGACATCTTCATCATACTTTGGTTGTTGTGGATTTGCAGAACCAAAATTCCGTTTGTTCTGGTGCTTAAATTTTTACTCGATTTTAACAACATATTGATAGGCAGCACCGAGTGATGAGATGTCCAGAAAATCCATTTCAATTTGGATGTATCTGTGTAGAGCCCCACAGTATTTCAGAACCAAATGTCATTCGGAGTCTTTGATACCCAGCTTGGTGCGCAAGGTATGGAAGGTATTGGTGAACTCTGGAACTACTTGGCCCTTCTCTTGCCGCAGTGTGGTCCATCTCATGTACTGGTCCTCATAGTTACCAATAGGGTAATATTGTTCCTTTACCGGATCCACCAAAAAATCCCAAGTGGGATCGACCCCATATATTCCAGAATCCTCTATGGAACTTTGCTCCTAGTAAGTTTCCCACCAATGTTTGACATGAGGGAGAGCTTTAAGGAGTGCGAAGGTGATCTTTTCTTTGTCGGAAAAATTGTGAACAGAGAAATAACCTTCTAGCAGAGTTAACCATTTTTCTAGGGATTCTGCATCTATCTATCCTTCAAATACAGAAATATAAAAATTAACTTGTACCTTGAAAGGTGAGGTGCCTCCAAAGCAGTTTCTTGATGAAGATGCGCATGATGCTATCGGTAGGCGTTGAAGGATGTGGGCAAAATTCTCCATTATTTCATCCCTCTGTTGCGTGAGAGCTTGCTCAAGCAATAGATTGATAGGATCATCTGCTCCGTCATTTTTATTTTCTTCCACCATTGAGGGTTTCATGGGTGTGCAAGAGAGATTGTATTCAAGAGAGGGAATCTTGAGACCCAACTTGCTATACTCGGACCTTGTCGGGGACACGCACTGAAAAAATCATCAAGAGCAACCTACTTTGATACCATTGATCCGGATGTGACAGCTACTCGCATTCGCAAGAAGATGATTACAATGAGGCTCTAAAGGAATTTTTACAATAAAAATGAATTCCAAAAACCCTAGACATACAAAAACCTAACCCTAGGAGATGAAGCACCAAAAGTCACGTGCGCCCCCTTTGGGTAAGTTAGTACATCAACTTCTCGAGGTCGTAACTTTTGCATACGATCTCCGTTTTAGGCGTATGATAGCTCGTTGGAAAGGTATCATTGAGGAGATTCATTTTTGGGGCCCAATCATGCCTCTGGTTATCATTGAGAACCTAGATCTCAAAAAACCTTCATAGGACCCTGAAAATGGCCCCGGATGTTAAAAACTGCTAAAAATAGTAAATTGCCAAATTTGCCAGAAAACCTTTTTGAGCCAGTCGAAAAAGGTGGGTGGCCACCGATATGCACCTGGATAAAAAACTGTGCAACAAAATTATAATATTGTGCAGCCACTGTACAATAACGCACAACCGCAGTACAATACGACATAGCCCTAGCACAATACCACCCAGTACAATTAGGCACCTCAGTATAACGCGTCATGAGGAGATAAATTAGGCTATAGAGGAGGAGGATGATCCAAAGGAGGTTTTAGACAGGGTAGAGGACCAGTAGTGTGTCAAAATTTTCATCAATCAGGACACTATGCAAGGGAATGTCCACTTCCACCAGCAACTTGTATGCATTTTCGCGCATCAGATCATGACCACAACTAATAGTAAAGATCCAGGAAAAGAGGAACTAGAACAACTTGAACGTTCAGTTGATCTCAGCCGGAGCAAGGGATGAAGGACGAAACATCAATATCATTACTCGTGAAGGAGTTAAAACAGGAAATGATGCAGTTCGACAAGAACCAGTACAAAACCAGTAGGTAAAGAAGAATAATGAAACAAGGAAACAGTTCGACGTGCAAAAGGAGAAGGAGATATTCAAGGAAGCCTGAAAAGAATTTCAGAAGGGGGACATGGCGTCGACTTCAAATGCACAGCAGAACAAGGAAGCACCAGAGAACAAGATGTCTCCATCATTGGATCATACCAACGAGATGAAACCCATGGGACAAGCAAGTACAATCAAAGGCTTTCTGCAATCATGTGTAAAGGTATTAAGTGATCCATCATCTGTGAAAATATTGCAAAACATACTAGAAAAATGTAGCATTGAGATCGAAGGAAAGTTAAAACCAAAGACAGTCAATCACTTGCACACGAGAATAAGAACCAATAGGGAGTTCAGATTGAATGCTAACATCAGAGATTTTAATATGGGAGACATTATACTAGATCTAGGATGTGAAGTTAATGTATTACCAAAGAATACATGGCAGTGCATGGGAGAGCCAACATTAAGATATTCACCTGTTCAATTAAAATTGGCAAACCAACATAGAGTCCTACCAATCAGTAGACCAAAAGGAGTGATAGTAGATCTTGATGGAGTGTGCACTAAAGAATATTTTGAAGTTATTGAAATAGTGGATGACACAATACCTTACCCGGCATTGCTTGGTCTGGAATGGGCATTTGACAACCAAGCCATAATCAACTTGAAAACCAGAAAAATGACATTTGAGTCAGGAGAATAGAGGGTCATCGCGCCATTAGATACATTCGAAGGGGAGAGGTTTGTAGAACCTACTTTCCTATACCTAGAGGAAATCAACAAGTTGTACAGAACAACTGCACGCGATGAGGATTACGTAAACCAAAATGTAGATGGGGTACTCAGTTGGCAGAGCATTACTTCATGTAAAACAGACTCAGACACTGGTTTAGAGAAGTGGAAGCAAAGGCTACATGAAGTATCCATAATAATATGTGTAAGAATAGACCACGCAGTAAGATGGGTAGGCACATAAATCAGAGAACCACCTAGTTTCCACAGAATAAACGATTTGGAAACATTCTTCACAGAGTATGAAGACACAGTGTTAGAGAACCAGATATTGTTAGCACTTGATCTAGCACTCAAGGCCACACCTGCAAGATGGTGGGGTTTGCACAAGGAGACCATTACAGATTGGTATCAATGTAAGAGGCTATTGTGCAGAACAAAAAAACAACAAACAACATAAGTATGATGGAAACGGGGCACCAATAGAACACTTAGAGGCATGTAGAATGCGATGGAAAATGACACCCCTAGAGGAATGGCCTCATCACTTCATACACACTCTAGAGGGAATACCAACGAACTAGTATACATACCAAGAGTTGTGCAAAGGAATTGCAACATAGACTACATTGCAACATAATTTTACCATCACATTTTCATTCAAACATGAAAACCCCAATATAGATGCAGCTCTAAAACAGATAAGAGGAGTAATATTTATCAAAGAACCAGATATAGAATTTATCACAGAAGAGAAACAACAGAATAAACAGACAGTTAAGGAACTGTTGTTATGCTATCATGTGCAAGAGGAAGCACTGGATGAAGACGATCTGCAGGATATTTAGATTGAAGAGGCAGAAGGTGAAAGAGACATGGAAGGTCCACCCATAGAATCGGAATTCATTTCTGTGTCAATCAAAGTAAAGAAAGTCAACATTGGGACAGTCAAGCATCTCAAAATGGCCAGCATTGAAGACTACTAGGATGGGCAAATAGTAGAAATCATCACAATGTTGTTGCGAGAATACAACATCTTGTTTACCACAACCTTTATAGAGATGAAGGGTATAGAAGGAGAATTAGGAGAGATGAAGATACCACTCAGACCAGAAGAAACATCGATTAGACAACGACCATATAGATTGAACCTCGTATACAACAAAAAGTCAAAGCTGAGATCGACAGGATGCTTGAAGCTAACATCGTAGAAATGGTCGAAGATTCAGAATGGATAAGCTTGATGGTAGTACAAGACAAGAAACAAGGAGGGATCAAGATGTGCATCGACTTGAGGAAGTTGAATGATGCATGCCTACATGACCCGTTCCCTACACCTTTCATGGATGAAGTGTTAGAGAATGTAGGAGGACATGAAGCTTACTCATTCACTGATGGATTCTCAGGTTACCATCATATCAAGATAGCATAGGAGGACATATACAAAACCACGTTCGCGACAAAATGGGGATCTTACCAATACACAGTCATGCCTTTTGGACTGAAGAATGCACCAACATTCATTTCCAAAGTAGTCATTGTTGCGTTTAAGGAATTCATCCATCAGTTTCTCGAAGTATACCTGGATGATTGGACAGTCTATAGTTTATTGAAAAATCATGTAGAATTCTTATGCGTGATGCTAGAAAGATGCAGATAGTTTCAAATATCATTGAACATAAAGAAATGTATATTTGGAACACTGTTTGGGATACTATTAGGGAATATAGTATGCAAACTAGGTTTACTAGTAGATTCTGCAAAGATCACAGTCATTGTTAACTTACCACCACCAAAAAAAGTCCACCAACTAAGAGCAACATTGGGACAGACATGTTATTACAAATTTTTTATCAAAGGTTATGTGTAGATCATTGCACCAATGGAAAAGATATTAATAAAGGATACAAAGTTTTAGTGGAACGACGAGTTTCAACACAGTCTGGATACCTTGAAAGAAAATATGGTCACCGCATCGATATTAGTATTTCCAGATTGGGAGAAGACATTCCATGTGCATGTAGATGCATCAACTATAGCACTTGGAGCTATCTTGGCACAGCTAGGAGTGGGACACTTGGATCACCCGATAGCATTCGCGAGAAGAAAGTTATCATACTCTGAACAGAACTATAACATGACCGAAAGAGAAAGCCTAGCTATGGTCTATGCACTTCAAAAGTTCTGGCATTACTTATTGGGAAAACACTTTAGTATGTTCACAGACCACTCAACCTTGAAATACCTAGTCAATAAGCCAGTGTTGGGGGGGAGAATCTGTCGATGGTTACCACTATTCCAAGAATTTGATTTTGAAGTAATAGTCAATCCAGGAAAATTGAACGCATGACCTGATCACCTATCAAGTGTCACAAATGGAGAAGAACCTACGAATTTAGAAGACAAATTTCTCGATGCACAGTTATTCTCACTACAGATTGTTGATTAATACTTCACAAATATCAATCAGTACTTGAGTACAGGTACTACACTGCAAGAATATAGAACCACGCAGAAGAAAAACCTAGTAGTATGTGTTTCTGACTATCAAATGATTGCAGGACATTTATATAAAATGGGCACATATATCATCTTGTGAAGATACGTGTTAGAGCACGAAAGACCCATAGTTTTAGCATAAACCCATGAGGGAATAGAAGGAGGGAATTATGCAAGTAAAGCTACCATGCAAAATGTATTGTGCGCAGGATTTTGGTGGCCAACGATTCACAGATATTCAAAGGAATACTTTCAAACATGAGATGTTTTTTAAAAGGTACAAAAACCCAACAAAAGGGATGAGATGCCATTACGAACACAAGTAACATTACATGCATTTGACAAGTGGGAAATAAATTGTGTGGGACCAATCAACCCACCAGTAAAAAGAATAGGATCAATGTACATTATCACCGTGATGAAATACTTAACAAGATGGGTGGAAGTTGCACCAGTGAAGGATTGTAGCGCAGAAACAACATCACATTTTCTATTTGACCAAGTAATCACTAGATTTGGGTGCCAAATAATTTTGATGAGTGACCAAGGCACGCACTTCATAAGCAGTACCATCAGTGCTATGAATGAAGAATTTGAAGTCCATAATCAGAAGGGCACACTGTATCATCCACAAGAAAATGGCACAGTGGAAGCATTCAACAAAATCTTGGAGAACGCACTGAAAAAGGTTTGCAACGTCAACAGGGACGACTGGGACCCCAAATGTAACGTTCCTGACCATCAACCCCATGGTCGAGCCAACATTACTATGCAGAAAAAACACTACTATAACATATTATGCATTCTTATAAAATACAATTGCTTAATTACAGTTAAACACAGCGTAAGCACATTAATACCATTAGCATACATAATCCATGACATTAACAATAATTCACGAATACAACGGAATACATGTAAACATTGCTAGAATCACAGATATGCATATTTAATTGAAATTATATGCATGTATATACTTATCTTTTAGACTGGAGGTAATTCACCAACTACGTGTAGACTTCCCATGAACCTCCCAACCTTAGACCATGCTGCTCATCACTCTCAGTAGTAGGTCACCCCCGAGATGGGACTAAGCTCCACCGGGTAGGGATTCCTGAGCTAGGAAGGGAATACAGGAAGACACATAATCACAGGACAAGGATTCTCTCCCAGGAGCCACTTATGCCCACTGCCCATAGACTCTCATTCCCCACATGTCTGTCCCACCCCAGGAGTATACACCTTCATTGTCACCAAGATAGTTCATAGGTTGTTAACCTCCCTTCTCTTGGGCTTCAGCAACAGACCGAACCGGAAATCTTCGAGCTCTGTGGCAGCTACAGGACGCCTTCCAGGAGTTCTCACTTCCTCTACGCACTTTCTCACCTGGAGAGAATCGCTTACAAACTGGGTAACCTGCCTCTTCAACAAAAATCACCTCCCTCACACTGGCTAGCAAGCCACACACATTCCATCACTGTGTGGCCACAATAGTCAATTGGGAAAATGTGTATGGACACCCGAAATGGAAACGATCAGTGCTAAAGCATAGCGCATCTCTGTGATTACAGGAGGCGTTAATCTTTCTGGCAAGCAACACAGGATGCACGGCTCAACAATTACAAACCATTCAGTTCTCCCAACCAGCAATAAAGAACAAACTCACCTCTTTGGTTTCAAAGATGCGTAAGGTGTACAGAGGTTCAATCACAAAGGATAAATGCCTGCATATGGAGGATGGAGGAATTGGAAGGTCGAACCCCAGATTCAGGTGATGGTTGGAGGAATGCCCACCCAACTCCTATGCAACAGTCGACGGAATGGAAAAAGAACCCCCAACACAGCTCATTTCCTGGGTTAAATTGCATGTGCTTGGGTCAACAAATGTCGCCCATGAAGCTGCATGCATCCCTCCCCAGGAACTTAGGACAAAACATAGATTTCACATGGCTTTTGGGATAATATTAAAATATTATTCCCAAGGACTTAAGCCCCTAGGCTCCACACTTAGCCTCTCTTTCCAACCTTCCAGCCCCCAATCCCTTACCCAGGTTTTGTGGAAGCTTAGTCCCCCATCACTCATTCATCGTGGTTGGTCCACACGCAGAGATGTTTTGTATTAATATTGTGCATAATTACATGTACAAAAATCAGGCTCCTGGCCTTCAACACTTAGGCTCCCTGGCCTAATAACACATAAGCCCACTAGCTTATATAACTTGGCTCAGCAGCCTTATAAACTTGAATTACAGTTCATAAACAAGATTTATACTTCATAGACATGATTTACAACAGGGCTCGGCCTTGGGGACATTACAATCCCCTCCCCTTATTTTTTCACTGTCCTCAGTGCAACTTTACACTGCATCTGCAAGCTTTTCAAAATTTTCAAAAAGATGCCAGTACTCTGCCCACATAACATCTTCATGCTCCCATGTCACGTCCTCAAGACCGTACCAGGTCCACTGAACCTTTACAAGCCCTATGGCTCGATTCCAGAGTTGTTTGTTTTTCCTGTCCAATATGCGCACAAGATGCACTTGTAGGACACCTTCTTGCTCCACCTGGATCACATTCCAATCGATTACATGATTAGCATTAGGCATAAACTTTTTAAGAAATGATTATGTACAGTCATGGATGCAGGTAATGCAAGCATATATGCAACTAGCCCAATACTTTCCAGGATTTCAAATTGCCCACAAAATCTGGTTGCCAACTTGGCACAACTTCCCAGCTTCAGGGAACTCCTGTTAGCTTTCACTTTTAGGAAAACATGATCACCCACTTTGAACTCTCTGTGGGTTCTATTCTTATCCACATAACTTTTCTGCCTGTCCTGGGCAGCTTTCAAATTCTGCTTAATTTTTATTATTTGGTTCTCCATCTCCTTGAGCAACTTTGGCCCAACTACTGTTCTATCCGCTGGATTATCCCAGCTCACTGGAGTATTGCACTTTCTTCCATAAAGTGCTTCAAATGGGCTCATTTTCAATGATCCATGATACCCATTATTGTAGGCGAATTCTACCAAGTGTAGGTAGTCTTCCCATCTTGATGGTTTGTCCATCACATACATTCTCAGTATGTCTTCTATTACTCTGTTCACCCTCTTTGTCTGTCTATCAGAATCAGGATGATAAGTTGTACTCAAGTTCAAACTCATTCTGAATCCTTTGAACAATCCTTTCCAGAAATTCGAGGTGAATTCCGGGTCTCTGTTAGACACAATCATTTTAGGAATTCTGTGCAATCGTGCCACTTCCTTTATGAAAATATCAGCAACATTTGTTTCCTTGTGAGTAGTTTTCAGTGGAATAAAATGGGCATATTTTGTAAGCTTGTCCACCACCACCATGATCAAATCATGCAGCTTGTCTGTTCGGGGCAATCCCATAATAAAATCCATCGTTACTACTTCCCACTTCCACTTAGGAATGGGTAAAGGTTGCAGCAACCCTGCTGGGTGCCTATGCTTAGCTTTAACTTTCTGGCACTCCATACATCTACCGATGTATTCAACGATCTCTCTCTTCATACCCAGCCAAAATTAATGGCTCTTGATCGCTGATACTTTTTTATGATATCCAGGGTGCCCTGCATAAGGCACATTATGCATCTCCTGCAAAATCATCTGTTTCAAGCACTGGACATTGGGTACAAAAATTATGTTCTTGTACAGTAGTATTCCATCTATTTCCAATTTATAAATTTCCATCTTCTGTGGCATCTTACCCTGTTGTAGCTTGGCTACCAATTCTCTGTACTGTAGATCTGCATTTGCAGCCTCCAGAATTATGCTTTTAATATCAATCTGATACATGCTAATGGTTGTAGCATGTAATTCATGCACCCTCCTGCTGAGTGCATCAGTCACTTTATTCTCCTTTCCTTTGATATGCTTGATCTCAAAGTTGTACTCACACAGAAATTCCAGCCACCTACTTTGTCTAGCGTTTAAGGTTGGTCGATCAAACAAATATTTCAAACCATTATGGTCTATTCTAAGTTCAAACCTCCTTCCCATGAGGTAATGCCTCCATTTCTTTAGAGCATGAACTATGGCTGCCAACTCCAAGTCATGGGTTGCATAGTTCTTCTCGTGCTCTTTTAATTTCCTGGACTCATAACAGATTACAAATTCATTTTGACTAAGGACCCCTCCTAGTCCTTCTTTGCATGCATCAGTGCATACTATGAAATCTGCATTCGGATCTGCAATCCTCAGGATTGGAGCACTGGTTAACAACTGCTTCAATCGCTGGAAACTTTCCTTGCATCCCTCTATCTAGTGAAACTGCTTCCCCTTTCTTTGCAAGGAAGTGATAGAGTGAGCTATCTTGGAAAACCCTGCGATGAACCTTCTGTAATAACCAACCAAACCCATGAAGGATCTAACATCCGTTACGTTCCTTGGAGCTGAACATTCTCTAATGGTTTCAATCTTCTCAGGGTCTACTACTATCCCATCCTTCGAGATAATATGTCCCAAGTAATGGATCCACTCTTGGTAAAACGAGCACTTGCTTAGCTTGGCATATAGTTGGTGCTCTCTTAGCACCTGCAACACCATCCTCAGATGTTTTTCATGTTCTTATTTGGTCCTGGAATACACCAAAATGTCATCCATGAAGATGATGACAAACTTGTCTAGATAGTCTTTGAATACTCCATTCATCAAGCTCATAAAAACAACGGGTGCATTTGACAGTCCAAACGGAACCACTGTGAACTCATAATGACCATACCTTGTTCTAAAGGCGGTCTTATTGATGCCTTCATCTCTTATTCTTACTTGGTGATATCTCGATCTTAGATCTATTTTCGAAAAGATCTTTGCATCCTTCAACTGATCAAAGAGATAATCAATCCTCGGCAGAGGATACTTGTTCTTCACCGTTACTTTGTTCAATTGCCTAAAATCGATGCACAATCTCAATGTTTCGTCCTTCTTCTTTACGAACAGGATCGGGGCACCCCAAGGCGACATGCTTGGGTGTATATATCCCTTCTTCATAATTTCTTCAAGCTGCAGCTGCAAATATTTCAGTTCTGGCACACTCATCCTGTATGGAGCCTTTGACACTGGAGCTGCTCCAGGCATCAAGTTCACAGAGAAATTGATATCCCTTTTCGGAGGTAGTCCAGGTACTTCCTGGAATACATCTTCGAACTCTTTAAGTACCTCATCATCCTCAATACTTGACACCTTATCCTTAGGCATTTCCCCCACATGGGCTGCAAATAATTGACAGCCTTTTCTATAGCACCTCTTCAGCTAAATTGCTGATATTTCTCTAACAGTAACAACTCTAGGAATTCCTTGGACATCTCTCTGATTCCCTTCTTCATCTAAGAAAGTGAATGCCTTGTTCCGACAGTCCAAGATGGCATGGTGCTGGTCCAACTAGTCCATCCCAATTAGACAGTCATAAGAGCCTAACGACAGAATGTTCAAATCAACCTTTGTGCTCAGTCTATTCATGTCTACAGGACAGGACTTGACTAACTCCGTGACTTTCCTCTTGGTTCATGTAGCTAGATGCACTAACCAAGACTTTTCATGTTTGCTTCTTATCAAATGCAAACTTTCTACCACTCTAGGGTCTATATAACTATGGCTAGCCCCTAAATCAACTAAAATAGTAAATGGTTGGTTTTTTATCATACCTTATAGTTCAATCATGTGTGACTGATACTCAGCTTGCTTGTTGTCCAGGGCTGCATAGATCCTTGGAATTCTACTGCCCATGTCCTCCACTATTTTAGCCTGCTGAACATTGTGGAGAACTCTTACTTTATCATTTATGTGGGGGAAATCCCTGTACCTATGGTTTTCTTTACAACCCCAACATTCCATAGGTGGCAGCCTTGAAATTTTCCCACCCATTTCAACCTTCTTGGGCTCTCTAAGAGATGGTTGTCCTTGAGGACTGTTTCTGAAAAAGGGTGGTTTATTTCCCTTCTGCCTCTGTTCTTTCTTGAACTTTTTCTGGTCATCCCAAGCCTTCCGAAAGGTAGGTTTTTCTCTTTGTTGTTCAACTAAGCACTTCGCTCTTCTTATCATGTCTTCCATAGTCTTTAGGTCATCATATTGAATCTTATCCCCAATAGGAGGCGATAATCCACTCAGGTACCTCTGAATCTTGACAGACTCATCTTTGATGAATGGAACATACTTCAGTAATTCCAAAAAATTCCGTTCATACTCATCAATGGTCTGGTTGTTCAGCTTGAGTTCAAATAACTCTTTCATCTTTCTGTCATAATATCTTTTAGTTAAGTATTTCCTCTCAAAATACCTCTTGAATTCTTTCCATGTGATGCCCCTGTCCCTGATGTGCTACACCTGCACAAGTTGATCCCACAACATGGATGCCTTTCCCTTCAATTGATACATGGAAATCCTACCCTCTACATGAGAGGAATAATTCTGCAGTTGAAAGTATTTCCTCATACAAAGCAACCAATTTTCAGCATCATCCTCCTTCTTATGTTCTCCATCGAACATTGGAGGCTTGATCTTGTTCATTTCTCCTTTCAATTCATCCATCCCAAATCTCTTGTGCTTTCTGGTAGGAGATGGGCTTGAACTATTGTGTGCTTCCCTACTGGAATGCTTTGGGGAGCGACAGCGATGTCTATTGACACTCCTTGATCTTCTTTTCCTCTCAGGGGTCCTGCAACTCTCTGTCTTTCTTGAGTCACTATCCTTTTCCAATTTCTTTTCTATTCTTTCCATGCTCTTCAACATCCTTAAGTTGAATTCACCCTACTTATCCCTGACTTTCATGAGCGTTCGACTATCAGCTCAGTGAGACTGGGCATCTTTCTGCAATATTTCAATGATTTTCATCATATGTCCTTCCTTATACATCTCTTTTCCTTGCCCATTAGAGTTTGATCCTTCGACTCCCCAGTTGACATTCCTTTCTTCTCTTTCATTCTCTGAATTGGAGGCAATCCACACCTCTTCCATGCTCTGCTCTCAACGACAACCCTATTCGGTTCTGGCACTTGCTAAGCTTCTACAAACACACGTGCAGACAACAGGGATTTTTCAGGTTGTCATTCTTAGCAAATTCCACACATTCAAAACCATTTTGATTTAAGAAAACGCTTCGACTTCACAAATTTTCTGAGTTCTGCTCAGCTCTGTAATTTTCGGGTGATGGTTCCCTCTTTCTTAGCCCCTACCCTCGTAACCAAAGGTCGTGACTAAATGATAGACTATTAGGTGTTACTCAGGCTTTCGACCTTCGAAGAGTTTAAGGTACACACATCTATCTCCCGGAGTTTCGATTTATCGAATTAGCATAAATCAGGTGGATCGACAATCCACGTTTACCTAACATCCAATGGTTAAAAATCCGCTATGGTTCTTCCATCTTCGAAGATTTTAGGACTTAAGGACTTTCGGTTTTGGGGTTTCGGTAATCGGGAGTTCAAAATGTAGTGACCCAAACCACTGGTCACTCCATTCCCCGAACTCCGATACACAAGTTATTGTACGAGAACCAACGATCCTCGATGATTTGGATCCAACGGTCCAGACCTTTTCGGAGTTTCGTGAACTGGGAGTTCACGATGCAGCGACTCCAAATCTCTTGTCACTTCAATCCCCAAATTCTGATATGGGAATTCATGTATGAGATCAACGGCTGTGAGCCTCCCCTGATCCGATGGTCTAGATCTCTCCTAAGATTACACCTGTCAAATATCTTTAGCCCTAACTTCCTCGCTAGTTGGCTGGATCCGATGGCTCACGAGATATCGACACTTCTTCCTGGAAGTGCTCCACCGTCTGATTCTACCCTTGTTAATCTCTTTCGCGATTCGGGACTTGGAGTGACCAAGAATTTGGCCTGCGCTCCAAGTTCACAATCCCTGAATTCACGAAATGATCCAACAGATCAAACCAACCACAATCAATGACCCACGTTTATTCTGGATACTAGGGTGGCGAGTTTCTCCATCCACTAACCACCTTGCAACTTCTAGCTATCTTACGGTCCTCGCGATTTTCCGAGTTCTCCACAGAGAATTATGACCATCCAACTTTGCTTCTCAAGGACTTATGGCCAATGACTTGGTACCATCCTTCTGAACATTCATCTACTTGATCCAACGGTCCTAATTCCCCATGATCTAACAACTCAGATCTCATCAACATTTCACGTATCGATATTTTGTGTGTCACGAGGTCGAAAGATTTTCCACCTTCATCCTCCCTATTCCCGAAATGTCGATTTCTTCCTGAAAAATTAATGGTCCAGATCTCTCTTAGATCAACAGTTGTGATCCAATCATGAATTCTCATGAACTCACCCTTATACCATTTCAATTCATGAGTCAGCGAAAGGTTGATCGCTCTCCACACATCCTTTCTGATGGATGGTCCTGACGAATTCGGGATTTCACGTATCGCGATTTCCACACTCCTGTGCAACTCCAAAGGGTTTTAAACCTTGTGCACATTCTCCATATTTGATGGTTGTGAGGGTTCTCCTTTCCTCCCGAACAGATTCTATGGCTCCAACACTTCTGGTGTGGAGTTCTCTCTCTCCCTATGGCCATATACCACACCGGCTGCAGTTTTATAATACCGCTACACCTCCTGAGCTTTGTAACATGGTCAAGTAGTCCATTGACACTCAGAAACATTCTAAGGTCTGAAATTAGTCCTCCAGACACAATTTCTTCTCAAAACCTCGGTCCAAAGACCACTTATCTAGCCCATCCAGGCTCAACATTGAAACTAGGCTCTAATACCATACTGTAACATTCCCGACCATCAACCTCATGGTCGGGCCAACATTACTACGCAGAAAAAACACTATTGTAACATATTATGCATTCTTATGAAATACAATTGCTTAATTATAGTTAAACACAGCGTAAGCACATTAATAATGTTAGCATACATAATCCATGGCATTAACAATAATTCACGAATACAGTGGAATACATGTAAACATTGCTAGAATCACAAAATGCATATTTAATTGAAACTATACGCATGTATATACTTATATTTTAGACTGGATGTAATTCACCAACTGCATGTAGACCTACCATGAACCTCCCATCCTTAGACCTGCTGCTCATCACTCTCAGCAGTAGGTCACCCCCGAGCTGGGACTAAGCTCCACCAGATAGGGATTCCTAGGCTAAGCAGGGAATACTGGAAGACACACAGTCACAGGAGAAGGATTCTCTCCCAGGAGCCACTTATTCCCACTTCCCATAGACTCTCATTCCCCACATGTTTGTCCCACCCTAGGAGTATACACCTTCACTGTCACCAAGACAGTCCATCAACTGTTAACCTCCCTTCCCTTGGGCTTCAGCAACAGACCGGACCAGAAGTCTCCAAGCTTTGTGGTAGCTACAAGACTCCTTCCAAGACTTCTCACTTCCTTTGCGCACTCTCTCACCTGGAGAGAGTCACTCACAGACTGGGTAACCTACCTCTTCAACAACAATCACCTCCCTCACACTAGCCAGTAAGCCACACACAGTATAGCACTGTGTGGCCACAACAATCAGTTGGGGAAATGGGTATGGACACCCGAAACGGAAATGATCAGCGCTAAAGCATAGCGCGACTCTGTGATTACAGGATGTGTTCAGCTTTCTGGAAAGCAACACAGGATGCACAGCTCAGCAATTATAGAACATTCAGTTCTCCCAACCAACAATAAGGAACAAACTCACCTCTCTAGTTTCAGAGATGCGTAATGTGTACAGAGGTTCAATCACAGAGGCTAAACGCATACAGATGGAGGGTGGAGGAATTGGAAGCTCGAACCATGAATTCAGGTGATGGTTGGAGGAATGCCCACCCAACTTCTATGCAATAGTCGACAAAATGGAAAGAGAACCCCCAACACGGCTCATTTCCTGGGTTAAATCGCATGCGCTTGGGTCGACACATGTCACCCATGAAGCTGCATGTATCCCTCCCTAGGAACTTAGGACAAAACATAGATTTCACATGGCTTTTGGGATAATATTAAAATATTATTCCCAAGGACTTAAGCCCCTAGGCTCCACACTTAGCCTCTCTTTCCAACCTTTCAGCCCCCAATCCCTTACCCAGGTTTTGTGGAAGCTTAGTCCCCCATCATTCATTCATCATGGTCGGTCCACACACAGAGATGTTTTGTATTAATACTGTGCATAATTACATGTACAAAAATCAGGCTCCTGGCCTTCAACACTTAGGCTCCCTGGCCTAATAACACATAAGCCCACTAGCTTATATAACTTGGCTCATCGGCCTTATAAACTTGAATTATAGTTCATAAACAAGCTTTATACTTCATAGACATGATTTACAACAGGGCTCGGCCTTGGGGAGATTACACCAAAGTACCAGCAGTATTATGGGCATACAGGACTACATGAAAAAATTTGACATGGCACATGCCATTTAAACTGATTTATGGCCAAGAAGCAGTGGTACCATTAGAATTTTTAGTACCAAGCTTGCACGTAGTAGCAATCACACAAATGCCAGAATTAGGCGTAGTAAAGGAGAGACTGAATCAGTTACTGGCCATGGAGGAGGACCGAATCTTGGGAGGATTCCACCAACAAGTTCGAAAAGCACGAGATAAAGCTTGGCATGATAGACACATCAAGAAGAAAACGTTCAAGGAATGAGGTATAGTATTGATGTATGACAACAAATCGTTACAACACCCATGAAAGCTCATAATGCATTGGTTAGGACCATACAAAGTAAAATTTGTCACAGATGGAGGAGTTGTATAGTTACAAGATTTATCAGGTGTAGAACTCAGAGGAATGATCAATGGGAGCCGAATGAAACTATACAAGGACAGTCGACCATCCACCACTCAATAAACAAAAAAAAAAATAGTATATCGAAAAAGAACCAAAGAGGGTGTAGTACGCCAGAAGTAGAAAGGCTACACGAACTAAGAAACACAAATTCGGAGAGGAGAAGGACAACAATCACATGAAAAAAGGGAAACAAGCGGGAAAAGGAAATTCAGAAAAAGAAGTATGACAAGACAACATTAGGAAGAATTAAAAGATGACAAGGACCGATGGGACATCACATTAATCGCCCCAATTGGAGACGACAAAGCAGAAGTAATGGAAAGTATGAAACCATCAGAGATGCATTGAACCCGTAATCAAGGTGCATTAAACCCATAATCAAGGAAGCATCCTTGACAAGATTCATGGGAAAGACATGCAACACATGGACGCGGGATCCAATAGTATATTCACAAAGAGAGAACAGACAGCGAGCGACAGAGGCTAAATAACACATAGAAAGTTCATGAAGACCCTAGAGACCGTTCAAGTCCAGCAAACACTTGACATTCACTACCATGGGACCGCCCAAGAAGGTAGAAATGATCCATACCAACAAGAAAACTAGAGTTCAGACTAGGTCACGAGGACAGGCATAAGATGGTGAACAACAGTCATCGGAGATCGTCAATGTCGATGAAATCCCATCTCCAGACACAACACCGGTAAACCCTACACCTATCCTGGAAGAAATCCAACAGCCAGCACCAGAGGGCACGAGTCAGGAGATACCAGCGGAAGTACAAGAGCCATAGAACCAGGGAACAAAAACCCTGAAGGAGATGCAACCAGAGCATACAGAGGCAGCTTCAAAAGTCAATGGCACAACATTGAATCTGACAACAACAATGGAGCCAGATGAGTCTCAAATGACCATCTCATACCACACAGCAGTGGATATGGTTGAAGATGTCTTGGCTTAGCCTGAATGGTATATGGAAGTGCAACTGGAAGCTGTTGGAACTTCGAGCCAACCACCACAACAGTAGAAAGACAAGATATAGATACCAAGTTCACCTCACAAGAAACCAGTAGAAGAAATTGTTCTAACGCGCATACCAGCTGGGGTACAGGTAGGACCAGAGCTACTGGGCCATATCAGGAAGCTCAAATACTCAGACCATGATGTAGCAAATGAAGACAAGTTCCTGAAACTTCCGAAGAGGGTCTTTATACAAACTACAGTCACAAATCGATTTGGAGAACCGATCAACCAACCATACCAATGGGGAAATGGGATGGATAAAACAAGAATTTTAGGTTTGTTGGACCTACCACACTTTGGCAGAGGCCAGTACACAGCATCGTGCATCAAACAACTGCTAGAAATCACACATGGAGGGGACATATGGTTGGACAAGCCCCTCCCCATAACCGTTGATCTAATTGCGAAAATAATAGGGTTACCAATTCGGGGTATGGATCTCGTATTGTTTTTGGATGACAAAACCAAGGAGAAATCACTAGAAGAAGAGATGAAGAAGAAGTATGGAACCGACAGGGGGACAAGATGGATAATTATAAAGAGGATCAACGACGCAACCACACAATTGGGTGCAAAAATATTATCCTCCAAGCTGTTAAGAAAATGTCGCAGGGAGGAAGTCCCATCTGGTGTTGTTGTAGTTGCAGCCCAGTGCATAGAAGGCACCTCAATGAGCTGGGTGTTGTACCTATCGAACATGTTCCTGGATGAATACAAGGATGCGCAGGACCTGGGCACAGAGTTCCACTACTCATCGTTGATCACATTAATAGCCTTCATGGGATGGAAAGAGTTAAGGTATGTAATTTTTTGTACTAGACCAAAGTCAAATAAGGAAACACGGTATTTGTTGTTCGGAGCTAGGCCAGACTCGAGGAGAAAGAAGGCGAATGGGTCCATTTTTTAGGGGTACCTACGTGACCTATAGGAAGCCATCTCCAAGATGTGGAGAATCACACCAAAATTTGTAGCGCGATATGAAAACATCGCCACTTTCCAGGCCACACGACACACAATGTGGATACATGCAAGGAAGGATCTGGATAAACAATGGCTACAGATGCGCTACTGCATCACAAAGGGTGATATTGACATGGTCATCAATGAATGAGTCGATGAATGGAGGATCCCAGCCATTACCCAGGAAGTGCCAGAAAGAACAACAAAAGAAGAGGCAGAGCTAGGAGAAACGCAGCCTCCAAAAATCCAAGTGCCCAAGAGACCAAGAATGGGCCAAGGCAAGACAATAAAGACAGACGAAGGGCCAAAGAAGATAGGGACCCAAAAGGGGAAGAAGGAGAGTACACAACCGACCAAGGCACAATAGAAATAGGTTGAGGGAGCACATGAGACCACCCTAAATACTGACACACAGGAACTAGGGGGAAATAAGAGACTAGCCACGCAGACAGGAGGCGCACGTAAGAAATCAAAGGCATAATGAAAACCGCTAGAGTATACGATCACGGATGATGATGGGGAGATGATAGCCTGAATGGTCCAGGATTGTCTAGTTGAGGACCTCGACCATGCTACACGCCACTGGGATAAGATCCAAGAGGATTTGGCAGACATGCGGTAGCTCATCAAGCATATCAGGGAAGGGCTGACAACAAGCAACAGGGGAATCGAACCATCAACACCGCAAATAGAAGGAAGAGTGCAAGAAGAAGAACAAGAGTCAGTCAAGGCAACACTGCAGCCACATGTAACATTCCACATCAACCCTAGTATGTTGCGCATGGATGGAATTATGGGGCAGACACCCTTGAAGGACATAATCCAAATCCAATTTGTGTTGACAAGGATACCATCAAGGGTGCTACATAGATTGCAAGTGAGCATAAACCACAAGGTACAGTCTCGCGCATGCAGAGAATTAACTGAATTGAAGAAGGAATCAAAGAAGCAAGACGCACTAGAAATAGTGTATGAGAAGGAAAAATATGAGACCTAGGAGGAAAGGGAGCACATAAATTGATTGGAGCAGAAAGTGGCAGGAACTTATGAGAAGATTCCACAGGCCGCCCAGAGTGAGGTAATCCCAACAACATAAAAGATTGATCAGATTGCGTAGGAAATTCATCAATACCAGAAGGAGATCGAGGATCTCCGAGAATATCGCATACCAACCACTCCACCAGCAATCAAGGAGAAAAGGAATAAGGAAGCAACAACATAGCTGCAAGAGATAGAGCAGTAGGTCAGCAAAACATCTGACTTGTTTGATAAAAAAGCACAACTTTGGACCAGGTTAGAGGATCAATAGGTCCACAAATGGGACATGGAAGAAGAAAGGATCAACGGATCCAAGAACTCAAGTAGAGGCAGAGGACAATAGTAATTATAGAATGCATCAAAGGGACATAGGACATGAAGATATTGCAAGCATGGGTAATCACTGCGCAAACCTAGAAACAAGAGCGGCAGGCGCAAATGGAACCATTGCAAGAGCGGGTAGAAGAAGTCCTAGCACAAGAAGGGGAAGCCAAGACACAGATAACACAATCCCAGGCAGAATGCATGGAATTGGTTAGTGACAAAATCACAGCTTAGGTAGTGGACACAATCAAGGAGAAGACTATGCAGGCGCAAACACAAGTAGCAGAGCTCAAGGAAAAGTTCCAGACGATCACCAAGGATATTGAGGAAGCTCAGAAGGATTAGGTGGCTCGGGACAAGCCACATGTCAGTGTTGGGGGCCTGTTGGCAGTAGGCCGAAGTGGAAAGAAGGATGATCGTGGGAAAAGAAAGCGTGCAGAGAGTGAAGGAACAACTAGAAGGAAACACAACATGCGGGCATGCAAAAAAGTGTGCACAAGGAAAGCGACAGCTGGAAGGAAGAACAACAGGCGTACATGAGAGGAAGACCTAATGTCAGTAGGTTTAGGGTTTTGGTAATGTATTGTAATGGCTGAAGACCCAAAGATGTATAAATACCAATACTGAGGTATTATAGAGGGTTCATGGATTTTGTAGTTGTTCTGATTTAGTTAGTATTAAGGTTTTTGTAGTGTTTGGCATATAGTAGCTACGCATGAGTGGATGCAATAGGTAATATTTTGTTGTATGAGATATTTTGTAAGATGTTGATCTAGAGGAGACTAGAGAAGGTAGATATTGAGGATTGGATCGCAGGTTGAGGAGCCTGGTGCAATCTATTTCACCTCATATAGATCTTACCCATTTGAGGAGAGTTGTAAGTGCACGATGTTGTAGATGCAGAACTATCATAATAAAAGAGAAAAGATCCAAATCTTTGTGGACGTAGCCCAGGAGGGGGTGAACCATAGTAATATCTGTGTGGTGTGATGAATAAATGTATATCTTTCCTGTCTTCAACAATTATTATTACGTTGAATGAATGAGTTATTATATTGCTTGTTTAAATTTTGTTGTGATATGGAGGGAATAAGTTATGATATTTACTACACAGTCGTGGGTAACAATAGGTTGCAATCACAAATTATAATAAATAGTTCAAAATACAAACCCCATATCCCATACTCAATCCTAGGCTGTAAACACATGATTCTTGCAGCCACCCATTAAAGTTATCTCGGGTGAGACTGCGCAGCGCATTCTATGTGTTGCGTTGCCTTCTGGTTCACCAGGAGGGCCGATAGTTTTAGAGGCTTTGTTGGAAACCCGAAAGACATGAACCCTAGGTCAATAACTCAAATGGTATAAAGGAATAACGATAACCAATAGTAGGCAATATTGGTCCACGGTTATGTCTTTCATGTCTCTTATGAAAATGTCTGAAAGCAAGATTGTCATTCCTTCAATTTTATGGAAAGGATGGAAATAAGGCACAAAGTGTTGTGCTAGTTGATTAATATATATAGGCTCAAGGTCTGGTGTGCTCTCAAGAGTAGAAGGACCTAGTATATCAGCAAGAATGTCATCAAAAATACTATTCTCAACTTTTGGCATGTTAGGAGCAACCATCTCATCAATCGGTTTAGTATAATGGTCTGTTGGAAAATCAGTATGAACTCCACTTGCAACAAACAAAACTTCTTTATTTATAGCAAGAAAAAATGTCGGAAAGGCGGAAACAACAACATCATATCCAAGGCCTATTCTTGGAGACTTCATCTCAAGCATAATAGGAGCAACAATACCCTGTCCATTCTTCCCAAGTGCTCCTCTGGTATATCCCATATTAAATTAGATCATACTTAGACATGAATGACTTAATATTTAAGACAAGCATATGAATACTGGCAGGATCAACCAAGTATATCTAATAAATGTGTCCCTTCCAAAGAGTCGGTACTTGGTGCACATATTATCTCTAGAATTACTATAGTTACCCATATTGTTGAGCATTCGAGATCCTATACCTGTAGTGTGTTTTTAAAATCTAGGAGAAGTAACACAATCATTATTTTTAAAGCATAAATCAACAACATCTTGCTTACAAGGAGCACCACAGGGTGGAGAAGAAATGAGTGATCTTGGAAGCTCAACAACATCATCATTCTTATCACAAAAAGATTGATTAGAAGCAATGGTGAAAGAAAAAATAGGTGATCTTGGCAGCTCAACAACAACAATCTTATTATCAGTTGTCTCAACATTATGTTCAATAGTCTACAACTGGCAAACTTGTTCTTCAAGGTTCTGTTTGCAGTCCTACAAACTCGGAAGAGTCTCATCCTTCGCAGTCAGCTTCAATAATGTGGCATTATAATCTTCCTTTAATTCATGATACTCGTCAAACAATCAATTTTTATCTTCTTGGAGAGGATCAACTTCTTCATGAAGCTCATCAATGGAGGCCTGCAAGTGTGAAACCTCACAAGTCATATGGGAATTTGTTTCCATCAACTGGTTGACATATGTGCTCATTATTATATGAGGAAGATATTTCACTTATTTATCCAAGTCTTCATGGAGGTCATACTTCTCCTCAAATTCGTCTGCAAGAGTCTGGAAAAAGCTTGTCATAGTGTCCCCATGGCAGTGACCCTCCTAGAGTGCTCAATCACAGTAGTCTAAAACACATTTTCTAGAATCTTCAACAGATTTTTCAGTCCTACATTCTATGTCTTTAAAGAAACATTTTCATGAGAAAGGGATTTCACCTCCTTCATGAGATCATCAACAAGATCTGTTTTGTCACCAAATCATCCACTAGATCTTGAAATATGGTTTCCATTATCTATTCTAGGTCAAAAAGTTCCGTAGATTTTTCATCAAACCATTGCAAAAGGATAGTTTGAAAGAGGTCAACGTCATCTTCCAACTGGCTATGGGTTGTCTCCATTTCACTACTCAGTCATTGATTCTCATTCTGCAACTATGCAACAAAATTTTGCAAGAAAATGACTTATACATGAAGTCAACTGTGAGATTCTCCCAAGGAAATATCCTTCTCACAAATCTCCTACAGTTTCTGAAGCATTAGACCTTTATCTTCATCCAACATGCCCATCATTGATAGAGGGAAAAATCCAATAAATAAGTCATCTCAAGGTTGGGAAGTGAGGGTATGCACACACATCTAGCCCCACACACACAAGGTTGGGAAGTGAGGCTATGAGCACACACAAAGTCGATTCACTGGTATATTAAAGTGAGGTTATGCACACACACATACAATGCAAAACTCACACATCTAGCCATCCATGCAAAGAAGCCATCAATCCTCAACATACACCTGTATAAACTATTGGTCGATCGAACGTCTTCACACAATTACTTATGAAGTGGAGCATTGATCCGACCATAGCATTCAATAACAAGATCCACGCAAAAAAATTAATAGGATATGCAAATAGAAATTTATTGTTTTCCAGTCACACAAGTCGTACAAGCAACAAAAGTCACTTATTTTATCAGTAGAACCTGTTGGCGCTGAGGTGAGCCAAGCCATAAGATTAAATCCACGTTGATTTTACCATGCGAGGGTTTTTACACTTGTCAAAAGTGGATCAAATGTTGGTCGGATATATTTTCCAAATGACACATTGGGTTCATGCACCAGTCGACTTGGGTAAATCTGCAAGAAACCCTTGCCCTCCAGATGATTCAAGGAGTGGGTGTATCCTAGTCAAGTCAGTTCGGGCCACAGTTCTTCAAACATGACAGTCGAGTGGTCCCACAGTTTGTTGGTCGAGTCAACCAATGAGCACCAGTCGAGGGTTTCGACCAAGTCAAATTCAAGTTGGGTCGAGCCCTATCCAAGTCAAGTCGATCCTGGAAGTTGGTGCGCGTCCAAGTCGGTGCATGTCTTCTTGATCGACAACAGCTAATATGTGTGCACCAGTCAGAAAAGGAGAAGAGGTTGGTCGAGCCCTTCAATGCGTCTTGTTCCACACTAGTTGATGGCGAAGAAATATCAAGTCAAATCCTCACAAAATTCTCAATCGATTCTTTGGACAATAAGCAAAACAATCCACATGAAAGAACCAAGTACATGTTGGGCGTGTGTGAGAGATCTTTCAACAGTTGAGAGAGGGGAGATGAGGAAATCTGACGAAAAGATCCACCAACGCTACCACTAGATCAAGTATGCAAGATATTTCAATGTATGCATTCAACAAAGTTAGGTTTTCCATAGCTCAACTACCCACGACGAGTAATGATCTTCACCCATCACAACTTCACGAGTATCTCGCTTCCATCTGAGTCTTCCTAGCGGAAACAAGGATTGAATGCATCTCACTTCCATCACGAGTAGCTCACTTCCATGACGAGTATCTCAATACCATGTGGGAACAAAGATTGAATGCATAGAATAACAGATCCAAGATTGAAGGTGGTGTCTATAGACACTGTAGCACTAAAGCACGAGTCGCTCAATGAGAGCAAGAGAAGATCTCCTAAGATGATTTGATGATATGAGAAGATAATAGACAAATCACAAGGATCATCTATAAATATGTTTTGGTCAGGGATCAAATAATAATCTTAGGTGAAGTCAGTTGCATCTGTCCACATATCATAATCTTAGGTGAAGTCAGTTGCACTTGTCCACATATCAGGGATCCCAAGTGGACATGGTCAACCACCATTTTAGTTGGTCATCGACCCAAAGACTTGGTCGACCCACACAACCAACAAGGTGAGGTTTATGATGGAATGCATTTTCCAACACCCAATAAATATTTCCAATAAAAGAAACCCATATTTTTATTAGATACCCTTTTTTATACCCCCCAATACCTATAAACCCCCTAAGACCCCACATTCCCCCAATACCTACAATATATTGACTTTAATTTTCACAATTTAAAAGACCCCTTTATGAATGAACGTGATAAGATATTGTTCAACAAGGTGAAGCCCCCATGGAGAAATGGTGGGGTGGCTCGGGGGAAATTTTCAGTCATCAAGGAAATATGGCCCAAGTTAACCGAAATTTCACCTAGTTCTTTGAGAAGTTGTTTGTTGCTTTTGCGACCTCTTTGTTTTTCCTCCCTAGAGGGTTTGGATTTATCATGAGAAGAATAAGTTTTGATTCCTAATGAGGAGACATAGGAGTGCTTACCTTTAGAAACTGGTTCTCTATAGATCTTGTGGCCGACAAGGGAATCTTTCAAAAGTTGGACATGTTGTTATGGGATAGAATTTGGGTCTTGTCACTCTCAAGTAGCTACTATGGATTGAAGATATCATTTTTCGAGATCCATCTCATCACCATATTTCAAGTCAATCTGTTCAAGATAGTCCTCCTACATTTCCACTTTTCCATTGACTGGGTCTGAGGAGTTCAAATTCATGGTTTTGTAGCACTTGGCATTATCATATGTTTCATAGTCATTATTGGGGTCCATATTTGGTCAAGTATCCTTATGATGAGTTCCTTTAATTCTTTCTTTGCTATGGAAGAGGGTTTCAAAGGCATTGCTTGTTTTTATGTCTTTGTTAGATCGAGATGCAATATGATTTCTTTGCATTTTTCTTCTTGTTTAGATATGCTCAAATCCCTTGGCATCCCTTAACGGGGGAGTTTGTTCAGATTGTGGCTAAAACTTCAAGGGGCAATCTCGAAAGAGATGGCCATGTTCATGGAATCTTCGACATGGAAATGGTATGTGTTCATAATCAAGTGTTTGCACCCATTAGTTGTCTTGATAGTTGAGGTTGATCAAGCTTGGGAGGGCCTAGGAGAGATTCATGTATACACATATGCATGCATAGGAGGTGTGGAAACCTAGCTTGGTGACTTCCAATATTTTCACAAAATACCATAGGGTATTTCCAATGTCTTCCAAACTTTTTGCATCCCAAAATTCACACGGGAGTGCATACATGTGAATTCAAACATGAGTAGTGGCGAAATCCTCCTTTTCAGGGCTGAAGCGTCCCGTCTAGCATCAGAATTGAAGCCTTGTTGAGTTGAAAAGGTATGGTCCATTTTCAAAGACTCGATCTCTATCCTCCAGATTGGAAAGGATGGCTGTAAAAAACCCTTTGGATCCCAACTTGAGGTAAATCTATCCTTTGGGTTTCCATGTCACTTTGATCCGTCATGTAAAGGATTTCTCAGTGGGCCAGATGCCCATGAATTCTCCTATGAAGGCATGGTTTTCAATGAATGATATGTAGCTTCTGATTTGGTCAAAAGTAATCTCATATTTTGTATTTTCCTCATCATTTGGGAGGTAGCTTAGTGTTGTTCCATAACTTTTATGGATTTGGTCTCGCTTCTCATGACTTGTTGGTTGAGCATTGATTTTGGGAATCTCACCCTTGTTATTTCTTGAGGTGTTGGATCAACCTCAGTTACTTTTGTGTTGATTTAGGGAGGGGTCACTGGAATCATTGTGTCAGTATTCTAGAATCCTTCTATAGGAGGGAGTTTCACTCCCTCCCCCAGCTGTAGCCATGAGTGTTTGTGGGAAACCCTAACCTTTGGAACGACGAGAAACCCTAAAACCTTGAGTTTCGTAGCACTAGAGCACCCAATCCATTTCATCATCATAAATATGTTAAATACTCACTACTATCTCTTTTGTAAACCATTGCTAGAAATAAATGAACAAAATCCATGAGAAAAAATTACTATAAAGAAATGAACATAATGTTAGATCCAAGAAATATGCATTAACATACAATGAAATTCAACTAGTCTAAACTCCTATAAAATGCATCAATAAATTCGGTAAATCAAAGAAAGACAAAAGACAAGAGAGATAAAAGAGATAGGATTTACATGATACAACCCCAATGTGGGGAAAAATCCACGGAAGTTGGTGTAGTGTCCCCAAGGTCGAGCCCCATAGTAAACCATGTTCTGAAAGGAATTGTAATTATGATTTATAGGYTGGTGAGCCGAGTTCTTATAAGCTGGAGGCTTATGTGTTGTTAGGCCAGGGAGCCTAAGTGTTGAAGGCCAGGAGCCTGTTGTTGTATATGTAATCATGCATAACAATTAATAAAACATAAACACTGCCATGTGCAGACCGACCACGATGAATGAGTGAAGGGGGACTAACCATCCATAGGGTGGGCAAGGAATTAGGGGCTGAAGGTGGAAAAGGGGCTAAGTGTTGAGCCTAGGGGCTAAGCCTAGGGGGCTTAAGCCTGGGAATAATATTTTAATATTATCCCAAAAGACATGTGCATTTTATGTTTTATCCTAAGTTTCTGGCAAGGGGAGAACATGCAAGGGAGACGCGTGCTGGTGGAATGCATGCAGTTTCATGGGTGACAAGTGTCAACCCTGACGCATGTGAATAAAACGGCCAGGGTGAGCCATGAGAAGGGTTCCTCCTCCATTCCACCCGACTACCTGAGTGTGTAGAGAGCATTGAACAGTACGACCAACCCAACCTCTGCAAGAATACCGCGTGCGTTCTGAGAGTCGTGAACCCGTATTGTCTTTGATAGTCCGTGCACATCCTCTGTCCGACCGATCGAACCTATGCGTGGAGGCTCTGTTCCGAAGCCGAGACCCTGAACCATTCCGCCATTGGTGAACTAGTGGGAAAGCCTGTGTTTTTATGAAGAGCCGGTCTCACCCTCTGTTCTAAGTCGTGGAGTCTGTGTCGACCCTTGCAGGAGTTACTCATCACGCATTCCTGTGAACCATCACTGTGAGGCCTCGAGCCATTGTTGAGCCTGTTTGAGAGGCCGTGTTTGTATTTCCATTTGACTATGGTAACCACACAGAGCTGGATTGTGCGTGGCTTGATGGCCAGCACGAGTTGTGATTGAGCCTGTGTGTGATCTCCCTCTAGGTGAGGGAGGTGGATGTTGTTGGAAGAGATTTCTTCTAGATAGTGTCCAGCACCAGCTTTAGGCTCTGAGACTTCCTGATCTAGCCTATTGCCGAGACCCAGAGAGGAAGGTTAGCACCGATGGACTGTGCTTGTGAAGGTGTATACTCCCGGGCGGAACAGGCATGTGGGGAATGAGAGTCTGATAGTAGTGGGCGTAAGATGGCATCCTGGGAAGAATTCTTCCAGATTTTATGTGTTGTTTTCCCTGTAACCTCAGCCTAGCCTAGGATTCCTTGCCTTGGGGTGGAGCTTAGTCCCATCTCAGGGGTGACCCACTGCTGCGCTGATGAGAAATGTGGTCTAAGGCTGGGAGGTTCGTGGAAGGCCTGCACTTGGTTGGTGGAATCTACCACTGTTAAAAGATAAGTATATGATTATGCCTTAATCATGTTTGCAGGACTGTGTTGCTTATGTTATCATGATTTCAATTGTGTATATGAATTATTATGAAACGTTATGGATTGTTAATTATAGTCGTAGAGAATATGTTTACTCTGAGCTTGAATGTGTTTATTTTTTTAAATGCATGTGGATTGTATAACATCTGTATGAGTTATGTACAAAGTGGTTAGTAGCTAGAAAAGGGGCGCTATAGTTTGGTATCAGAGCCAAGGTTTCGACACTGAGCCTAGATGGGCCAGTGGAGCGGTCTTTGGACCGAGAATGCGAGGGGAAATTTTGTCTGGAAGGCCAATTTCGGACCCTAGTTTGCTCCAAAGTGTCAAGGAGTTACTTGACGAGTTTTTAAGCTCATTAGGTATAGAGGCGTTACGAAACCACCGCCAGTGTGGTATAAGTCCACAGGGAGAGAGGACTCCACACCATAAGTGTAGGAGCTTTAGGATCTGTTCGGGAGGGAAGGTGAACCTTCGTGACTGTTAGATATGGAAAGTGTGCACGGGGTTTAAAGCCCTTTGGAATTGCACAGGAGTGTGGAAATCACAATATGTGAAATCCCGAGTTAGTTAGGAACCATCTGAGCCGTCAGATCTCGGTTGGAAAACTCGACAGCCGTTGGATCTGTCAGGACATATCCGAGGGTTAAAACCCTAGTGAATAGGGGCGAAAGCCCCAAATAGATCTGAACCGTCCGAATGACGGAGGCCACGTGTCATGAGATTTCCCATTTCGGGAAATTGGGAATTGCAAGATCGAGAGTCCTGATGACAAGAGATCGGGACTTTCCATGGTGGAAATCCCAAATAGATCTAGATCGTCCGAACAATGGAGGCCACGTGTCGTGATATTTTCCATTTCGGGAAATCGGGAATCCTGATGACGAAGGCCGTGATTTTTTGTGGTGAAAACCCTGGGATAGATCTGAATTGTCCAATGGATATAGGTTACGTGTCGAGAGATTAACTGCATCGGGAAACCAGAGATCGAGATTTTGGGAGTCCCGTGATCGAGAGTTCGGACTCTCGTGATGATAAACCCGATGAACGGACGAGATTCCTTCGGGGAATCTCTGGGTCTGTAACGACCGTCTGATGTGAGGAAGAGATGTCAGCTTTAAGTTGGGGCGTGAAATACAAAGAGGCACTACGTTTATTTGAACCGTGATCATGACCCGCGATCACATGGGAACGGAGAGAGAGAGAAAGAGCTAGCTTGCGCCAGGCCTCCATCAGTAATTCGGAGGTTCTGATTCTGTAGAAATCAACAGAAAAGTTGATTGAGGTAGCGGGTATGATTGAGGAAGAAATCGATGTTCTGGGAGATGGGAGGTGAGAAGAGGTGAACACCTTCGAAACCCGAAATCCCGAAACAATATACACTGTAGATTGTGGGAGAAGAACTTGACTGTTGGATCAAGTAAGTTAGAAGACAGTGAATTCGTGATTTCGGCAAATGGAAGTTCAAGATGTGTGGATGCACGAACTTCTGACACCCGAAACCCCGAAACGCTGAAAGGATCTTCGCCATAGATATGAGAAAGATCTGACCGTTGGATTTTTCTAGGAATGGATGTGGACACATGGAGATGTACCACATGCTAGTGGGTCAAGAAGAGAAGCGAGAGAGGTGGGACCCGATGACATCTTTAACAAGCGACGTGGGGCCTCATGAACGTATAACATGCGACGGTGGTGAAGGGCGACAACTGTGTTGTGGGCCCGGAGAACAAAGTAATTCGCAATTTCAGGGACTCGCGAGATAAGGGCATGGGAGCTCGACATTGAAACTCACGAAGTCACGAAGTAGCGAGAACGAGAGGAGAAAAGTCAACATCGCTTCTCGAGGTTTCGTGAAAGGGAGGCACCAGGGTTGGATGCCACAACTCACGAAGGTGCGAGTAGCAAAGAGTGCTAGCACTTAGCCCTAGACTACGGTCATGCGTAGCAGACGCTATCGAGGAGGGAGCCATACCCGTGTCGCATCTTGGGTATCGGTGGTTAGAGGAAATGAGTCGAGGGTCTTCGAATCACGAACTCGCGATATCATGAGTTGCAAAAAGGGTGACTCTGGTTATGAATATTTAACTGTTGGATCTTCATGGACCGAAACCCGAAGTCCCGAAATCCCGAAGTGCCGAAAATGAAAGTTTCGAAAACACAAAAATTGCAGAACCGAACGAGAGCTCAGAAAACTTAATTGAATCAAAATGTCTTTCATTCTTGTTTGTATTGGCTATGGATTGTTCCGAAGGAGTAATGGCCTGACAAACTTTGAATTTAATTGCACAGTGCGGTGCTGAGTTCAACGAAGGTCAGGACTCCAGTTAACTAACGCCGAGTATGGAGTGGGGAAAGGTGATGATCACCTCCGAAACAAGAGATGAACGGGAAGGAAAGGATGTCAATATGGGAGTGGAAGGATCGAACTCCAATGGGCATGGAAAAGAGAAGGATAAGGAAGGACACATAATGAAAATCATTGAAGGATTGCAAAGAGAGGCCAAGGCTCGCCAAGATGATAGTCGAAAGCTCATGAAAGTTAGGGATCAACAGGGTGAATTAAACTTAAATTTTTTGAAGAGCCTGGAAAGAATAGAGAACAAAATCGAGAAGGGAAGAGACTCAAGTACGACGGAGAGTCACAGAAACCATGGAAGAAGAAGTAGGTCGAGGAGTGGTAGCCGACATCTTAGTCGCTCCCAAAGACATTCTGACAAGAAGACACACAGTAGTTCAAGCCCATCCCCTACCAAAAAACATCAAAAATCTAGAAAGGAGGAATTGAAGGGAGATATGAACAAGATTGATCCTCCAACATTCAATGGAGAACATAAGAAGGAGGAAGATGCCAAGACCTGGTTGCTTGGCATGAAGAAATACTTCCAACTGCAGAATTATTCCGCCCATGCAGAAGGAAGTATTGCAATGTACCAATTGAAAGGAAAAGCATCCATGTGGTGGGATCAGTTTGTGCAGGTGCAGCACATCAGAGAGAAAGAGTTCACTTGGAAGGAATTTAAGAGGTATTTCGAGAAGAAATACTTGACTAAAAGATACTATGACAGAAATATGAAGGAGTTCTTCGAACTCAAGCTAGGCAACATGACTATTGATGAGTATGAAAGAAGTTTCCTAGAACTACTGAAGTATGTTCCATTCATCAAAGATGAGGCTGTCAAGATTCAGAGATATCTGAGTGGACTACCACCTTCCATGAGTGATAAGATTCAATATGATGATCCTAAGACCATGGAAGAAACAATAACAAAGGCGAAATGCTTGTATGAACAGCAAGGAGAAAGGCCCATCCTTCGGAAGGTTTGGAATAATCAGAGGAAGTTTAATAAGGAACAGAGGCAGAAGGGAAACAAGTCTTCCTTTTTCAGAAAGAATCATCAGGGACAACCATCGTTTAGAGAGCCGAGAATGACTGAAGAGGGAGCACAAAGACAGAGACAGACGCCCATTCAGTGTTGGGGTTGTTAAGGAAACCACAAGTACAGAGATTGTCCCCATAAAAATGGTAAAGCGAGAACTGTACATACTATTCAGCAAGCTAAAACAGTGGGAAATATGGGCAGCAGAATGTCGAGGATCTACGCAACCCTGGACAACAAGCAAGCAAAATTTCAATCGCACATGATTGAAGTGGAAGGTATGATCAACAACCGACCACTTGTTATTTTAATTGATTCAGGGGCTAGCCATAGTTATGTAGATCCTAGAGTGGTGGAAAGTTTGCATCTAACGAGGAGCAAACATGAGAAGTCTTGGTTAGTGAAGTTGGCCACATGGACCAAGAGGAAGGTCACTGAATTGGTTAAGTCCTGTTCAGTGGACATGAAAGGAATGAACACTAAGGCTGAATTGAACATTATGCCTTTAGGCCCATACGATTGCTTAATTAGGATGGACTGGTTGGACCAGCACCATGCTCTTTTGGATTGTCGTAACAAGAGTTTTACCTGCCTGAACGAGGAGGGAAATCAGGTAACAGTCCAAGGAATTCCCAGAGCCGTGGCTGTTAGGGAAATCTCAGCCATGCAGCTGAAGAAATTTTACCAGAAAGGTTGTCAATTATTTGCAGCTCAGGTGGAAGAAGAATCCCGAGATGAAATCTCGAATCTGGAAGACCACAAAGTACTCAAAGAATTCAAGGACATATTTCATGAGGTACCTGGACTACCTCCGAAGAGGGACATCGATTTTTATATAAATTTGATGCCTAGAGCAGCTCCAGTTTCGAAGGCTCCTTATAGAATGAGCACACCAGAGCTGAAAGAGTTGCAATTGCAGCTCGAAGAGATACTAAGGAAAGGTTACATTCACCCCAGTGTGTCACCATGGGGAGCCCTGGTCCTATTCGTGAAGAATAAAGATGGGACGTTGAGGCTGTGCATTGATTTTCGACAGTTGAATAAGGTCACTGTCAAGAACAAGTATCCTCTGCCAAGGATTGATGATCTTTTTGATCAGCTGAAGGATGCAAAAATATTTTCGAAAATAGATCTCCGATCAGGATATCACCAAGTGAGAATAAAGGATGAGGACATCAGCAAGACCGCCTTTAGAACAAGGTACGGTCATTATGAATTCGCGGTGGTGCCATTTGGGCTGTCCAACGCGCCTGCTGTTTTCATGTGCTTAATGAATGGAGTGTTCAGAGATTATTTGGACAAGTTTGTCATAGTCTTCCTGGACGACATATTGGTGTATTCCAAGACAGAGGAAGAACATGAGTAGCACATGAGAATGGTGCTACAGGTGTTGAGAGAACACCAGTTGTACACAAAACTGAGCAAGTGCTCATTTTATCAAAGACAGATCCATTACTTGGGGCAAATTATATCAAAGGAAGGGATCGTTGTGGATCCTGAGAAGGTACAGGCCATTCAAGAATGGCCAACACCAAGGAATGTGGCAGAAGTTAGATCTTTTATGGGTCTGGCGGGTTACTATAGGAGGTTCATAGCCGGATTCTCAAAGATAGCTCATTCTATCACTTCCTTGCAAAGGAAGGAGAAGAAGTTCCAGTGGACTGAAGAATGTGAGAGCAGCTTCCAGCAATTGAAGCAGCTGCTAACTAGTGCTCCAATCTTGAAGATTGCATATCCAAACAAGGATTACGTAATGTGCACAGATGCATGTAAGGAGGGGCTGGGAGGAGTTCTCAACCAAGAAGGATTTGTAGTTTGTTATGAATCCCGAAAGTTGAAGGAACATGAGAAGAATTATGCCACTCACGATTTAGAACTGGAAGCAATCATCCTCATGGGCAAGAGATTCGAGTTGCGAACAGATCATAACGGTTTGAAATATTTATTTGATCAGCCGACCTTAAATGCCAAGCAAATTAGATGGATGGATTTTCTGTGTGAATATGACTTTGATATCAAGCATATCAAAGGGAAAGAAAATAAGGTGGCTGATGCACTCAGTAGAGAAGTGCACGTATTACATGTTACAGCCATTAGCATGTACATAACTGATATTAAAGACAGAATTTTGGAGGCTGGCAATGTTGATTTGTAGTACAGAGGTCTAGTAGCAAAGCTACAATAGTGTGAGAGACCACAAACCAAGGAAAGTTACACCTTGGGAACTGATGGATTACTTCTGTATAAAAACAAAGTATATGTACCCAATGTCCGAGAATTGAAGTTGGCAATTCTAAAGGAGATGCATAATGTGACTTATGCTGGACATCCGGGATATCAGAAGACTGTGGCAGCAGTCAAAAGCCATTACTTTTGGCCGGGTTTGAAGAAAGAAATAGTTGGATACATCGCCAGATGTATGGAGTGCCAAAAGGTTAAGGCTGAGCATAGGCACCCAGCAGGGTTGCTGCAGCCTTTACCTATTCCTGAATGGAAATGGGACGTGGTAACAATGGATTTTTCATAGGATTGCCCAGAACAAGCAAGCAGCATGATTCAATCATGGTGGTGGTGGACAAGCTTACTAAAGCTGCCCATTTTATTCCACTGAAAACCACCCACAAAGCCGCAGATATTGCTGACATTTTCCTAAAAGAAGTTGCACGCTTGCACGGAATTCCTAAGACAATTGTGTCTGATAGAGACCCGAAATTCACTTCAAATTTTTGGAAAGGACTGTTCAAAGGATTCGGAACGAATCTGAACTTTAGCACAACATATCTTTCCGAGTCTGATGGACATACAGAGAGAGTAAACAGAGTAATAGAATACATGCTAAGAATGTATGTGATGGATAAACCATCAAGGTGGGAAGACTACCTACATTTGGTAGAATTCGCCTACAATAATGGGTATCATGCATCATTGAAGATGAGCCCATTCGAAGCACTTTATGGAATAAAGTGAAACTATCCAGTGAGCTGGGATAATCCAGCTGACAGAGCAGTAGTTGGGCCTGAGCTACTCAAAGAGATGGAAGACCAAATAATAAGAATTAAACATAATCTAAAAGCTGCCCAGGACAGCCAGAAAAGTTACGCGGATAGTAACAGAACCCATAGAGAGTTCAAAGTGGGTGACCATGTTTTCCTGAAAGTGAAAACTAACAGGAGTTCCCTGAGGGTGGGAAGTTGCGCCAAGTTGGCAGCAAGATTTTGTGGGCCATTTGAGATCCTAGAAAAGATTGGGCCGGTTGCATACATGCTTGCATTACCTGCATCTATGAATGTACATAATGTGTTTCATGTTTCACTGCTTAAGAAATATGTACCTTATGCTAATCATGTTATCTATTGGAATGTGATTCAGGTGGAACCAGAAGGTGTCCTGCAAGTGCATCCTGTGCGCATATTGGACAGGAAAAGCAAACAGCTCTGGAATCGAGCTATAGAGCTTGTAAAAGTCCAGTGGACCTAGTACGGTCCTGAGGACGTGACATGGGAGCATGAAGAGGTTATGCAGGCAGAGTACCCACATCTTTTTGAAAATTTTGAAAGGCTTGCAGAGACAGTGTAAGTTGCACTGAGGACAGTGCAAAAATAAGGGGAGGGGAATTGTAGTGTCCCCAAGGTCGAGCCCCGTAGTAAACCATGTTCTGAAAGGAATTGTAACTATGATTTATAGGCTGGTGAGCCGAGTTCTTATAAGCTGGAGGCTTATGTGTTGTTAGGATAGGGATCCTAAGTGTTGAAGGCCAGGAGCCTGCTGTTGTATATGTAATCATGCAGAACAATTAATAAAACATAAACACCGCCATGTGCAGACCGACCACGATGAATGAGTGAAGGGGGACTAAGCATCCATAGGGTGGGCAAGGAATTAGGGGCTGAAGGTGGAAAAGGGGCTAAGTGTTGAGCCTAGGGGGCTTATGCATGGGAATAATATTTTAATATTATGCCAAAAGACATGTGCATTTTATGTTTTATCCTAAGTTTCTGGGAAGGGGAGAACATGCAAGGGAGACGCGTGCTGGTGGAACGCATGCAGTTTCATGGGTGACAAGTGTCAACCCTGATGCATGCGAATAAAATGGCCAGGGTAAGCCATGAGAAGGGTTCCTCCTCCATTCCACCCGACTACCTGAGCGTGTAGAGAGCACTGAACAGTACGACCAACCCAACCTCTGCAAGAATACCGCGTGCGTTATGAGAGTCATGAACCCGTATTGTCTTTGATAGCCCGTGCACATCCTCTGTCTGACTGATCGAACCTATGCGTGGAGGCTCTGTTCCGAAGCCGATACCCTGAACCATTCCACCATTGTTGAACCAGTGGGAAAGCCTATGTTGTTCTGAAGAGCCAGTCTCACCCTCCGTTTTGAGTCGTGGAGTCTGTGTCGACTCCTACATGAGTTACTCATCACGCATTCATGTGAACCATCATTGTGAGGCCTCGAGCCATTGTTGATCCTGTTTGAGAGGCCGTGTTTGCATTTCCAGTTGAATATGGTAACCACACAGAGTTGGATTGTGCATGGCTTGATGGCCAGCGCGAGTTGTGATTGAGCCTATGTGTGATCTCCCTCTAGGTGAGGGGGGTGGATGTTGTTGGAAGAGATTTCTTCCAGAGAGTGTCCAGCACCAGCTTTAGGCTCCGAGACTTCCCGATCCGGCCTGTTGTCAAGACCCAGAGAGGGAGGTTAGCACCGATGGACTGTGCTTTTGAAGGTGTATACTCCCGGGTGGAACAGGCATGTGGGGAATGAGAGTATGATAGTAGTGGGCATAAGATGGCATCCTGGGAAGAATTCTTCCATATTTTATGTATTGTTTTCCCTATAACCTCAGCCTAGCCTAGGATTCCTTGCCTTGGGGTGGAGCTTAGTCCCATCTCGAGGGTGACCCATTGCTGAGCTGATGAGCAGTGTGGTCTAAGGCTGGGAGGTTCGTGGAAGGCTTTCACTTGGTTGGTGGAATCTACCACTGTTAAAATATAAGTATCTGATTATGCCTTAATCATGTTTGCAGGACTATGTTGCTTATGTTATCATGATTTCCGATGTGTATATGAATTATTATGAAATGCTATGGATTGTTAATTATAGCCATAGAGAATATGTTTACTCTGATCTTGAATGTGTTTATTTGTTTAAATGCATGTGGATTGTATAACATATGTATGAGTTATGTACAAAGTGGTTAGTAGCCAGAAAAGGGGCGCTACAGTTGGTCCTTCTATTCCTTAGGAAAAATCCAATATTACAAGAGAGGGCATCCCATGGGGTCCATGATGAAGATCAATACCATAAACCACTTACTCTCTCACACACTCTTTCTCTTATAAAGAGACTCCATCACCTCTATTATATATGAGAGTGAAAGGAGAACAATTCTCATAATGCATGTGGGATAAACCCTTTTTAAAATATAGAGAGTTATTGAAGAATAACATTACAAAATTCCATAGCCATGTAATCTAAGACCACTAGGCAATAATTAACATATTCTAACATTTCCCCTTAATGATGACTAGAGGGATAAAATCACATTTGGAGTTGTGTTACATGCCAATATGAGATCTCACGAGTCTAATCATGTCTCATTGTGTGTAAAAATTCCTTAGAATGATAGGCTATACAAAAATAAATGTGGTTGATGTCTCATTGTGTGTACAAATGCATCATAATGGTAGGCTATACAATGGTAAATGTGGACACTAGAAAAACATTTCATGATGGATATAATTTAAAGATGAAGATGGCATTACATTACATTCCCAATGTAATGTAATGTGCAAGGAGAAGACACTTGATACCATCAATAACCAATGAAAAATGACTAGCAACCAAGTCCTCAATAAAGTGCAAGGAGAAGACACTTGCTACCATCTAGAACTAATGCAGAATGGCCAACAACCAAGTCCTCAATAAGGTGCAAGGAGAAGACACTTTCTACCATTAAGAACCAATGCAAAATGGTGAGAAACTAGGTCCTTATAAGGTGCAAGGAGAAGACACTTTCTACCATCAAGAAATTGTGAACAATGGCCAGCTACCAGATCCTCAATAAGGTGCATGGAGAAGACACTTTTGGTCATCAAGAACCAATGCAATGAACAACAATGACAACATCGATATGTGAATAATGAAGTGCCAAGAAAATAAAGATATATTAGGAATATACAGAGCCAATATGTCTCCAAACTCTTCACACACACCGTTGAGGAACAAGTGAAGCAAGTAAAGAGAAAACTGCAAAAAAACTCCAAGAGAAAAGGCATGAATCACCAAGGAAATTCCACAATGTGTTAAAATACAGTCTCTCCAATAATACATGAAGGATAGCAGAAGATGAAGTTGAATGTGATCCAACAAGATGAAAGTTTTGACAATCAACTGAAGTGCTTCCATTAGGAACTTGAAAATGATCTCACAATGACCATCAAGTTCAAAAAGTGGTGTAGATGTACCATTTGAAATGTAAAATGATCTCCCATAATCCATCAAGATGAGGTGTTGTCAAGATATCAAACCCAACCACCAAAGGATACCTACATAATGAATGTGCAATTGAAAGAGGCACAAAGCCTAAATACCATAAAGCATAGGTGCCACATCAGCCCAGAATCCAAAAATATCCAAAATATATGGTGCAAGTACCAACCACATGGAGGAATATGATGCATATGCAATGTTTGATATGCCATAGTGAAGCCCATGGTACAAAATTTTCAAACAAAATCATGGCTAAAGAAATTCCACAGGGATATCTCTGAACTGTCAATGAACCTATGCAACCATTTTCAATGCTACACTTCCCACACTTTTCATAGTCATAGCTAAAAACCAGTAAGGCAACATGGCCCCAACAATTAAATCAATGAAGACTTTGGGTGTGAGGTCATCCACTGTCGAATGTGCACTTTACCTTCCAATCACATGATCTATAATGCAATACATGAGATGCAATCCATCACCCGAGATTGAATTTTGATATCTTCAATTGCCTCCTCATCTCTCAATCATCCAACCAAGCTAATAGAATCTCCATCAAAGCCTTGAAGCTATTACAATAGATACCCTTAAATCCCTCTAGGAATGCATTGCAAATCTCTCCATAGGAAGATCTAATGATGAGGAATAAAAACCATGACCTTGCATATGAATTGAGATGCTTCATATCTGAGGCTCATTGTATTTATTCAATTGTTAGAACTAGCCTAAGCTCAACAAACACAGATCTAAGACTACTATCTGGGTGCATAGGAGGAATGCAATAGAATACATTTCCTCAAACCATGATTCAATGATATGTCCACGGCTATGGAACACTACTTCCACAAAGTAAAAAAAGAAACTTCTTGTACGAGATCTAGAATAATAAGGTGTGTTAAGATATCAAATGGAGCCACCAAACAAGGTTGTCGATGAGTAATGATCGAGGGCCATGATCACAATATGCAATGTTATACTTGTTAAATGCGGAATCAACAAATATTCAATTAATCCAATGAGAAATAAACAAGATCAATAGCAATCACGTGGTAAACCCCTTATTGTAAGGGAAACCTCCATGGGGAAATTATAATCATTCTTTGATTAGTGTTCAAGGGAGATGAATACATCAGCCATCGAGTTCAGGCTTCCAATGGTACAGACAACCATTCGACCACTCACTCTTCTCCACTCCACTATATACTCTCATTCGATTATGCCTCTATATGGGCTTACATCAATATAGAACAAAATTCATTTAGTTACAAAACTGTTTATCCAAATTAGTGCGTACATACCAAATTGGTATATTTGGTTGAACAAACCACTACAAAATAGGATCCATGAAATCTACTCATATCCACCGAATCTAGGAAATTAGTTGGCATATTCAACAATCTCCACATTGACAACAATTTACATGATCTATCATGCCCAATTTATTCATCACCCCTTCTGCAATCCAAGAGAATCCAAGCACCATCATAGCTTCTCTAAAAGTGTTGGTTTTGTGAACATGTCTGCGCAGTTCTCTTTTGTATGAACCTTTTCAAGGAAAAACTCCACCTTCATAAATGACCTGTCTTACAAAATGGTACTTAATAGGAATATGTTTAGTTTTACTGTGGAAGGATGGATTTTTAGCCAAGTGAATAGCACTTTGACTATCACAAAGTAGCTTTACTTTGTCCTGCATCCTTCCAAATTCACCAAACAAACCTTTTAACCAAACCTCCTCTTTGCAAGCATGTGAAGCAGCTATGTATTCTGCTTCTGTAGTGGATAAAGCAACAATGTTATGTAGCTTTGACATCGAGCTAATAGGTCCACCTACAAGACTAAAGACATATCCTAAAGTTGACCTCATCTTGTCCAAATCACCTGCAAAATCAAAATCAACATATCCACAGACTAACTCACAACCACCATTATAGGTGATACAATAATCACTTGTTCCCCTCAAATATCGAAGCACCCATTTCATTGTTGCCCAGTGCTCTTTACCTGGATTTTCCATATATCTGATGACAACCCCAACTGCATGTGAAATGTTTGGTCTTGTACTAACCATCGCATACATTAAACTTCCTACTGCATTAGCATACGGTATTCGAGACATATGTTCCTTCTCGTCTTTTGTACTAGGACATAAACTTGAAGAAATCTTAAAATGGGAAGCGAAAGGGACTGAAATTGGTTTCACACTGTTCATACCAAACCTCAAAAGTATTTTCTCAACATACTTATGTTGTGACAACCAAATCTTACCATTCCTCTTGTCTCTGAATATCTTCATGCCCAAAATCTGTTTTGTTGCTCCTAGATCTTTCATATCAAACATCCTAGCCATTTGAACCTTTAACCTGTTGATCTCAGTTATGATTTTTTTGCTAAAATCATATCATTAACATACAATACTAAGATAATGAATATGTCATTATTCAATTTCTTAAAGTAAACACAATGATCATACTCAATCCTTGTATAATTTTGGCTCATCATGAAAGAGTAAAATTTCTTGTACCATTGTCTAGGCGACTGCCTCAGACCATACAATGATTTCTTGAGCCTACAAACAAATTTATTGTTGTGATTTTGAACAAACCCTTTAGGTTTTTCCATGTAAAATTCTTCATCCAAATATCCATGTAAGAAAACAGTTTTAACATCTAGCTTCTCCAACTCCAAATCAAGTAATGCAACTAATGCTAACACAATTCGAATTGAAACAATTTTAACAACTGGTGAAAAAATCTCATTAAAGTCAATACCTTCTTTCTGAGAATATCCTTTTGCAACCAACCTTTCTTTGTACCTCTCTACTTTATCATCAACACCCTTCTTAAGCTTGTAGACCCACTTGCAACCTACAGTTTTCTTGTCTCTTGGAAGTTCTACCAAGTCTCGTGTAGCATTCCTCTCTAAAGAATTCATTTCATCCTTCATTGCTTCTTTCCATTTATCATTGTTAGAACCCTTCACAACTTCCTTATAGCATGAAGGTTCATCATCATTAGTACTTAAAGAAACTGATGAAACAAAATCATCATACCTTCTTGGAGGATTTTTGACCCGCATAGACCTCCTTAGGGAATTTTGTGGCTCATCCACATTCTGTTGACTGTCATCAACGTCCACTCTTTCCGCTACAGGAACATTCACTATATAACAAGTTGTAGATACTACTTCTACCCATAGTTCCTGCTACAAGTTGGCGTTACTAAGAATACTCCTTGCTCTCTCTCAAAGATTCTTGTTCATGCATTCAACAACTCTGTTTTGTTGAGGAGTATAGGCAATGGTTTTATGCCTATCAATCCCAAACTCCTTGCAATAGTTCTCAAATTCCATTTACTTAAATTCACCACCATTATCAGTTCTTAAACATTTAATGGAACTACCAGTGATCTTTTGAACTAAATCTCTAAACTGCTTGAAAACAGTAAATACATCAACCTTTCTTTTCAACATACATATCCACACCTTCCTAGACAAATCATCTATAAAAGTAACAAAGTACGATGATCCTCCATACAAAATAGTAGGGGATGGCCCCCAAACATCAGAATAGATATAATCAAGGATTCCCTCACTGATGTGTCTTCCATTTTTAAATCTCTGCCTATTCTGTTTTCCATAAATACAGTGCTTGCATAAATCAAACTTTAAAGACTTTAGACTGGGAAGTAACTTGCGATCAGATAATACCTTCAATCCTCTTTTGCTCATATGACCCAACCGTTGATGCCACAATCAAACATAATCACTGTCATTCTCAGACACAATTGTCACATGATCTCACTCGGTTCTTCCTTCTAATAGAAATAGGTTTCCAACCTTCTTCTCTTTGATAACCAGTAGAATTCCTTTGTATACCTTTATAACTCCACCTTGAAAATTACTTTTATATCCTCCAGTATCTAAGACTCCCAAAGAGATTAGGTTCTTCCTAAGCTCAGGTACATGTCTCACATCAGTTAGTATCTTAACAGATCCATAAAACATCTTAATTCGAATGCTACCAATTCCCACAACTTTACATGATGTATCATTTCTCATCTAAACAATTCCATCATCTATAGACTGGTAAGTAATAAACCAGTGTCTATGAAGACACATGTGATTTGAAGCACCAGAATCTGATAACCATTGTTGATCATATCGTGAAACAACACTAATTGATAAAACTTCATCAGTCATACCTGAACCTATTATTGAACCTGTTTCGGTTGCATTTGCTTCCTTCATCGCTTTTGGAGGGTCTTCTTTGGAGGCTTGTTGTCGCTTCCAACAATCCTTCTTTTGGTGTCTAGATTTTCCACAAAACTAGCACTTAAGCTTGCTCTTATTTCCCTTCGACTTTGACCAAGAGAAATCCCTATGAACATGTCCTCTTTCCTTAGGTCTTCCTCTAGCCACCATCACCTCAGATGTAGAGGTTTATAAATTGGATTTCTTCCTTCTTTCCTCAGATAGTAAAGCTCCAACAATAACATCAAACTCAATATTTTTTGTTGAACTGAAACTAATAGAGGTAACAAAGTGATCCCATGACTCGGGAAAAGAACACAATAATGTCATCGCCTTATCTTCAGATTCGAATTTCATTCCCATGCTAGTCAACTAGACTAAAAGAGTATTAAAAGTATTTAAATGATCATCTATTTTCATACCTTCATGTGAAAACTGTACAATTTCTTTTTTAGGAAGATCCTTTTCATCAAGGATTTCATCATATACAAGATTTCCAGCTTCATCCACAAATCTGTTGTTGTCTCCTTGGTAACAATGTTGAACAGAAAATCATCGGCCAAACACAGACATATGGCACTCAATGCTCTCGCATCGATATCTTCCCACTCTTCATCTGAAATGGTCACGAGTTTCTTTGATTTTCCTCAAAGCACCTTCACCACGCCTTGTTGCACGAGAAGACCATGCATCTTGACCTTCCAGATCTCAAAACTGTTCTTGCCATTGAACTTCTCAATTTCAAATTCTTCACTCTAAGTTTTCTCCATTTCGATATTGAGCCCACTAGATAAGAGTTGTGCAATCAACGCACCCCCTAAGAAGAGAGACCAACGTCATTTTCTAAATCCAGAGAAGTTGTAAGTGTAGCTATGAAATCGAAGATCCCTTCAAGAGTCGAGACCAGTGTTGGCGCTCCCTGCAATAGGAGATACCCCCATTAACGCTCCCTGCAATAGGCTAGACCCACCCTGATGTTGAAATCAGTGCTCCCTTGCAGACTAGAGCCTAGTGCCTATGTGAAATCGACATGCCTGTGCAATGATGGCACTACTGCTCCTTGACGACACTTTTGCTTCTCGAATTTGACCTCCAACTTCTCTCTGATACCACTTGTTATACTTTTTAAATGCGGAATCAACAAATATTCAATTAATCTCATGAGAAATAAACAAGATAAATAACAATCACATGCACACAAAATATGACACAGAGATTTACGTGGTAAAACCCTTCTTGTAAGGGAAACCTCCATGGGGCAATGATAATTGGTATTTGATTATTGTTCAAGGGAGATGAATACATCAACCATCAAGTTTAGGCTTACAATGGTACATACAACCATTCGACCACTCACTCTTGTCCACTCTACTTTATCCTCTCATTCGATTATGCTTCTATATGGGCTTACAACAATATAGAACAAAATTCATTTAGTTACAAAACTATTTATTCAAATTAGTGAGTACATACCAAATTGGTAGATTTGGTTGAACAAACCACTACAAAATAGGATCCATGAAATCTGCTCATATCCACCGAATCTAGGAAATTAGTTGGGATATTCAACATGCAAGAGGTGTGTTAGTGGTCCCATGACACGATCTACAATAAAACGTAAACCCCACATCTAATCATCCCCTAGCTGAGAAAGAAACCCTTAGATCTGAGTTAGGCATGGTTGAGGGTGTGGACTAGGAAAATGGTCATGTACTAGTGGATTGAGATCTCTCTTTGGCAAAGAAACTCTGCAAAAAATTGTTGCAAAGAAACCCTCTTTCCCACCACGCTTTTGTTGGGAGAGAGATGTGTTTCACACAACTCAGTGAGTGAAACTGGACCCCACCACTCAAATCGACCCCTAAATGAAACAAATAATCCCTTCAATAATCAAATCGTTGCACGAAAATTCAGAAATTGGCCCTCAACACACAAATTTTCCCTCCAATAGCAAAATCTCAATGGATTTGAAGACAAAACATGGCTCCCAACTATGAAATCGACCAAATCTTGGAAAAGTCTAACTGTGCACCTGAAAATTTTCCAAAAAAGTGAGGTTGTACAAAAAAAAAATTGCATTTGTACGGTCTGTATGGCTTTGCAAATAAAAATTTATCAACTTTGGTAAAAAGGGCTAGGCCTCGTAAAAAAAAAGGCTTGGTAAACTACCAAACCTAAAATTTGGCCCAAAAACTTTAGGTTTTTGAAAAAAATAATTTTCCTAGGCTAGTCTAAGATTCTAATTCACAACCAGTCTAAACTCATATACCAAGGGGATACATCCATAGAACTTGGTCTTTATTCCTCAGGAAAAATCCTCCAATCTTATAAGAGAGGGCATCCCGATATGGATGATTTGGCCTAAGGACTCATAAGGTCCAGGCTAAAGATCAATACCATAAACCACTTACTCTCTCACACACTCTTTCTCTTCTAGAGGGTATAATTCACCTCTATTATATATTATAGAGTGAAAGGAGAACAATTACCATAATGCATGTGGGATAAACTATTTTTACAATATAGAGAGTTATTGAAGAATAACATGTTGGTTGTGGAGCCTGATTATCTTCCTGATTCAGAGGTCCTTTCTTTCAGCCGTGTTTATACCCCATGAAGTATTTACACCCCAGAAGTGTGTACACTCTTCCACATGGGGGAGTGCAGAGGGGGGGTACCCCCTCTGTGGGGTCTGGGGGCAAGCGGGCCCCCAACGGGGGTTCGGGGGCGAATCCCCCGAAGCAAAAATTGCCTTATAAAAGTATATTGTAATTTCATTGTAAATATGGACCATTCATTATAAGGTCACAGATCTAACAACAGAGATTATGTTAGGGTTTTTTTCCCTAGAAGGAAACCCTCTTTTACGAGGGAAATGTATTGCGTCTATGTATGATGGTAAATATTGTATTCTGAGAGAGGAGACTGTGAGAGAAAGAAGAGGAAGTTACAGCGGGTTTTGTTGTAGGTTGTATCCCTTCATTTGTTGGATAATAATAAAGGAAGGA
>JZKD02S1732538.1:335747-362774 GCA_000966675.3 Picea glauca
GAACAACAAGTTGTACTGTGACAGTCAGAGTGCCATTCACCTTGCAAATAACTCAGCCTTCCATTCGAAGACTAAGCATATACAGTTGAGGTACCACTTCATACGATTCGCCTTGAAAGATGGACAATTGAAGCTAGAAAAGATACAAACTAGCCAGAATCCTGCAGACATGTTAACAAAGGGAGTAACCAGTGAGAAATTGAGTTCTTGCTCAGTTTCAGTTGGTCTTCAAGAATGAAGATGAAGATGAGAAATTTGCCAGGTCCAAGAAGGTTTAGAGTCTAGCATATACAGCAGCGGTGGAGTTGTTGAGATCAGTCTCCAAGTGGGAGATTGTTGGTTGTGGAGCCTGATTATATTCCTGATTCAAAGGTCCTTTCTTTCAGCCGTGTTTATACCCCATGAAGTATTTACACCCCAGAAGTGTGTACACTCTTCCACGCGGGGGAGTGCAGAGGGGGGGGTACCCCCTCTGCGGAGTCCGGGAGGCCTATCCCCCTGGCTGGGGGGTCTGGGGGAAAGCAAGCCCCCAGCAGGGGTTCGGGGGCGAAGCCCCCGAAGAAAAAATTGCCTTTTAAAAGTATATTGTAATTTCATTGTAAATCTGGACCGTTCATTATAAGGTCATAGATCTAACAACAAAGATTATGTTAGGGTTTTTTTCCCTAGAAGACAACCCTCTTTTATGAGGGAAATGTATTGCGGCTATGTATGATGGTAAATATTGTATTCTGAGAGAGGAGACTGTGAGAGAAAGAAGAGGAAGTTACAGCGGGTTTTGCTGTAGGTTGTATCCCTTCATTTGCTGGATAATAATAAAGGAAGGACCTGGCAATTTCTCTGGTGGACGTAGCCCACACTGGGTGAACCATGTAAATCTGTGTCTCTCTTGTATTGTGTCTTATGTGTTTTGTTTCTGCATTTGTTTTATATTATTGCTCCTCGGTCCTGTTTTTCTAACATAACATTACAAAATGCCATATCTATGTAATATAAGACCACTAGAAAATCATTAACACATTCTAACACATAATCCATGAGAATAAATGAATATAAAGAATTCAAGTTATTTTTCTTTCAACTTGTCCTCTCTTTCCTTATTTTCTTGATCCTAAATATTAAAAATTTTCCATTATACTAAAAAAAAAATGAAACTTAAAAAAACAAGAACTATAAGGATTCTGCAATCTTAGATACTAGTTATACATCATGTTGTAACTAAAATTTTAGAATCAATTTTGGTCTCTAAATAATAACTACAATTTTAGCATCAATTTTGAGCTTGAAGGTAAATCAATTGTATCAATAACTTATTTAACTTTTAGAAGGGAAAAAACAAGCATTTTCACCTAAGAGTGGTATTATTCATTCAGTTTATTGCTCGTCATTACTACTATAGTTTAACTTATTACTTTGTGTTACTATTCTCATTTAGTCTATTGCATTATTTTATTGTTTTCGTTGAATTCATTCATTTGGATAATGTCTTAATGTTATTTTTTCTTTTATATGGTGACATTTTAATATTTTAGTACTACTTTAGTTTAGCTTATTGCATTGTGTTATACTCTCATTTAGTTTATTTCATTCTTTTCTTAGCTTTGTTGAATTAATTCATTTGTATTTGGTGAAAATTTAATATTTTAAACTTGTGTATTTGCAAAATTCAGTTTACATATGGTGAACATATATTTTCAATTCTTGCTAAGAATACATGTTTATGCTTGTATTAGGGATTAGGAAAAGCATTTATGCACAGATATGAGTGTTGTCATTCAATATTAATTTGATATAAATTAAATGATTTAAAGGAGGTCCAAAGTGAATTCTTTGAGAAAGAAATATAGTGTCATTTTGAAATCCTCCAAAAATGTCAAAACTTGTAAAAATCTAGCATGCTATTCACAATGATTCCAAAACCGAATGGGATGAACTATAAAAGAGGTATGTCAATTGGAAACTACTTAAATTTTCTGTTATTTATATGGGCATATTGGTTGTTTTGGAGGCTAGGAATTAGAAGGCACACTTGCAAGGGATGGAAGCACCTTATATGCTTTCTTACCAACTAACAATGACTCTTGAAAGTATTGTTTTTTATGCTTAAATGATCCAAACCTCTACACACATGCGCATGATTCCCATTAACATTGTTCTTTTTTTTTAATCTATATTTGTATTAGTATAATAAAAATACATTGGAAGATGTACATGGAATTCATAAATGATTTTAAACCCTTTACATAACATTCTTATATCTTAACCATCATCACCAAAAAACTATAAGTTGTTCATGTATAGTTTCATCATTAGCCTCTTAAAAAAACATCAACATCATTCTACTCGAATACATAAAATGTTACTTTACAACACCTTTTATTAGTTGTTTCCCTCATGGTAACAAAGACTATTGTAAATGGCTTGTCAATTTTCAATAGTTTTTCACGTAAACCAATACATTTTACCCAAAGTTTTAACATAGAACACTATTTATATACCTATTAGGTTCTTACAAAAACAATTTTAACCAATCAAGGAATGTGAGGTCTTAATTGGCCTCTTTTTTAGGAAAAACCAAATTATCTTAGTACTTTCCTAATGTTTAAGTTAGGAAATATTGAAATAATTGATACAATAAGCTTAAGGTCGAATAATGCTACATATTTTCTAGAATTAGATTGATAACATTAGTTGTTACGAACCATTTTATACAATGTGCTTATATCACTCAGTATAAATAACTAAGGTTGTTACATGTTGCGACTGTGTGGTTGGCTATTGGCATGTCTTCCATGTGTTGCACCGCCTTGCTACACTTGAACTGGAGAGCGCACTTCAACTGGAGAGTGTGGTAAAGAGCATCCAAGCTTCCTTTCAATTTCTTGCACTGTAGTTTAACCATAATTTGTAGTTTAATCAGAATTTGTAGTTTAATCAAAATTTGCAGTTGAATTAGAATTGTTGAAATGTGAATGGTAACTAAATTGAGGAGAAGAACTATGTTGGACGGGAAAAATTTTCTCCCGTTCAATAAATCAATTTGGCTTATGAAATAAATTTTCTAGAGGGGTTGCTTGTGCTTCCATGTTCGAATCTCAATCCTTCTAGTGGTCAAGGCCTTATATCTAAACACATGCTCAATTTAAAGGAACAATTACAAGAAACAATAGTTTGACTCTCCAATCTATTATCATTTATCTATCAAATTATTTGTACAAAACATGACTTTGACCTTAAAATGAAAACGTAACAACAAATATGAGTGCTACAGGGGAGGGTATCACATACAAGCACTAAAATGAAGATAAAACTGATCTATTCAATGCCCACGTAATTGAATTATATTCATAAAATTGATTTATTCGATGCCCATGGAATTGGATCGAATTCTTTGAAGTTTGGCCTACTGAAAAGAGGGATCTAACTCTCAAATCTTATTTTACTACTTAGACAAGATTAAATATGAATATATCTTCCAGAGGGCTTCGACTCTCAAATCTTCTTTGTTGTGTTGGATTACTGAGGGCTTCAACTATCAAATCAGTAATGATCAATTTCCACCACTTATTAATCCATTTAACCACAATGTATATTCCTTTAACTTATTTAACAATGTTCATCAGTTCACCAGTAATATGTTATTGCACCATATAATGTTAACATCCATCAGTGCATAATAAACAATAATAGACACATCCAACCAATGCACAATACACCAGTATTTTACGTGGAAACCCAATGCGGGAGAAAACCACATAATTATGTTCTTATATGTCTTTAATAATTACATTCAAGGAAGCACCAACTTCCAATTATCCAGCTCCAACTAGAATGAGGCTTTGACCCCCTATATTTTCAAGATACAACCTGAGGGAAGCTCCAACTCCCCAATTCTTTGACTATAACTAGGAGGCTACAACTATAATATCCCCAAGGACGAACCCTGTTGTAATCATGTTTATGAATTTTAAATCATGTTTTGTAGGCTGGTGAGCCAAGTATTGATAAGCTAGTAGGATTATGTGTTTAATAGGACAGAGAGCCTAAGTGTTAAGGCCATGATGCTTATTTTTGTATATGTATTATGCAGAACATTAATAAAGAGTAAAAATTGTTGCGTACAGACCGACCACAAAGAAAGAGTGATGGGGGACTAAGCTTCCAAAGAGTGGGTAAGGGAAAAGGGGTTGAAAGGTTGGAAATAGAGGCTAAGTGTTAAGCCTAGGGGCTTAAGTCCTTGGGAATACTAATTTATTATTATTCCAAAATCTATGTGACAAAGCATGTTTTTATCCTAAGTTCGTGGAAGGGGAAACGTGTGCAAAAGAGAACACAGGATGATGGAGTACATGCAGCCTCACGGGCGACATGTGTTGGACCTGACACATGCAATTTAACCCAAATATTGAGCTATGGAGGGGGTTCATTCTCCATTCGACCATGAGCTATCTTAACCGTGAGAGTCTAGGAGATCCTCCATTGTTGCGTCTATGCTTCCAGTTTCCAGATCCTCTGTCTGAAAACTGTTTGCCCCTACTTTGGAACCTTTGTTGTTTTTACCCTCACGCAATTATGAGAACCAAAACGTGTGAACTATTCTATGTCATCTGTGGAACCTCACACCAGGGAAATCACCTGAGTGTGTTGCATCTAGCGTCAGGTCGTTTCCATTTTTGGACCTATGCCCATCTATTGTTGTGAGTGTCGCCCTTGCAGAAAATGAGTTGAAGAATAGTTAAAGAACCAGGTTTTCAGGCCCGTGGTAGAAGAGGCAGGTTGTTAGGCCTGTGAGCATCTCTCTCTAGGTGAGAGAGCTTGCTGGGAAGTGGTTTTCTCCCAGAGTGAGCCCAACACCAGCTACGGATCTCTAAGAATTCTTGATCCGGCCTGTTTTCGAGGCCCAGAGAGGGAGGTGAAGCACCAATGGAATGTGCTTGTGAAGGTGTATACTCCCAGGTGGAACAAGCATGTGGGGAATGAGATTATGTTAGTAGTGGGCATAAGAAGGTTCCTAGAGAGAATCCTTCTAGTTTCACTATGCAGTATTTCCTGTAACCTCAGCCTAGTCTAACATTCCCTTACCTTGGGTGGAGCTTAGTCTAAGCTTGGGGGTGAACCACTGTTGAACATGATGAGCAGTGAGGTCTAAGGCTGGGAGGTTCGTGGAAGGTCTGCACGTGGTTGGTGGAATTACCACAGTTTCAAAGATAAGTACTAGTTTGTGCTTAATATTATGTTTTGCATGCATGTGATGCTTATATGTTATCATGTATTCTATTGTGCATATGAGTTATTGTTAATGTCCTTGATGATGTATATTAGCAGTAATCATGTGCTTACTTTGTATTGTTTGATTAAATCTGTTAATTAGATTTAATATGCATGCTATATATATAAGTATGAGAATGTTTATGCGTGGTAGAATTTCTCGACAAGTGGATTGGTGTCCGCGGACGTTACAATATGGTATCAGATCCATAGTTTCAACGTTGATCCTAGATGGGCTGGATAAGTGGTCTTTGGAACCAAGGTTTCGAGAGGAAATTGTGTCTGGAGGACTAATTTTAAACCTTAGATTGTCTCTGAGTTCCAAGGAGTTACTTTTCCATGTCACAAAGCTTAGGAGGAAGAGCGGTAGAATAAAAATATAACTATAGATCAACTATGTAGAGAAGATCTAGACTATCCAATTCACATCCAGACACTTGGGAGAGTGAACAAAAGAGATCAAATATGGGCCATCAAATTTGAGCGTGAGGACCAACAACCATTTGATCCAAGGAATGTGCACAAGGGTTAAAACCCTTTGGAGTTGCACAGGAGTGTGGAAATCACGATACACGGAGCCTCGACATCATCAGAATCGTCCATTAGGAGGGATGCACGGAGAGCGATCAACCTTTCATTGAATCGTGAATTTAAATGGTCAAAGGGTGAGTCTGTGAGAATTCATGAAACGTGAATTCACGATTGGAGCACAACCATTGATCGAGAGATCTGGATCGTTAATTGTCTAGGAAGAATCGCGACATTTCGGGGATCAGAAGAATGAAGGTGGGAATTCTTTCAACCTCGCGACACATGAAATCCTGATCGCGAAATCCCAACGAGATCTGAGTCATTAGATCATGCGGAAGTTAGGACCGTCAGATTAGGAGCTCTGAAATGTCCGCATTTCGAAAGTTCGACCGTTGGGAGAATGGGAGGTGCTTGTGCATAAACTCCCAAGGCCTGAAATCGTGAAATCACGATGAGCCAAAGTATTGACTCAGGCTGACATCACTGTGATTAACGAGGACACAAGGGATGTGTGCCACATGCCAGTGGGTCCCGAAGGAAAAAGTAGACACAATAGGGACATATGGTGTCACCTGAGGTAACGTTAACCTTCTTAAGGACACCACATGTCACCACCTTGGTTGATGACAATGGTATTGTGGGCCCAGGGGTGATAAAGGTCAGAAGTTCAGAAGTCGGGAGTTGGAGAGGAAAGTGATTGTGAGAGCCTCCAGGATTGAAACCCCGAATCCCGAAACCCAAAAGTTCTGATGAGAGAACCTTGTAGATATAGCGCATGGTCATGACCCTTGGTCGCGTGGGGTTGGGGAAACAGAGGAAAAGGGCTATAGCCTGAGTGTATTGCAGAGTTGAGAAGAGCTCAGAAAATTCACAGAAACTGAATGTTTTCTTGAATCAAGTTGTTTATGAATGTTGTGGGATTTGTTAAGGAATAATGGCCTAACAATTCTTGTTGTCTCCAAGTTGTGTTTACAAAAGTCTAACGAGTTCCATAACCATTTAGAGTTTCCATGGAGTGCAAAGAAATGGAAGAGACTCATAATGCTTCCAGTTAATTAAACGAAAGAGAAGGAATGGACGTCCACTTGGGAGTGGAAGGATCGAACTCCAATGGGCATGGAGAAGAGATAGATAAGGAAGGAAACATGATGAAAATCGTTGAAAATTTGCAAAAAGATGCCCAAAATCACCGAGGAGATAGAAAAAAGCTCAGAAAATCTCAGGAAAAACAAGGTGAATTTAGCATAGAGTTGTTAAAGAGTTTGGAGAGAATAGAGAAGAATTTAGAGAAGGAGAGGGACTCGAGTAGGAGAGGGAGTCACCATACTTCTGAGGGAAGAAGGTTAAGGAGTGCAGGTAGACACCATCATCACTCCTAAGGTCGCTCCAAGAGAAGGACACACAGTAGTTCAAACCCATCTCCTACCAGAAAGCGCAAGAGATCTGGAGTGGATGAACTGAAGGGAGAGATGAACAAGATTAAGCCCCCTATGTTTGATGGAGAACATAAGAAGGAGGAAGATGTCGAAACATGGTTTCTTGGCATGAGGAAATATTTCCAACTGCAAAATTATTTCTCTCATGCAGAAGGAAGAATTGTGATGTATCAATTGAAAGGAAAAGCATCTATGTGGTGGGATCATCTTATGCAGGTACACCACATTAGAGAGAAAGATATCACTTGGAAATAATTCAATAGGTATTTCGAGATGAATTATTTGACTAAGAGATATTGTGACAGCAAATGAAAGATTTCTTTGAACTCAAGCTAGGCAGCATGACCATGGATGAGTATGAACGTAGTTTCTTGGAATTGTTGAAGTATGTTCTGTTCATCAAAGAGGAGTCTGCCAAGATTCAAAGGTATTTTAGTGGACTACCATCTTCCATTGGGGAGAAGATCCAATATGATGACTCCAAGACCATGGAAGAAACGATAAGAAGAGAGAAATGCTTATACGAACATAAAAGAAAAAATACTACCTTTCGAAAGGCTTGGGATGACCAGAAGAAGTTTAAGAAAGAGTAGAGGCAGAAGGGAAATAGACCTCCCTTTTTCAGAAATAGTCCTCAAGGACAACCAACATTTAGAGAGCCGAGAATGGTTGAAGTAGGGGAACAAAGGCCAATAAAAAATCCCATTCAGTGTTGGGGTTGTCAAGGAAACCATAAGTATAGAGATTTTCCCCACAAAAATGGAAAAGTGAGAGTTGTCCATAATGTTCAGCAAGCTGAAACAATGGATGACATGTGCAGCCATGGACAACAATCAAGTTGAATTTCAATTGCACATGATTGAAGTAGAAGGTATGATCAACAACCATGCCTTTACTATTTTAATTGATTCAGGGGCTAGCCATAGTTATATATATCCTAGAGTGGTGGAAATTTTGCATTTATCGAGAATCAAACATGAAAAGTCTTGGTTAGTGCAGCTGGCTACAGAAACCAAGAGGAAAGTCACTGACTTGGTTAAGTCCTATCCTGTGGGCATGAATGGATTGAGCACGAAGGATGAATTGAACATTCTGCCTTTAGGCTCTTATGAATGTTTAATTGGGATGGACTAGTTGGACTAGAACCATGCCATCCTGGACTGTTGTAACAAGGCATTCACTTGCCTGGATGAGGAGGGGAATCATAAAACATTCCAAGGAATTCCCAGAACTCTTGCTATCAGAGAAATCTCAACAATGCAGCTAAAGAAGTGCTACAGAAAAGGTTGTCAATTATTTGCATCCCATGTGGAGGAAACAACCAAGGATAAGGTGTCATGTATCAGAGATCATGTGGTACTAAAGGAGTTTGAGGATGTATTCCAATAGGTACCAGGATTACCTTCGAAAAGAGATATTGACTTCTCTGTAAATTTGATGCCTAGAGCAACTCCAGTGTTGAAACCTCCTTACAGAATGAGTACGCCAAAGATGAAAGAGTTACAATTGCAGCTTAAAGAGATTATGAAGAAGGAGTATATATGCCCAAGTGTGTCACCTTGGGGAGCCCTAGTTCTATTCATGAAGAATAAAGATAGAATGTTGAGATTGTGTATCGATTTAAGACAATTGAACAAAGTGACTGTAAAGAAAAAGTATCCTCTGTCGAGGATTGATGACCTCTTCTATCAGTTGAAGGATGTGGAGATATTTTCAAAGATATATCTCAGGTCTAGATATCACTAGGTAAGGATAAAGGATGAAGGCATCAACTAGACACCTTTAGAACAAGGTATGGTCATTACGAGTTCACAGTGGTGTCATTTGGACTGTCAAACACACCTGTTGTTTTTATGTGCTTGATGAATGGTGTATTCAGGGAATATCTGGACAAGTTCGTCATAGTCTTCCTGAATGACATTATGGTGTATTCCAATTTGGAGGAAGAGCATCAACAACATATTAGGATGGTGTTGTAGGTGTTAAGAGAGCACCAACTGTATAACAAATTGAGCAAGTGCTCGTTTTATCAGGAGGAGATACACTACTTGGGGCATATTGTTTCGAAGGATGGGATAGTTGTGGATCCTGAGAAAATTAAGTCCATCAAGGAATGGTCAGCACAAAGGAAAGTGATAGAAGTCAGATCCTTTATGGGTCTAGCTAGCTATTACAGAAGATTTATCGCGAGGTTCTCAAGGATAGCTCACCCTATCACTTCCTTGCAAAGGAAGGAGAAGAATTTTCAGTGGATAGAAGATTGTGAGAAAAGATTTCAGCAATTGAAGCAACTATTAACCAGTGCTCCAATCCTAAGGATTGCAGATCCAAATGAAGACTTTGTGGTGCGCACAAATGCATGGAAAGAAGAATTGGGAGGAGTCCTCAATCAGAATGGATTCGTAATTTGATATGAATCCAAAAAGTTGAAAGAGAATGAAAGGAACTACGCAACTCATGATTTGGAGTTAGTGGCCATCGTTCATGCTCTAAGGAAATGGAGACATTACCTCATGAGAAGGAGGTTTGAATCGAGAACATAACACAATGGTAAAAAGTATTTGTTTGATCAACCAACCTTGAACGCTATGCAGAGTAGGTGGTTGGAATTTATCTGTGAATACGATTTTGATATCAAACATATCAAATGGAAAGAGAATAAAGTGGTTGATGCACTCAACAAGAGAGTACACAAATTACATGCTACAACCATTAGCATGTACCAAACTAATATAAAGAGTAGAATTTTTGAAGCTGCAAGTGCAGATTTGCAGTACATGGAGATGGTAGCAAAGCTACAGCAAGGTGAGATGCCAAGGAAAGTGGAAAATTATAAGTTAAAGACTGATGGAATACTTATGTACAAGAACATATTTTATGTACCTAATGTCCAGGACTTGAAACGTATGATTTTTCATGAAATGCATAATGTGCCTTATGCAGGGCACCCTGGATATCAGAAAACTGTGGTAGTAGACAAGAGCCATTACTTTTGGCCAGGTATGAAGAAGGAGATTGTTGAATACATCACCATATGTATGGAGTGCTAGAAGGTTAAAGCGGAGCACAGACACCCAACAGGGTTACTGCAAACTTTACCCATTCCTGAGTGGAAGTGGGAAGTGGTGACAATGGACTTCATCACAGGATTGCCCAGAATAGACAAGCAACATGATTCAATTATGGTGGCGGTGGATAAGCTTACTAAAGATGCCCATTTCATTATGTTAAAGACTACTCACAAGGCAGTGGATGTTTTAGACATATTTATGAAGGAAGTGGCACGATTGCACAAGATACCCAAGACAATTGTGTTTGACAGAGACCCAAAATTCACCTTGAATTTCTAGAAAGGGTTATTCAAAGGGTTCAGAACGAATCTAAATTTCAGTACAACTTATCATCCTGAGTCTGATGGACAAACAAAGAGGGTGAACAGAGTAATAGAAGACATGCTAAGGATGTATGTGATGGACAAACCATCAAAATGGGAATACTACATGCACTTGGTAGAATTTGCCTACAACAATGGGTATCAAGCATCATTGAAGATGAGCCCATTTGAAGCACTTTATGGAATAAATTGAAATACTCCAGTAAGTTGGGATAATCCAGCTGACAGAGCAATAGTTGGGCCAGAGTTGCTCAAGGAAATGGAAGAACAGATGCTAAAAATTAAGCAGAATTTGAAAGCTGCCCAAGACAGGCAGAAAATTTAAGTTGATAAAAACAGATTCCACGGAGAGTTTAAAGTGGGAGATCATGTTTTTATGAAATTAAAATACAATACAAGTTCCCTAAGGCTGGGAAACTGTGCCAAGTCGGTAGCTAGATTTTGTGGCCATTTGAAATCCTAGAAAGGATTAGGCCAATTGCATATATGCTTGCATTACGTGCATCCATGATTGTACATAATGTGTTTCATGTTTCATTGCTTAAGAAATATATACTTGATGCCAATCATGCAATTGATTGGAATGTGATTCAGGTGGAGCAAGGTGTCCTGCAAGTGCATCATATGCGCATATTGGACAGGAAAAGAAAACAACTCTGGAATCGAGCCATAGGGCTTGTAAAGGTCCAGTGGACCTGGTATGGTCCTGAGGATGTGACATGGGAGAACGAGGATGCTATGCGGGAAGAATACCTGCATCATTTTGAAGATTTTGAAAAATCTTGTTGATTTTGTGTGAAAGTTGCAATGAGGACAGTGCAAAAATAAGGGGAGGGGATTGTAATATCCCCAAGGACGAACCGTGTTCTAATCATGTTTATGAATTGTAAATCATTTTTTGTAGGCTGGTGATATGAGTATTGATACGTTGGTAGGCTTATGTGTTTATTAGGCCAGAGATCCTAAGTGTTAAGGCTAGGATGCTTGTTTTTGTATATGTATTATGCAAAACATTAATAAAAAATAAACATTGTTGCGTGCAGACCGACCACGAATAAAGAGTGATGGGGGACTAAGATTCCACAGAGTGGGTAAGGGAAAAGGGGATGAAAGGTTGGAAATAGAGGCTAAGTGTTCAGCCTAGGGGCTAAGCTTGGGGGCTTAAGTCCTTGGGAATAATAATTTATTATTATTCCAAAATCTATATGACAAAAAATGTTTTTATCCTAAGTTCCTGGAAGGGGAAACGTGTGCAAAAGGGAACACAGGCTGATGGAGTGCATGCAGCCTCATGGGAGACATGTGTCGGCCCTGACACATGCAATTTAACCAAAATATTGAGCTGTGGAGGGGGTTTGTTCTCCATTCGGACGTGAGTTGTCTTAACCATGAGATTTTAGGAGGTCCTCTCTTGTTGTGTCAGTGCTGCCAGTTTCCAGATCCTTTGTCTAAAAAACTTTTTCCCTTGCTTTGGAACCTCTATTATTTTTACCCTCAGGCAATTCTAAGAACCAAACAGGGTGAATTGGTCTGTGTCTTCTGTGGAACCCGACACTGAGGAAATCGCCTGAGCATTTTACGTCTACCATCAGGCCATTGCCATTTTCATACCTATGCTCATCTACTGTTGCGATTGTCACCCTTGCGGGAAATGAGTTGAAGACTGGTTGAAGAACCGGGTTGTCAGGCCCGTGGTAGAAGAGGCAGGTTGTCAGGCCTATGAGCATCTCTCTCCAAGTGAGAGAGCTTGCTGGGAAGTGGTTTTCTCCCAGAGTGAGTCCAGCACCAGCTACGAAGCTCTGAGAATTCCTGATCTGGCTTGTTGCCGAGGCCTAGAGAGGGAGGTGAAGCACCGATGGACTATGCTTGTGAAGGTGTATACTCCTGGGTGGAACAGGAATGTGGGGAAAGAGAGTCTGTTAGTAGTGGGCGTAAGAAGGCTCATGGAGAGAATCCTTCCGGTTGCTCTGTGCAGTTTTTCCTATAACCTCAACCTAGTCTAGCATTCCCTTACCTTGGGTGGAGCTTAGTTCGAGCTCAAGGGTGACCCACTGTTGAGCGTGATGAGCAATGAGGTCTAAGGCTGGGAGGTTCATGGAAGGTCTGCATGTGGTTGGTGGAATTACCACAGTTTCAAAGATAAGTATCTATTTGTGCTTAATATTATGTTTTGCATGCCTATGATGCTTATATGTTATCATGTATTTTGTTGCGCATATGAGTTATTGTTAATGTCCTTGATGATGTATATTAGCAGTAATCATGTGCTTACTTTGTATTGTTTGATTAAATCTGTTAATTAGATTCAAGCGTGGAAATCGAAGGCACTAGCATAGGGCATAGCACAACTAGTGAATGAGGGTGAAGTGACACAGGAAATGTTGGCATAGCAGATTCAGGAGTTGCTAATGGAGCAACATGTGGTGCGATCCTCCAACCGACCTGATTGACTGATACTATAATGACCATGCCTAAACCTGCTTAGGCACAACCATTGCTATCAATTATCAAGGTATGCATAAACCAAAATTTGACGCTTTATTCAATGCCATAAACACCATTGTTTCTTCAGAGTTTTAATGGCATTCTGAGAACGGGGAATGTGTTATGCATAGAAAGCATTTGGGTACTCAAGAGTGGAAATTTAATAAGTACCCATATGAAAATTGAACTGAAATTGTCCCAAAACTGATAGAAATACATTGAAATCTGATTGAAATAGAAATATAGATAGAATGGAAGGCAGTGTAGTGGATGGAACAATGTTGTCTGGTGGTCCTTCGTTCGATGCCTTGCAACTTCATCATCTTTCTTGTCAGCAACCTGTGATGGGAGGTCCTATATCGGTTGTCCACCCCCATGTGTATTACCAGCCAGGAGGCTAATGGACAGCAGCACTGCGTAGCCCTCGGAAACCCTGGAAACCTTAAGGCTAAGCCCCCTTTTGAGCGACGAGGATGAGCGTAGTGAGGATGGAACAGAGGCCCATATGGGCAAGAAAAGATCTTTTATGTGGCACCGAATGAAATGGAGTTTACAGGGTTTTGTGCGTGTTTGTTGACAGAGAAGTTCAATGTTTATGGTAAGCTAGCCACAGGGATAACAAACCCTCCTTTTGCTAGCAAACTGTTTAGAATAAAGGATGGACTGTAGGTTAACATGATTGATATTTTAAGTTCCATCGAACACTACCATGGCCTATTTACGACAAAATACTTGGCCAAAATCTAAACTTTTGCACCAAGTTATAGTGTTGCCTTTGAAACCTCGGGCCTAGAACTAAGAAAATGGATTTTGTAGAAGAATATAGTCATGGGAGTATTAGATTATAGCTTCATCTTTCTTTTTCTGAAACTAAGCTATCCATATGGGTTGAGCTACTTCATCCCCAATTTAATTTGCAGCGCTAGGTTTGACATGCATTAGATATTTTTCAATTCATAATTGTAATTTAAAGTGTCTAAGGATTGACAACAGTCATTAGAGAATAGAAGGCGATGAAATCTATTTTTTAGAACATTTATGGATGTGCATATTGTGGATACAAACCTTTATCATTTTCTGCAGTAGTACAGACAAACTTTGCCTCTTATATATATAAATATATATAACTAATGGAAAGAGACAGAAATATAAATGGGCATGAACCTCTCCTCTCCTCTCCTCTTTGAATTTGTGTTACATTCACAATTGGAAAAGAAACGAGAAGAAAACTATCTTCTTTCCTTGACGCTTCCCTTTCATATTTTAAAGAAGAACTTAATTACTCAAATATGTTGTCATCTGAGAATCCAATAAGAACTCTTAATTAACACACTATTTATTTAACTCATTTGAGATAAGCCTACTTTTTATGGATTTCATATTGGGGAAACTACAACAAAATATTAAAAAACAATTTCAGAGTCATTAGAATAATATTGCAACATAAAAATTGAATAACCATGAATTTTATCTTTAACAACATTGGTTGGCTTACCACATTCAACTACGTCCAACAATATTTGATAATGAATAAATCATAGGAGCCATTGTGCCGATAGTTTGTTATGAAACTATGGTACTTATTGATAAGAGAACTTTTACAATCTAGATATGTCACCATCCCTATCACCAAATCAAACATTTATTAAATCAATATGTATTCTTAAATCATCTTTATAACTTTTGATCAAATTTATTTTTTTTTGACCAATTTTACAAATCAAACATTTGTTAAATCAATGTGTATTCCTAATTCATTTTTTTAACTTTTGGTAAATTTTTTTTTTTTTTTTTTTTTTACTATGACTACAAGGTTCGTGCATTTGAGTATACTTTTTTTTACTATGACTACAGGTTTCGCATTTGAGTATTTACATGGGCAGTAAACTCCATGATTAGTTATTCCTTGATTCCTGCCGCTATTGACTTGTTTTTGGAGGAACCAAAGTTCATAACGGGACAATATATTTGAAAAACAAAACAATAATTGAACAGCACTTGGACATTTCCATTCATCTGAATGCTAGATTTTATTGATTTATAAGAAATGGTAAGAAATGATTTATAAGGTATTCGCGAGAATGATGATATTTATTGATCTCGTCCAACTTGTCTCACAGGACTGGACATTATTCTATTCAACATATTAGAAATTGATATATTCGTCGTTAATGGCGCTCATTCACGGGGAGGAGCTTTTCTTTTCCCACACGCAATAGTCGATCCCAGCAGTGACGATACTGAAGTCTGGAGAAGGCGGGGCGAGATTTCCCACGTCATATCTCGCCCCTATCTTCATCACAATCTTTTCGTCAATGGCCGCCATGTACAGGTCGCCCTCAGCAGTTATAATTCTGCAATTGCTGTTAGCATTTATGTTATTTCTCTTGCGTATGGCGGTCAGGTTTTTAATTTCCGTCTTCATATTTCCTACGAAATGATCATAAAACTGCACATCAAAACAACAACGTTATCATTTAACTAAATATCCACCTTAATTAGTAGCAAAAAACCCAAGAAAAGAATATAGAAGATGATTACAATGGTGGGAATGCCGGGGTGGGTGAGAATGTAGGCGTAGCCCAGTATCAGTTTATCCGGGGGGAAGGGCCACGTGTTCTGCTGGGTGGAGCCTGTGTCATGATTGTCTATGAAGGTGACCGCCTTCTGGGGCAATACCCCGATCAGGCCAGAGGGTTTTCCGTTGGAATCCTTTAGGCGCCACAGCTCATTGGACTTCACTGCCTCTTGCAGGATCCCTTTGGTAGTAAAATCGAAGGTTGTTGCCCGGTCACCTGTGGAGTGCACCCAGTCGACCAGTCTCTGGCGATGGGCATCCTGGTCGTAGGCGATGCGGCCGTCGGAGCCATTAGCCACAGGGTCCCACACCTCCCCCACTGCGAATTCGGGGTTGGTGTTCTCGGCATAGATGCCCAGCAGCTTCCCTTCGTATCCCAATGCGAAGTCGAACCTCCAGCCATCAAAGCCGACGTGGGACTTGAGCCAATTCATCCACTCCGACAGGTTGGCCTGTATGGCGGGGTTGGTGTGATCGATGTCGGGGGCTCTCGTGAAGTCGCCGCCCGTATCGGCTTGGCCAGAACCGCAAGCGTATGGCTTGTCGTTCACGCAGACTGCCGAGGGGCCCCAGTCCAGACGCCCGTCCTCTGCCCCGCCCTCGAAGACGCACCACATTCCTTTATCGTCCTGCTTCGTCCCGCACCGATGGTTTATCACGATGTCGCTCACACACCCAATTCCCTTTTGGTGGAACGCATCCACGGCATCCCTTAGTTCCTGCTCGCTCCCATAATTCGAGTTTAGATCATAGAGCCTCTGTGGCAAATAACCTAATTCACAACAAAACAAAACACAAACATACATAAAAACAGATTCCTACTGAATTTTAGAACTTTAATCATTTTTCCAACTGCTTACAGTTCCACTATGCTGGATGGGTTTTGGGACTCTCCGAATCGACCCATAACCTGGGAAAAACATGAAACCAACCAAATCCATATACATACCTTCAGGACCGCCGGGATGGGACTGTGAGGGCGGCGGAAACCAGACGTCCGTAATGCCGGCATCCGCTGCATCTTCTACAATCCCCTTCAATACGTTATACCAAGGAGTAGTACTCTTGGCCGCTTGCCAATTGAAGCCCTGAAAGGTTAAATTATGCAGGGAATCATTTCCGGCCCAACAACAACCATATGAAAATACACAGCACTGACATTACCTAAGAATCCATGAATGAAGGAATGAATCTGATCTGACCTGAAGTAACACGGTGTTCAGAGGATCGGTTTTTGACAGCTTCGAAACTTTTGATGCAGTTTGTGCTTGTGCAGGCAAGGCTGCATTGATTATGATGCAGGAGCATACCAAAAACGATAGCAATCCAAACTTCGCCATTGTTGGTCTCACTTAACCTGTATTCTGCATGACACGGATGATATATATAATCGTCCAAAAATCAGCAGAAAAAAAAGTCAAAGTCAAAGTCAGCAGAAGACAAGTCGTAAAACGAACGTTTTTTTTGACTAAAGCGTTTTCCAGAATTTGTTTGACTATTGTAAAACGATTTTTTTGTTTCTTTTAGATTTCTAGATTCATACTTATCAACGTATCTCACACGTTATTCACTATTTTTCTTTGACTGGTAAAAAGTTTTTTTTCTTTTATGATTTCTAGATTCATACTTATCCACGTAAAACGATTTTTTTGTTTCTTTTAGATTTCTAGATTCATACTTATCAACGTATCTCACACGTTATTCACTATTTTTCTTTGACTGGTAAAAAGTTTTTTTTCTTTTATGATTTCTAGATTCATACTTATCCACGTAAAACGATTTTTTTGTTTCTTTTAGATTTCTAGATTCATACTTATCAACGTATCTCACACGTTATTCACTATTTTTCTTTGACTGGTAAAAAAGTTTTTTTTCTTTTATGATTTCTAGATTCATACTTATCCACGTATCTCACACGTTATTCACTATTTTTATTTCGAAAAAGTTTGTTTGACTATTATAAAACGATTTTTTTCCTTTTATGATTTCTAGATTCACACTAATGCACTTATCTCACACGTTATTCACTATTTTTCTTTATGGGTTTCTCTCATTTCATACACAAAAATAAAGATAAGACTATTCTAAAATAATTTGTGGGTTTTGACATTTTTCAATGTCCATGGAAAGTGGATAACCATGTTTTCATGACGTACTTTAAACTTCGATTTATATAAAGCGATTTAAATGTTTACAAATGAAATCAATTGAAAACAAAAAATTAAGTTTATATTATTATAAGTTTTTATTGGGTTATATTTTTTAAAAAGTGAATTTATAGTTATATTAAGTTTAATATTTTTTTAGTTTATTATAAATTTAGTTTGATTTATTGGTATTTTCTTTTATATTTTAATGGTGAATTCACCAAAATAAATATTTTTTTATATTAACCTAACTATATATATAATATTGATAATATTTTATATATTATTTTATTGATTAATAAGTTTGAAATTTTATTGCTAAGTTAACATTATTCTTATTGAAATTTACAAATTTCCTTTTATCCAATATTTTAAACTCTACAATTCTAACCCATGATGTGTCTTCCACTTATTTTGTTTGTAAAATTTAATCCATAATTTTTTATTTTTTTTAGCTTCAACTAAATTTCATAGCCTCATTAATATTCAATAATAAATAACCAAGAAATCATTTACATAAATTACAAACCAAACCAAACCTAACCTAAAACTTAGGTGGCTAAAATCCAATGGTTTATATTTATAATTAAGAAAAATGTCTACTCAATACATAAATCTATGTATTATTTTTTTGTCTTTCACTTATATGTAGTAATATATTTATATTCCAAAATAATAGAATAAACAATTTATTATTTATTATTCTTAAATAAATAAAATGATACAATTTTATTATTATTATTATTTTAATCTTTATTTTTTTTTAAATCAATTAAACAACATATTTATCTATCTATATTAAAATGTGTTTATATTAAAATCAACCACAACCTAAACAACATATCTATCTATCTATATTTAAAATTAAAGCAATAAACTTACAAGGCAGGAGGCAACCTTCAATATGTAAATATGTAGCAACTGAGAGCAAGTAGTAAAGAGGGCATTTAACTTGATTATGTGAAATTGGACAAAGAAATGGGTATGCCTAGACTACATTATGACAGGTTGGTTAAATTTAAAGAGGATAGGAGAGAAGTCATTTATTAGCTGCACTGCACAAGGGTGGGCTACATTTATTAGCTGCACAACTCATGAGCCGAACAACTGAAGATTTGTCTTTTGTTACAGACACCATTTAAGAACGTCTGCAAACGATGACCAAGCTTTGTACCATCATTGATTTCTCGCCAGATCTTAATTTCAAGCATGGAAATCGAAGGCACTAGCATAGGGCATAGCACAGCGAGTGAATGAGGGTGAAGTGACACAGGAAATGTTGGCATAGCAAATTTAGGAGTTGCTAATGGAGAAACATGTGGTGCGATCCTCCAACCGACCTGATTGACTGATACTATAATGACCATGCCTAAACCTGCTTAGGCACAACCATTGCAATCAATTATCAAGGTATGCATAAACCAAAATTTGACGCTTTATTCAATGCCATAAACACCATTGTTTCTTCAGAGTTTTAAGGGTATTCTGAGAACGGGGAATGTGTTATGCATAGAAAGCATTTGGGTACTCAAGAGTGGAAATTTAATAAGTACCCATATGAAAATTGAATTGAAATTGTCCCAAAACTGATAGAAATACATTGAAATCTGATTGAAATAGAAATATAGATAGAATGGAAGGCAATGCAGTGGATGAAACAATGTTGTCTGGTGGTCCTTCGTTCGATGCCTTGCAACTTCATCATCTTTCTTGTCAGCATCCTGTGATGGGAGGTCCTATATCGGTTGTCCACCCCCATGTGTATACCAGCCAGGAGGCTAATGGGCAACAACACTGCGTAGCCCTTGGAAACCCTGGAAACCTTCAGGCTAAGCCCCCTTTTGAGCGACGAGGATGAGCGTAGTGAGGATGGAACAGAGGCCCATATGGGAAAGAAAAGATCTTTTATGTGGCATCGAATGAAATGGAGTTTACAGGGTTTTATGCACGTTTGTTGACGGAGAAGTTCAATGTTGATGGTAAGCTAGCCACAGGGCTAACAAACCCTCCTTTTGCTAGCAAATTGTTTAGAATAAAGGATGGACTGTAGGTTAACATGATTGATATTTTAAGTTCCATCGAACACTACCATGGCCTCTTTACGACAAAATACTTGGCCAAAATCTAAACTTTAGCACCAAGTTATAGTGTTGCCTTTGAAACCTCGAGCCTAGAACTAAGAAAATGGATTTTGTAGAAGAATATAGTCATGAGAGTGTTATATTATAGCTTCATCTTTCTTTTTTTGAAACTAAGCTATCCATATGGGTTGAGCTACTTCATCCCCAATTGATTTGCAGCGCTGGGTTTGACATGCATTAGATATTTTTCAATTCATAATTGTAATTTAAAGTGTTAGATTGACAACAATCATTAGAGAATAGAAAGGCAATGAAATCTATTTTTTAGAACATTTATGGATGTGCATATTGTGGATACGAACCTTTATCATTTTCTACAGTAGTACAGACAAACTTTGCCTCTTATATATATATATATATATATATATATATATATATATATATATAACACTAATGGAAAGAGACAGAAATATAAATGGGCATGAACCTCTCCTCTCCTCTCCTCTTTGAATTTGTGTTACATTCACAATTGGAAAAGAAACGAGAAGAAAACTATCTTATTTCCTTGACACTTCCTTTTCATATTTTAAAGGAGAACTTAATTACTCAAATATGTTGTCATTTGAGGATCCAATAAGGACTATTGAATTAACACACTATTTATTTAACTCATTTGAGATAAACCTACTTTTTATGGATTTCATATTGGGGAAACTACAACAAAATACTCAAAAACAATTTCAGAGCCATTAGAATAATATTGCAACATAAACACTGAATAACCATGAATTTTATCTTTAACAACATTGGTTGGCTTACCACATTCAACTACGTCCAACAATATTTGATAATGAATAAATCATAGGAGCCATTGTGCCGATTGTTTGTTATGAAACTACGATAGTTTGTTATGAAACTATGGTACTTATTGATAAGAGAACTTTTACAATCTAGATATGTCACCATCCCTATCACCAAATCAAACATTTGTTAAATCAATATGTGTATTCCTAAATCATCTTTATAACTTTTGATCAAAAGTTTATTTTTTTTACGAGTTTTACAAATCAAATTCTACAAATCAAACATTCGTTAAATCAATGTGTACTCCTAATTCATTTTTTTTTTTTTTTTTTTTACTATGACTACAAGGTTCGTGCATTTGAGTCATCAAAGCTAACCCTCTTCCACAAAGCTCTATCGACCAATACCTTTTGGAAAATTTTAACTATTCCAGGACTCTGGAATACAGTGATCAAAGCAAAGTATCTACATCATCTCCCTGTGCATTTATGGATCAGACACGCAGAGATACATCCATCAACAGGTTCGCTGACTTGGAAAAAAATTTCTTCTACTCTCCCAATTATTTTAAAGGGGCTTTCATGGTATCCAGGGGACGAGCACCTGATTGAAGTTGGTAATGACTGTATTTTGGGTCTGGGCAGAAAAGCGACCCTCTCCTCATCGCTGCGCGCACTTCTACATGAAAAAAGTCTCATTTTTCTGCAACAATTCCACCGCCCGACTTTAACAGGCCCACTGAGTGACTCTTGGCTGAGCGGACTTGATCTATAGCTCGATCCGATACACAGGACAGAATGGGACGAGTTCACAAATCAACTCAAAGTTTTCGGCGTGCATCTGCATCCTCAGGTAGACTCCCTAATTTGGATCGGGGAAGACCGGTCGGGATTGCTATCGACAAAGAATGTTTACCTTGCTCTGGCAGCACAAAACTGGAAGACAATAATCCCAAATTGGAGGAAGAGGATTTGGAGAGAACCCGACCCTCTAAAACACAAATTATTTACTTGGCTCCTCCTCGAAAATAAACTTCTGTTATGGGACAATTTGCAAAAGCGCGGATGGGAGGGCCCGAATTGTTGTGCTCTTTGTGCTAGGGACATGGAATCAACGCTGCACGTTTTTGTACAATGCTCATTCACCTGTTCGATTTGGAATTATATCACATCTGTTCTAAAAATTTCCACATTTTGGGGTGGTAATGATGTCAACGCATGCTTTCAAAACTGGATCCAGAATAACAGATCGCTTGCATTGCTTCCGTCACACCTGTGCTGGCTCATTTGGCTGTCCAGAAATGCGGCTATTTTCAATGACAAGAAGTCGTCCTTCCACTTTATCTCATCTCTCATTTTGACAGAGGCATCCAAGCTTGGCAAGACATTACAGCCAAAACCTCCGGATCGGCAACCCCTTCAAATTCCAGTTGATAGGGCGGTGGCTTGGTTCGATGGGGCCTCACAACAAGGGTGCGCGCTTTGTGGAGCCGGGGGAAAAATTGCATTAAACCCCCACACCAGTATTCGCTGGATGTTGAACGGTGGACAGGGTACTAGCACAAAGGCGGAGCTAATAGCTGCTTGGACTTCGCTAGTGCTGGCTAGTTGCCATACCGATACCTTGTTACTCCTTGGTGACTCCAAGCTCATAATCGAATGGCTGAATGGACTGGCAGACTTCCATGTGGCAGCTCTCAATTGCTGGAAGGATAGGACCAAGGATGCTACATTACTCTTTAGCAAGCTCACCTTCCAGCATATTTTCCGAGAGGAAAACACCGAGGCAGACTTCCTCTCTAAAAAAGCATTGCTCCTCCCCCCGAGCCAGATATGTTTTTCTTATTGGGAGGAGGGAAATGAAGGACCTATCTACAAGATCAACCTATGATTTGTATTCTCCTTTGCAGATTTGGTGCATTGATGGATATAGTTTTGAAGGTTAGGCCACTGCTGGTTATGAACAAGTATAGTGGATTCCTCCTAGTATTACTTCTCGCTGTTGTAAGAGAAGTCGACATGTAAATTTTTATATCCTTTTGAATATAAAGAGCACTTTTTTCTCGTGGAAAAAAAAAAGGTTCGTGCATTTGAGTTTTTGACTATGACTACAAGGTTCGTGCATTTGAATATACTTTTTTGACTATGACTACAAGGTTCGTGCATTTGAGTATTTACATGGGGAGTAAACTCCATGATTGGTTACTCCTTGATTCCTGCCGCTATTGACTTGTTTTTGGAGGAACCAAAGTTCATAACGGGACACTATATTTGAAAAACAAAACAATAATTGAACAACACTTGGACATTTCCATTCATCTGAATGCTAGATTTTATTGATTTATAAGAAATGGTAACTCACTACCAACACGTGCTATGAAGGTATTCGCGAGAATGATGATATTTATTGATAAACTCGTCCAGCTTGTCTCACAGGACTGGACATTATTCTATTCAACATTTAGAAATTGATATATTCGCCGTTGATGGCTCTCATTCACGGGGAGGAGCTTTTCTTTTCCCACACGCAATAGTCGATCCCAGCAGTGACGATACTGAAGTCTGGAGAAGGCGGGGCGAGATTTCCTACGTCATATCTCGACCCTATCTTCATCACAATCTTTTCGTCAATGGCCGCCATGTACAGGTCACTTTCAGCAGTTATAATTCTGCAATTGCTGTTAGCATTTATGTTATTTCTCTTGCGTATGGCGGTCAGGTTTTGAATTTCCGTCTTCATATTTCCTACGAAATGATCATAAAACTGCACATCAAAACAACAACGTTATCATTTAACTAAATATCCACCTTAATTAGTAGCAAAAAATCAAAGAAAAGAATAGAGAAGATAATTACAATGGTGGGAATGCCGGGGTGGGTGAGAATGTAGGCGTAGCCCAGTATCAGTTTATCCGGGGGGAAGGGCCACAACTGCTGGGTGGAGCCTGTGTCATGATTGTCTATGAAGGTGACCGCCTTCTGGGGCAATACCCCGATCATGCCAGAGGGTTTTCCGTTGGAATCCTTTAGGCGCCACAACTCATTGGACTTCACTGCCTCTTGCAGGATCCCTTTGGTAGTAAAATCGAAGGTTGTTGCCCGGTCACCTGTGGAGTGCACCCAGTCGACCAGTCTCTGGCGATGGGCATCCTGGTCGTAGGCGATGCGGCCGTCGGAGCCAKTAGCCACAGSGTCCCACACCTCCCCCACTGCGAATTCGRGGTTGGTGTTCTCGGCATAGATGCCCAGCAGCTTCCCKTCGTATCCCAAWGCGWAGTCGAACCTCCAGCCATCAAAGCCGACGTGGGACTTGAGCCAATTCATCCACTCCGAYAGGTTGGCCTGTATGGYGGGGTTGGTGTGATCGATGTCGGGGGCTCYCGTGAAGTYGCCGCCCGTATCGGCTTGGCCAGAACCGCAAGYGTATGGSTTGTCGTTCACGCAGACTGCCSAGGGKCCCCAGTCCAGACGCCCGTCCTCTGCCCCGCCCTCGAASACGCACCACATTCCTTTATCGTCCTGCTTCGTCCCGCWCCGATGGTTTATCACGATGTCGCTCACACACCCAATTCCCTTTTGGTGGAACGCATCCACGGCATCCCTTAGTTCCTGCTCGCTCCCATAATTCGAGTTTAGATCATAGAGCCTCTGTGGCAAATAACCTAATTCACAACAAAACAAAACACAAACATACATAAAAACAGATTCCTACTGAATTTTAGAACTTTAATCATTTTTCCAACTGCTTACAGTTCCACTATGCTGGATGGGTTTTGGGGCTCTCCGAATCAACCCATAACCTCGGAAAAACATGAAACCCACCAAATCCATATACATACCTTCAGGAGCGAGAGATTGTGAGGGCGGCGGAAACCAGACGTCCGTAATACCGGCGTCCGCTGCATCCTCTACAATCCCCTTCAATACGTTATACCAAGAAGAAGAACCCTTGGCCGATTCCCAATTGAAGCCCTGGAAGATTAAATTATGCAGGCAATCATTTCCGGTCCAATAACAACCATATGAGAATGCACAGCACTGACATTACCTAAGATTCCATGAATGAAGGAATGAATCTGATCTGACCTGAAGTAACACGGTGTTCAGAGGATCGGTTTTTGACAGCTTCGAAACTTTTGATGCAGTTTGTGCTTGTGCAGGCAAGGCTGCATTGATTATGATGCAGGAGCATACCAGAAACGATAGCAATCCAAACTTCGCCATTGTTGGTCTCACTTAACCTGTATTCTGCATGACACGGATGATATATCTAATCGTCCAAAAATCAGCAGGAAAAAAAGTCAAAGTCAAAGTCAGCAGAAGACAAGTCAAAGAAAGCCTCCCCGGTAGGCAAATAACTATCACAGCCGCTAACTCGCGGCTGGTAAACATTGAAATTGTGACATACAGAAAATAACGATGCTTCCTAAATCCTGTGTGAAGAGAAGATGTGGTAGTAAATATGTATATGTTACTAATAAAGAAGAGATGTGGTAGTAAATATGTATATGTTACTAATAAAGAAGAGATGTGGTAGTAAATATGTATATGTTACTAATAAAGGAATCTTTCTTCGTATGTGGTAGTAAATATGTATATGTTATAGGGAAAATACATGTACAAATATTACATCTGCAAGTTAAAAAATAAGATTTAAAATTCACAAAAAAAAATATTAGTATTTAAACCAAAGACTAACCTATCACATAGATCACATTGTGTTTTCATTTTCTATGTCCAAACTTGGATAAATAGTGAAATTTGAACACTAAAACAAGAAAATATTGCAAACATGAATACTACACAGTTCTAAAATTGGATACTCCTACCAAGATAGCAAAGTAGATAGGAAGAATATCCCCAAAGCCCTAAGGAATTTTCTTTTCCAATTTTCTGTAAAAACTCTTCTATTTTTTTAATAAAATATAATACATATTCTTTAGGGGCTCTTAATCTAGTCTAGTGGGGAATAAACAAGAAATACCTTGAATAAGAATCCTTCAGAGTAGATTTGATAGTGTTTTTTTTCTGCAGACTACCCAGCCTTCACCAACGCCCCTCCACAATATTTCAACATATACAGGCACATAGATATAGGGTTTAACCAAGAAAACTATCATCCCATTTTCCATGTGAAACCAAATGCAAGCAATACAAAAATAAAACTAAAAAATCCAAAATCTAGAAACACGTTGCAAGTAGAGAAAAAATTAAAGCATGGACATGTTAATAGAGAAATAACCATTGACATAGCAAAAACAACAACAAACTAAATAGCAATAAGAGAAATTTATAAAAAAAATGATCTTAACAACCCATTACCCTATTTGCTCTTATTTGCAAGAGTTCTCTGCTCTGTTATGTTTAGTTTGAATACAAAAGGATAAGACATTAGTATTATCATGAACACACATAATCAATATAGATACCTATTTGTTACCTACTCGAGATAAGCGATTGATGGTGGGAATGGTGGGGTTCCTCTCTTTTCTCTGCACCACCAATGAGACCGCATCTGCTCTTCTTTCCTACACGAATTCATATTCTGTCAAGTCCCTTCACATTATGTGGCCAAAGGACCTTCATGTTTCGCGTGCACGATCTGCATGAGGGTTTGAAGATGACAAATCAATGGTAGAATGTATATGTTCCTCAAGACTTCCCTCATAAATTAGCCTCTTCATGTGCATTCTGGGTCAAGGGGTCAAGCCTTGTTTGGGCTCTCGCACAATGTCCATCTGTTGGGTCTTGCATGTGCATTCTACGATTGAGGGGTCGAGCCTCGGTTGGGTTCCTGCAAGATGTCCATCCGCAGGGTCATGACGACTTGGTTCGGCTCTACACCAACAAGTGCAGAACTCCTTTCCCACCATTCTTGGGCACCGTTGTCAATCATCCGGAGGGAATGAACCACCAATGCATAAAACCAAAGTAGAATGCATATTACAGAGATGCAGCTTAACCGTGTTTACAGAGAAGTTCTAGTTTGTCAGCTATCATAAAAGCTTACCATTATGTCAAGAAAAGTGAATATCAATTACAGAAGAAAGCCCCTCATAAAAGGTAGAATACTTAAACAAAAGAGAGAACAACTAATTTTTTATCATCCTTAAAAAAATTCTGCCAATAATTAGAAAATTATCTACTATATAAACATAGCAAAGTGGTTTATGCATAAAAAAAAACCAAATAAACGTTAATTACAAAACAAAACACAGCTAATTAAAAGATAGTAAAAACACTTTTTAATCATGGTTATAAAATGAAAAAATTCACATCAACGAAAAATAAGATGCTATCTGAAC
>JZKD02S1732538.1:376896-454439 GCA_000966675.3 Picea glauca
TATATATATATATATATATATATATATATATATATATATATATATATATATATATATATATATATATATATATATATATATATATATATATATATATATATATATATTTGAAATTTGCATAGTCGACTCTATATGGTTGTGTAGTTTCATCTATGACATATTTGTGTAGCCTATACAAAACTAACATGAAAAATAGAGAAATTGAGAGCCATTCAGAAAAAATGGAAGTTTTATTCATGGATGATTTTAAGGGCTAAATTTCGCTCATGGGCTAATTTTCCATGGTTTTTCCAAAAAAGAGATTCATTATTTTAAAAATGATTCGCCCAAATTTTATAGGATAAAATTATTTTACTTTAAAAATCGCCAAAATTTTATAAAAACTATATAAAATCCTTAGAAATTTGAATATTTTTCCAAAAATATCGCCAAACATTTATAGTTGGCATATGAAGTATTAGTAAGATTCGCCAAGGTTTCTACATTTTAAAATAAATTTCCTTCCTTAAAATCATCCATGGTTTTATTGTATTTGCAGTGCAAACTAATAGATTTGTTTTTCCAAATCTAAATTTGAGGCAACCAAATCAACAAACATGTATGTTAAAGTTCTCACTCCCACAAAATAAAATTGAATGAAAGGAATGCACACACATTTTAGAGTGTGTGCACGTTCTAAAGCACACACGATTTCTAGAGCATGTGCACGTTATAAAGTGTGTGTGTGTGTTCTTAGAATCTGCATGCATTGTTTTGACTATTCATACTTGTGAATGCGTTTAGAGGTAGTTCTAACAAGAATGTGCTTTATCCTAAGGCTCTAGGCTCATGATTGGGTAATGAATAGGATGCTAAGCAAATGATAAAAGTATGTAATGAGGACATTAAGGGTATGCAAATAGGACAAAAAGGGGGATGCCAATGGGATGCTTTTCCATTCATAATTGGTAGGCCCTAAAGGAAGCTTATATTCTTTTCGGGCCAAGAATGAAACTTTGAACCACCACAAATGACCCATCAAGGGCATCATTTGCCTCTAACTAAGTATATAGGTACCACTAGAATTGTTTAGTAGTAGGTATGGGTTTTGGGGCCTTGGACATGGACAAGGGAGGAAAGATGAATGTTAGGCCCTTATAGCCATCTAGGGCCAAGAAGGTGTTGTGGCAACAACCCCCCTTTCACTTTTCTTTTATAAGTGAAAGGAAAGACACCCTGCTACTAAAATTTCAACTTTAATGCTTAATCCTCCACTACTTGAGCCTAATGATTGTTCTTTATATACCTTGAGGGAGTTGGGGGTTTGATCTTTATTGATGATTGTCTTTGAGGAGGTTTGTTGATCCTTTTGATCTTATACTTTCAAATTTCTTCATAATAATTTTCGACTTATGATTCTTTGTTGACATTTTTATGATGAAATTGACGAGTTAACTTCGAGACCTATTGCAGATTTGGAAGTATTTGATGATCTTATATTGTTGCGGAGTTTGATTTTTTATTGTATGTCTTGAATGAGCTTTCTTTTGAGGGATTTCTAAATGGATAACTTAAATCAAGAACACATATGAACGTTGCATCCTCTTGCTTGCATGTTGCACCTAGTGTCTTCATCTTTATGCTTTTGTGTGTTGATCATACTCTTCAGTTTCCAAGTCTTAGCTAGAAACACATGAACACTAACCCTTTTTGTGAGTTTGAAACTAGATGCACACAATTTGCATGTCATTTATCTACAACAACCAATATCATGGATGATTGTCTTTGAGACACTTCTCCTCTTCACTTCTTCATTTTTCAAAAAAGCCCAACACTTATTTATAAGTTTGTGGAAGGAAAAGGAAAATGATGTAATGTTTATGATATGTTGGCAAGTGTCTTCTCACTCACATAATTGATCTCATATTTTTTGTGGTTGCAGGAGCAGGGTCACAGGGCCAATTTCTTTACATGATTTCTCCAGCCTTGAAATGCATGTGGGGAATCCCTTGATTTTTTTCCTATTGGCAAGTCTTCTCTTTGTGTAGATCTTGTCTATTATTTTAAGACAACATTCAAAAGTCGAAATTAAACCTTTCCTTTCCCGAACCTCAACCAAATTTGATTCTCTCACCACTTCCCTCTTCTAGAACCCTCATCCATATCAGGAAACTTCACCAGTGGGTTTACCTTATCGGGCTCTTACCTCATTGAGCTCTTCCCTATCATGAGTTAGATTCACCTTTGCTCACAACCCAAAGGTTTATCGATCTTCCCTCGTCAGTTTATTCCCATCGAATAATCCAACTTTATACATGAATGATTTCTCCTTAATTTGAATCCCAACAAGATTATCGAGTTCTTTGTTATCAGATGGGTTCTTAATTCTCACCCTATTCATTCGGATTGGCCCCTTTTTCAAATTAATGATCTAGATTATTAGTTTGGTTTGATCGATGGTTAGTATTCATCTACTCGCATCCCAAAACCAATTGGACTTAATCCTATCGATCTCTCACCTTGTAGTTGGACTTTCTCGTTCAATTTTTTCATGATCCAATAAGCCTATTATATTCTCACCTATCAGGTTCCATTTTATTGGACTAACACATCTCGCATGCCGGGATGGCTTCTATCTCCAATCCATCTTACAATTCATCCTTTGTGGCATTGATGCGGCATTAATGTGTCATATGACATGCCATTCCTTTACCCACTGACTACTCTCCACTTGTCATAACAAAATTCATGCATTGTGGTCTAACGTAGGAGCATATTCCCCAATCTTGTTGGTTTCCCTCTCCTTGCAAACTTGTTTAGTTTTCCCTCCATGATTTCCCATTGATTGGATTGGCATGTATCATGTTCCCTTATAGGGTCGAACTCCTTTTATCATATGAGTCGCTCTTTGGGACATTAATGTGTCGCATGATGTGTCGTCTTTTTACCCCCTGGTCACTTGTCATTTGACGTATCCAAATTTGAGTGGTCATGATTTCCATATGACATACCTACCTTAATCAAGTCCTGGTTACTCAAAATCTATATGGTATACCTTGCTCCTATTTTCGGTCCCTAGGTGCGAAACCCCGACTCATGTGGAACTTGGCCTCATTTTCCTAGTTTTGTTTTGTAAATAATTTGTATAGTTTTATTTTATTTCTAATTTATATATATATACTTTTTTTCCTAAAAAAAGAATGATTTGTATTTCATCCGAAGAGAAAATAAAATTACATTCTATAGAATACATGCAACCATGTATTTCACTGATCATTTGGGAATCCAACACACCCCTTCAAACCCAAAAATGGTGAAGTGATGCCTGAAGAAAAGCATCACATATACTACATCATACAAAATTAATAAAAAAAAAGTAGGTTCCAAAAAACTTTACATTTAGTGATCACAAAAGATATGTCGAGATAGAGTTGGGGATGAGCCATCAAAAAATAAATCCTGATGAAAAGACAAAGCCAAAAAACATTCTCCACTAACTGCTTCTTAAATCACCCATTGCACATAGCCCATTTGAATACCTTCTTTAGACAGTAAATCGATATCCAAGTTGCATTCCTTGTAGACATGCCATACATAGAAGGAGTCAAAAGCATCCAAAATTATTTGAATTTCCTCAAGGAAAGGGAACTTAAAAATGTTGTGACATCTCTGAGTTTTCTAAGCCCAATTTATGACATTGAGAGAATCACCAAAAATATGAATAGATTTCACATATTTTTCTCTAGCAAAAAGCAATAGTTATTTTAGAGACATTAATTCAACATAATTATTTGTACTTGGTCCCAATCCCATGTTTATTTTAAAGAAATGATTCTCTGAAAGGAATAATAAAACACCCCCCCCCCCCACATGACTAAATGTTATTTTTGGAAGCTCCATCAAAAAAGTACTACGACTTAGAATGGTCCACTAGTTCCACCTAAATAGTTCAAATTGGGCCCATCCCTTTTTCCCGTGGAAAGTGTCAAAGTACACTAAGGCTTTGAGAATCTATGATTTATGGTGGAATGGATTTATCTCAAAAGATAGTTGAATTACAGGCCAACCAAGTACCCGAGCTGATAAACAATGGAAAGACCTTATAACTACGAGTTGTTCCATTGGAGACCCAACCTATCCAAGCATCCTCCACGGATTGTCCTTGTCAATTACACTTCTAACCCAAAATTGTAGAGCACTCTTGCCAAGTGTGTTTGACAAATGGGCATAAAATAAAAACACGGGTCATCGATTCTTCATTCACTTTACAAAGAATACACCACCTCGGTCCCTCAATATACCTCCTATTCATCGAATCCCAAGTGGGAACTGTATTAAAAATCATACACCACATAAATATCCAAGCTTTAAGGGGGCATCATGGTTTCCATAATACTTTCCACCACTAGAAAGGCTCCCTTAAATGGAGCTCTATATTAAGTTGGATGTATCCTAGTTTTGGTATATATGTTCCATGTGAAGAATGTTTCCAAACTATTTCATCCTCTCTGTCCACAATATGGATATGAGTTATTTTTAAAGCTCTGATATAATTTGACCAAGGGACATCAAAGGCCACCCCTATCCCCAGTTGATTGGAGTCCTTCCATTCTTTGTTCCATATAGTGGTGCAATCTGAATCTGCAATCTGATTAAGGTAGAATACTCCTTGGGTGTGTAGTTGATGAACCGAATCTTGGGGGAGGAGGTGGATATATCCACTACCCGACCATAGATCAGATATGATGCGCACCTTGGAGCCATTTCCAATGCACCAAGAAATTCCTTCACCAACTACCTCATAGGATTTGATGACTTCCTTCCATATGATTGAACACATATATTTCTTCTTTAGAGGATTGTTTATCCATTCCAGAACAAATTTTGGGTAAATATATTTTTGAATAATCACTTTCATCCATATATTGTCTATAGTAATCAACCTCCAACATGATTTACCTGCCAAATTTTTTGAGAATACAAAGATATTTTTCAGCCCCCATCCTCCTAAAATTTTTGGTACATCCAGAGATTTCCATTTGACCCATGGAGGAACAAATTTATCCTTTGTTCTCGCACAGATTAATTTGAAACATACTTTCCTTTCCTTTTCAAGAACACCTTTGGGGATCTAGGAAAGATACATCCAATAGACTGGGATTTTTTCCAAGACCAATTTAAAACCATAATCAAATGGCGTGCTTGATATAGCCATCTAAAACTGCAACTATTTAACCTTTTTTCCAATTTTTCTATTAACCCTAGCAAATCTTCCTTCTTGTAATAGTCCAACTTTAGATGAAAGCCAAAATATTTAAGACATGCATCAAAGTCCTTTACTTCATAGAGATAATGGGATCTATAATAATCCAAATCCTATGCTTCCAAATTATGGAATAATAGAGTTCATTTTCTTTTATTTATTCTCATACCAATCGCCCCACCAAATAGTTCCAAGATGTTATGCAACTTTTCAACATCCCCTCTTTTCCCATTGGAAAAGAGAAAGACGTCATCCACAAAGAGTAGCTGAGTTAACTTGAGCGTAGGGGGAATTGAAATTCCTTGGAACTCTCTTCTTGTTTTGGTTGCTTCCATAGTTTTTCTAAGGCCCTCAACTACAAGGAAAATGAGAGGAGACAAAGAACATCCTTATAGAATTCCTCTTTCAACATGAAAGAAAGGGGAGGTAGATCCATTGATAAAAAATGAAAAGGATGTTGATGTGATGCATCTCATCACCCAATTTATAAAAGGTATTTCAAACCCAGGATGAGTAAGGAGGAGCCTGATATAAATCCAATTGACTATGTCATAATACTTTGATAGGTCTATCTTCAATACAACCCCTTTAGCTTTTCTAGTTTTGATGGTGTGAATTCCTTCCTACGCCACACCAATAGCCTCATGAATTTGTATTCATTCCAAGAAACCAAAATTTTCTTTGGATACCAAAGTGGAGAGGACAACCTTTATTCTTCTTGTAATAACTTTTGACACCACTTTGTAAATATAATTTTACACCGGGAGATAGGTTTGTAGTCATCTACAGACTGTGGAGAGTCAGATTTCATAATCAAGGCCGTGAAAGTGGAATTTAGGGAAGCATGCATATGACATTTATTCCATGATTCTTCTATCACCATAAATATATCCTTACCGATCAAATCATAGAGGACTAAAAGAAATTCTATAGTCTAGCCATACATCCCATGGATTTTGTTCTTCTGGAAACTATGTAATACTTCCTTGAGTTCTTCTTTCAAAACTTCCTCCATTAGAGCCCTATTGGCTTCAAAATCCATAAAACTTGGAAAGAAAAGTGCCAGTCTGACAATGTCTGCTATAGCGGCCCGATCATCTTCTATAAATAGATTTTGAAAGAGAGGCTTTCTCAAGTTGAGCTAAAGCATCAAAAGAGGAAATTTCTCTCCCAACGTGATTTGTAAGGCTCCGAATAACATTTGTGAATTTCCTACTTTAGCATAGGCTTGGAAAAAAATTTGTTTTCATCCCCACTTTCTATCCATATAGCAAGACTCTTTTGGAAGAATAATTCTTCTCAATCTTCCAACAACTGACGGCTCTTGTTTTACAGTATGATCAGAGCCTCCTTTGATTTAGGAGTGACATAGCCATCCCCATCATAGTCATAGATTACAAGGAGTGTTTCTTATGTGTCAATTAGATCCTTCTCATCCCTTTGTATTTTATTATGATCCCAACACATTGTTACCTTCTTGAATCATTTGAGATTTGATACAAATTGAACGCCGACCACCTCCCCAAAATGGGGATCATAAGGAATACAACATTATTTAACTAAAGTATGGAAGATTTCCTCCTTTAGCCAAGCTGGATTAAAATTGAAGGGGCTCACTGGCTTCTTCATCCCTCCTGCAACCTCCAACAATATAGGAGAGTGGTTAGATTCACCTCTGCTACCAATCCATTTCCTAAATTGTAGAGGATGCTCTAGGAATTTATCTAATATCAAGAACCGATCTATTCTTTTTTCAATTCAATCTTCCCCAATTATCCTTTTCCATCAGGTTGGGTTCAATTTAATTGGGGCTAGATATGTAAGGCCCTTTTCCACCAAAACATTCCTGAAATAGTCAGATAAAGGGTCATTTCACACTCTTGTACTCCAAAATTCAGTTGCTCTTATAGAGAAGTTTAGGTCTCCACCTAAGATGAGGACTTCATTGTCTAAGAAGGATTTTAAACATATGGCCCATATATGTTTAAAATTGAGAAGGTCATACTAATATCTACATAACATACTTCCCACATCTAAACTAGAATCAAACCCCCATGAATTTATCAATTTTACAGATCTGGTGTTCCATCCAAGTGCCAGTCCCCCAAATCTCCCCCTGGCATCCATACCAGTGAAGCTCCATTTCTTGAAGAGGGACTCTAACAGAGAAACAATAGCATTACCACCTCCCAGGGTTTCTTGAAAAATAATAATGTCAATATGATTGGTTTCCATATGTATTTTTGGGCCATTTTTTTGGAGGGGCTCACCACACTCCTACATTTGAAGGATAGGAATTCCATGTGGAAACCTCTTCCATGGTTTTCAATGCTCTATGTTCCCCCATAATGGATATTTTTTTCCCTGCCACCATATCCACCAATTCCCTGTTCTGGACCTTAAAAAAATGGGATTTTTGAGCCCTTCCCTTATTCCATGTGATAAGTAGTGGATATTTTCCCAAACCCTCTGCCCAATAACTCGACTCCAATGAACTAGGTATTGGTATACTCCTGATATTGTAACAATTTCCTCTTCTTATGTGTCCCTCAAGGACTCAGACTCTTCTATTAACCTCACAAGGGGAGTTTCTTATACAAGGGAGCACTAAGCTATGGGTGTTTCTCGAACAAGAAATGATGAATAAGAAACTATCCCTTGAGAAAAAGAAAGGTTTTTTAGGGAGCCCAACCAAAACTTCCCCAAAATAGAAAAATATTTTATCAAAACATTAATGGACTTGGGAGGATAAGTACACATACCCTGAGCTTGAGCATTTCCCTGTCGTAGAATCATGGTGGATGATTTATCCATGATTCGTAGTCCATATCTTGATAAATATGTGGTGAGATATTGAGAGACTTCCAATTTCTCCCCTAGTGTTCCTCCATCTTTGATCCCCATGTCCTTTTAATTTGATGGCACCTCCTGACCCTGTACCCCAACAGGCCTCAACAGATCCCCCCATTCGGAACATGCTGGAATTTTCCTAAATGAATGTAAACGAGAACCTTCATATTGACCCTTAAAAGGTAGGTGGCATTGGCTAACTTCATGGCCATATTGGTGGCATCACTGACATCTAAAAGGAGTACCCTCATAATCCAATCTTTGCACGAAATATTTGTTTTCCATTACTAGCTCCAAATCCTTCGTCAATCCTTCCCTTACATCTAACAAAACTACAATACAAGCTACTATTAGTTCTCCCATTTCAAGGAAGAACATATCTGCATTGAGGAAGGTACCCAACACATTCCCTAGCTCCTTGAGGCTATCTCTGGTCCAAAAATATGCAAGGATACCTGGGAGACATACCCAATTAGAAATTACATCCATTATTTCATTACCTGTGTTGAATAAGGGATTCCATATTTTTAGCAAGATTGGTGTTGATTCTATGCTCCAGGTTATTTTTAGAGCCCATTCTGCCTCCTCAACTTTACCAAATTTGAGAAAAAACCAGCCTCAAGCCAACAACTGAAACAAGGGAAAATGGCCTAAGGAATTTCATTAGTGGGTAGCAACCCATTTCTTTAGAGTTTTTTTATAATGAAACATTATCCTCACACATTCCCCACCACAACTGTGTTTTCCATCTCCACCACTTGAGGAATTTTAATGTCCACCCCCAACACTAAATTAATATTTTTCCCTCTAGATTCTAAGCACATTTTCTTTCTGTGTCATGGGCTTACATTATTGTGCAAGCCAAATATTTCATATTCTACAATATGAATCACCCCTTCTGACCTGACTCTAGGGTTTTCTCTAAACCCACATTGGCTTCAACTCAATTTGAATTCCTCAAATGAACCAATAAGGAATCTATGAAGCCTATCGATGCCAAAGAACCACCATCATTAAGGGTTTCTAAAAGTGGGGTCTGAATTGGGCCAACATCAGAAATAATTCGTTGAAGAGACTCGTTCCTACCAAGGATATCTATCCAAAATTTCTCACCACTGCAAAAATCATTACCTAATTGTTGGTGCGCGCATAGGTAGGTTCAAGTTACTTAGTCCAACAAAACCCTACAGACACCGACCCTTTCGGCATCACCTGCATGCAGGTGAAGTCTCACCCGAGGTATCTTTATGAAAACTACAGGAACCAATATTCTACAGTGGTGAGGGAAATATCGGAAACCCACTCTGTCATATGTAGAGGATCCTCCCGCGCACTAGAACCTTGTTACCCTGAACTCATTACTTATTTATATATGCACATATATCCACAATTATGTTATTGAGTGGTTAAACATACAATCATGGTTACTGTGCATTATTATATCATCATCAACATTAAAGATAAACATACAAACAACTTTAAAGATAAACATGCATTCACATTATTAACATGAATTAACATCCAAAAGCATAGTTGTACACAGGGTTATCGTGGTTCACCACACTCTAGGATACGTCCAAAAAATATCATCTTCTTTATTATATTTGAGTGTCTTGGTTGTGCTCTGTGCTACAATGGATGCTTAGCATACAATATTCTTCACATCTGTAGCTTCTTTACAATGTTATGCACTCTGAAAATCTCTTTATCTCTATCTATATCAATTCTCTTTGGCTCTCTTCCTCTTCATTCCATGAACTCATGACACCCTTTACATATTTATACATTATGATCAAGGCATTTTGACAGCTCGACTGGTTTTCTTGGATTATGCACTAGTTGTTCTTTCTTGCCCCCCATCTTCTCCTCTTTCCTCTCTCTTCTTTCTTGATCTTCTTGATCTTCTTGATATTCTTTGTCTTCTTCTGTCTTCTCCCTTGCTGTGCCTTTTCCCTATACTTTGTCTCTTCTCACTGTTCCATCCCCAAAACTTCCTGCCCAATATGCCTCCAACACTCACCTATGACTTGTCCTGAACCACTTAAGCCTGTTGTGTCATGCTCCTCCATGCCTCAGTAAATTTCTGGAGGGTGTCCTTTGTTGTTTGTACTATTTCTATTAGTTCTTCTTCCTTGTTCAATATTTCCTCCACTGTATGCGTTGTAAAAATAATAAGTTTGGCCTTGGTGTCTTATTATGCTAGTGTCATAGTGCTTTATGCAACAACTAGTCCTTCGAGTACCCTGAGGGCCTCGTCCTATAGTGGTTTTAATTTTTGTGTGATATTCCTCTGTTATTCCTTCATTTGTTCCATTGTACTGTATAATTTCCTGTTAGCCAGGATTGTTTTCATTCTTTCTGTTGGTGGTAGATTATTTACATGCTAATTGGCCTAATGCACTTGTTCTTGCATAGTCCTTATTTTCTCTTTCAGTGCTTGCAACTATGGGTTGTTAGTAAGCTCTGTCCAAATGTGTGTTCCTTCATTGTACATATTTATGCATTCTTTTTCTAATCTTTTGATCTTTTTCACTGATGTATGAGTTGTCCTTTCCCTTTGTTCCCTTTCTTTTGGTGGTGTCCATGGCAGTGCGCGTAGTTCCAAATTGGTGATGTTGTTCTGGAGTCCCTTGATGACTGCACTTATCTTGGATACATGCTCTTCTATTGTGGCCTCTACTATCAATGGTACTTCTAAGAACTCTTTTTAAAGGTCCTGGACTGTCGCTTGGATTTTCTATGCCAGGTGTTCAACTTTGTCCTTTTCCTTCAAATATCTGTCAGCCTTTGGTTCCACCTCGCCCTTCTCTTTCAAGGCTTTCTCAGCCTTGAATTGTGCCTTGATATTTTTTCTCTCAAGGCTTTCTCTACCTTTCCTTGATAATTTCTCTTCTCTTTTACCGCGAGTTCCACTTGTTGTTCTATTGCACACTTTTCATGTACTGCAGCGACACCTTTCTTCTGTAGTTCCTTCTTCTCAACTTATGCTTTATCTAAGTCATTGGCTATGGTGTCTGCTCGAATATGTAGTTCCTACATGATCCCTTTGTGAAAACCCTATAGTAATTCCATAGGAATATGTGACATGACTAGGTTCATGTGACTTAGTCCTTTTAGCTTCTCATGTACTTCGGGGTTGGGTTACCTGACTGTCTCTACTATGATCTTGATCATTGTGCACTCTGTTGTCAATTGTGTTGATGCCGTAGTATGTGTTTCCTCTATTATTCCTTCTTGGCACATGTAAAATCCTTATGCAGGTGCCAATCAGATTCTTTCCAATAAATGTTTTAACACCAGACATTGTTCCTGCACCTTTGTTTGTAGTTCTTCTTGTTTCTTTGTGGTCTCTTCGAGGAATTCCTCCATGGAATGCCTTAGTAGGTAGCCAATTCTTTCCATGTTTTCATCTGTTAGTGTGTATATGGATGATGTCTTTTGGTCCTTTTTCTTATTCCACACAGATGAACCTGTGCTTTGGTCTTGTCGTTCCTCCCTATCTTAGGTGGGGGTTGTGGAGGTTGGCCTGTTGGTTATGTTTCTAGTGCATCCTTCATGCCATTTCCTTGATTGGTGTCCTCTACCCCATTTTTTGGAGGGTCTGTATTTATTCATGTGTGCTATGTCACCTTGGTGTTCCCCTATTGCACTTTCGTATCCCCTTGTGTTGGGACCTTCCAGTCTGGTTCCCAATCCTACATGACCAACTGGATGTCTTCTTCTATTATCTTGTATTTTGTTTGGACCCACTCCTCCCTTGGATCCTTCCTGGATTTAATGTACATGTGATTCCTATCTCCACGAAACTCCATTACTAGTCCATATGCCTCCACCAATTGTGGTGACATGCATGGTGCCTTCCTGATACTATGTCGAATCGTTTCAGCATAGAGAAATAATTCTACGTTGTTTTCCATTTGTCTCTTCTTGTTTGTTGAAAAGAGAAATTTAGGTACTTCTCCGCTACGAATGGATTCCCTCTCATCCCTAAGAACTGTGCATCCTCTGGTTATCCCCATGCTATGAAGGCAATAAAGATCAGGAAACAGGAGTAGTGAAACTCAATTCCCTTATCTTGGGATTCTATGCGGTCTAGTAGGAACTAGTTCAGTAGGAATGGTTCCCAACTCATTGTAATGACTTATACACATTTTTCTACCACAGGTATTACCCATGATGGTACTTGATCCTTCCTACACTTTCATAGCAGCTTGCAAGATAATATCAGTGTGGATATTTGAATGGTTGGGTCACATATAGTTTGCGCATCTAGGCCACACACCCCTCTAATCGTGCGAAAATTTTCTTACATAGCCTCTGACTATGCTCTGTCTGTATTTTTGTTTGAAAATAACAGAGCAGGGTCTTCCCCCCGAGTTGGAAACCCAGTGAATTTGGATATCAAGTCCATGTTAATAGAGATTGGCTTATCCATCCACATGTACCCTCCACGCATGTAGGATAATAAGAGTTTTGTGCATGCATTGGATTTGTTGTTTTGTCTGAAGTGTGGGATATCAAACAAGTTGAGAGGCCTTCTTACTCCAATCCTTTGGCCCAAACCTTGGTAACTAGTATGCTATTTTGTGTAAGTAGATCTACTTTGAGTTCCAGATATGCATGGGATGGAAGTTCATGGAACTTCACTAGATCTGTAATGTCATGGTATGCATATTTCAACTAGGGTACCTTCCTGTAACACCCTGGGTTTCAAACCCCCATTTTAAATAATGTATTGTTACAATGCTAAGAGGCCGGAATGCCCAAACAATTATTAAAGGGCCGATATGCCCAAGAAATGTAATGTTTTGATCATCATTAATAATAAACACATCGTTGGTTGCTAGAAAGAAAAGGACTAGAGTTATAGGGGGCTATGATTCCACAAGAGAGGGGGGCTTGAGGGGATAAATATTTATTTCCTATTTTAATTACCATTTTTTTCTAAGGAAGGGGATTGGTTACGTGAGATTCTTGGGGAAGGCCAGGAGGTTCTTGATTCCCCACGAGAGATACTTAAACCCATCCATGGTTTGATTGTGGGGTTGGTCATTGGTCGTTGGTCGATGGTCGTTGGTTCGTCCACTCCTTCCCTTTTGCATTTCATACCATTATTTCCCTCACGCCCTTCCATGCACTGACTTGTCCATCCATTGATCCACCCTCACCTGCGTCTTGGCTTGGTAAAGGAAAAGGAACTAGTGAAAATTAGCCACGAGATAGTTGGTTGTAATGGTCGTTGGTGAAATCCAGCCATGACCTAGGGCCTACATGTCTGAGATGCATTGGCATGTGCCTTGTTTTTCTCACAATTGTGAGTCCTGAGAGTTCCAACATTGAGATTCTGGACCAGCTGTGTTGGAGGCCCTGGAAAAAGGAGAAGGACTGCTTGAGGGACTACATGGAAGAGAAGGGTGGAGGTCCATTCTATTGGGCGGTACAGGCTGGGTAGAAGAGAGTTGGCTACTTGGATTGTTGTGGGTGTTGGGAAACCTATGAGAGCTTGAGAGCTGACTGGTTTAGGAACCCAAGTACACTCTGGAACCATCCTTTCAGATTCATAGCCCTGGCTTGGGGGTGACACTGTTGTTGAGATTTGGAGTAGTGGTGTCTACAGTTGTGTGGAACGTCCTTGGTCTGCAGCTAGTTGGTGTCACCTTTTTATAAATATAAGTGTTCTTTGTTGTGATATTATTATCTGTGTATGAATCTATTCCACTGTGTATTTTAATTATCGTTTAACTAAATCTTAGATTATGCATGCTTGTTGGATATTGTTGTGCATGTTGCTAAATATTGTATCTTATGTGTTCTTATTAATTAAAGAAGGTATCGGTAAGAGTACGAAGTCCAAGGGTGGGATTGTAGGTAGCACGCCCCAGCCTCTGGGTGGCTAGGGATGTTACAGATTGGTATTAGAGCTTCTATATGAAACACCAGGTTGGTATGGGCTGGGTCTATTGGTCAAAGTCTTAGGGTCGAGATCGAATTTTGACCATGAAGTTGAAAATCTTAGGAGGAATGGCATTGTAGAATCTACGTAGGAGATAGAATGTCAAAAACCCATTGTAAGGGGCTTGAAGGATCGTGACCGTCCCCCTTCAAATTTGGGAGCAATCGCCACTATAGGATCAGGAGAGATCCGAGATCATTGGATCAGAGGATAAGTGAACAAGGGCCATCCAATGAAAAGGAATCAAGGGCTAAGGTCACAACCGTGAGATCCCTTTGGAGAGTGAGATCAAAGGACAAGAGGCATTGCAGGCAACCAAGTTGCACAAGAGATAATTTCCCAAGGCGGTCCTGCAATCCAAACCACAATTTCACCAAGGGGTTACATGTCAACATCAGGAGAATTGCGAGGCAAAAAGTGGGTTACTCCAAACCATCGATGCGTGCCCCCATAAATTGAAAGGCATGCAGTGATGTAACTTGCTAGTGCTTGATCATCAAAACTTTGAATAGTCCAAGTAGATGGGGACCATCGATCCATAGGAAGACACACGTCAACCGATCATGTGCTCCAGGTGAAAGAACTCCAGGAAAGAGCAGGTGAGGAGAAGTTGAGAATTGAGATTTCCAAAGCCCAGAGAGCCGAAGTGAATCTCAGTCGTCTGATCCAAGAGGACACGCGACAGAAATCCATGCACTTCGGGGAAAAGCGAAGGTTGAAAGTTGATATTTCCGAAATCCGAAGACCCGAATAAATCGTAACCGTCAATCCATGGGAGACACGTGTCAGTAGATCGCGAGCTTCAGATAAAAACATTTCAAAAAAAGTTGAGGTTTCAGTTTTCCTAAGTCCAAAGGCCCGAAGGAATGGCAATCGTTGATCCTTGCAGCAGTAACTTCCGAAGTCCCGAAGTCCGGGGTTAATATGGGTCATCCAATAAGGGAGACACATGGCGACATTTTGGTCGGTTCAAGAAATCAGAGTTTAGGAGAATTGGAAGTGTGCTAGTGTGGAAACTCCCGAAGTCCTGAAGCTCGAAGAGCCGAAGGGGTGGGGCACGATGAAATCACCAGGGATGACGTGGCCATATGGGATGTGTTCCACATTTCAATAAGCTTTGAGCATGCAGATGATTGAAATGTCAGCTAGGATGTGACATGTGTCACCTGCCTAATTGGACCATGTGTTCGCTTACAATATTTCTCTACATGGTGATGGATCATGGACTCTGGAGAAATTACTTCGAGAGTTTTCAGTTGAGATTTAAAACTCTTGAATCCTGGAGAGTTGGAGACCCGAAGTAAACGTCAAATGTCAGATCATCCAAAGTAGACCTGAACCATCAGATCAGGAGAATAGGTGGCATGAAACTGTGGATTCCAGGTAAGGACTCGAAGTAAACGATGATCATCGGATCATCCAAAGTAATTCCCCATTGTTCGATTCAAAAGGACGCATGGCAGAATCTCATGTATTTTGAGGGAAGTAAAGTTTAAGACTTGAGAATTTCAAAGTTGGGAATTCTGAAACGACCACAACCGTTGATCTAGGAGAGGTAAATCAGAACTGTTGGTTCCCAAGAGGTAGATCTCGGTCGTCCGTTTAGAAGCATCGTCAATATCGTGAGATCAATGGTCAACTCACATTGCAGGGACATGAGGTGATCGGTCTTTACGAAGTTGAGGGCAGGCCACAATCGAGACCACAGTTTTGGAAAAAGGACACGTGGTGGCTCGAGGTGAATTGCGGGGTGAAAAGTAATTTTGGTTCCAAACCACCTTTGAGCATGGATGAAATCGTGCATCTACGTGAGGTCATCGCCTAAGGTCACATCTAAGGAGGGGCCAAGAGAAAACGAGCTAGCGCCAACTCTAAGATTATTGCAAGGGAGAAGGAGAAGGTCATGGGGGCTATCGGACCTGCGCCTAGCTGGAAGGGCCTGTGTTTAGATACAGAGTGAAACCATTAAGGTTTCAAAAATCCAATTTGGCTCGGGATTGAAGACCCTTGACCGGGAAGTCATGCAGCCTTAGGAGAGAAGGGGGTCTTCATTAAGAAGCAAAAGGAACTATATCATTGTTGACAATTTTGTTTATCATATGTGTAATTCTAACAAAATGGTCGCTTGCACATTTTCAAGAATTAAGAAGCTTAAGCACATCAACTCAAGATGTGTATTGAGGAAATGGAAGAAGGAGAGGGAGCCTCCAGTCATGATAAGGAGGCTGAAGGCCAGAATACTAGAGTTGGTAACGCAGAGACAGATTTCAATGGATGCGAGGGAAAAGGAGAGTGGGAAAAGTTAATAGAAATGGTAAGAAGCCTGAAGATTGAAGTGCAGAGCTACAAAGAAGACAACAAGAGACTGATGAGAGATAAAATTCATATAAATGCTCGAGTGTTGCATAGCTTAAATCAGTTGTAGAGACAAATGAAGAAGGGATCAAACTCAAGACAAGAGGAAGAAGGTAGGTGCCATGAAAGAAGGGATTATCATGGAAGAGTTGGTTATTCCAGAAGTGCTAGTAGAGCTCATGGACACCACTCACCTCCTTACTCAGAAAGAAAATTTTATGCATCAAAAGATCCTATAAGAAGTCCAGAGGTGTCTCTTATCAGACACCAAATAAGGAAACAAGAGGTAGATAGTTTACAAGGAAAGATGAGGAAGCTCAAGCCACCTTCCTTTGAGGGTGAAAGAGAAAGGGAAGATGATGTCAAAGCATGGTTGCTTGGGATCAAGAGATATTTTCAATTGCATAACTATTTGTCCAACTTGGAAGACAGGATTTCCACTTACCATTTACAAGGTAAAGCTGCAATGTGGTGGGACCAACTGAAGAAGGTGGAACATGTTAATGAAAGTAGGATCACTTGGAAGAAATTCAAGAAGTACTTCCAGAAGGAGTACCTCTCAGAGAATTTCTATCACAAGAAAATGCAGGAGTTCTTTGAACTCTGATTGGGAAGCATGACTATGGTAGAATACGAGAAGAATTTATTGGGATTGTTAAAGTATGTCAGGTTCATTGGTGATGCGAAAGTGAAAATACAGATATTTCTACATGGAATGCCAGGATTTTATAAGGAAACGATCAAGTATGATGAACCCAAGACCTTGAAGGAGGCCATCAAGAAGGATAAATACTTGTATGAGCAAGGTCGGGGAAGAGAATCCCTGTAGAAATCTTGGAAGGACAAGAAAAATGTGAAGTCCAATCAGAGGAGGAAAGGATTCAAACCTCCCTTCAATAGGAATGAGCCTAATAGAAATCATAAATATCAATATGCTAAGGGATATTCCAAGAAGGAAGATTCCTTGGGAAAAGGGGGAAGACCACCAATCCAATGTTGGGGATGCAAGGAAGATCACGTGTACAAGGATTTTCCACACAGAAAAGACAGAGTGAAGATTGTGCATTTCATCCAAGAAGCTACAAAAGTCAAATCTATGCAGCTTTAAATGATCGAAAAGCAGAGTACTAGTCCAATATGATCGAGGTGGAAGGTAAGATCATAAATCAACCTGTTGCTATTTTGATTGATTCAGGATAAAGTCATTGCTACATTGATCCTAAGATAGTGGATAGATTACATTTGGATAAAAGTAAACTTGGAAAAGAATGTTTGGTTTAGTTAGCCACCGAAACCAAAAGAAGAATCCATGATATGGTCAAAATTTGTTCCATAAGTCTTAATGGCGTGAATACTAGTATTGATCTAAGTATCATACCATTGGGGTCTTATGATATTCTAATTGGAATCTATTGGTTGGACAAGAATCATGCTGTCCTAGATTTTCATAACAAGACATTTACATGTCTTGATGGAAATGGAAAACAGAGCACTGTGAAAGGAGTTCCAAGACCCATCTCTATAAGGGAGATTTCAGCTTTACAGCTAACAAGATGTTTTAGGAAAGGATGTCAATTGTATGCAGCTCATGTGGAAGAGACAGATAATAGAAAAGGGCCAAGCCTCGAATATTTCTCGGTACTACAAGAATTTGAAGATGTATTCCAAGAAATACTTGGATTGCCACCAAGAAGGGAGATAGATTTCTCAATTGATTTAGTGCCAGGAGTTTCCCCAGTGTCAAAAATACCTTACAAAATGAGCACATCAGAGTTAAAATAATTACAAATGCAGTTGGAGGAATTGTTGAAGAAAGGGTACATACGTCCAAGTGTTTCACCTTGGGGAGCACCAGAACTTTTTGTCAAAAAGAAGGATGGAACCTTGAGGCTATGTATTGACTTCTGACAGCTGAACAAGTACACTATAAATAATAAGTATCCTCTACCTCAAATTGATGACCTCTTTGATCAGGTAAGAGGAGCAAAGATATTTTCAAAAATTGACCTGAGGGCAGGATACCATCAGGTAAGAATAAAGGAAGAATAAATTCACAAGACAACCTTTAGGACCAAGTTTACTTGGGACACATTATTTCAAAGCAGGGCATAGCAGTAGACCCAGATAATATCAAAGCCATTAGAGGATGGCCAACACCCATAAATGTGTCAGGCGTCAAATCTTTTATGGGATTAGTTGGCTACTACAGAAAGTTCATAGTAGGGTTCTCTAAGATTTCTCATCCCATCACTTATTTTCAAAAGAAGGGAACTAAATTTGAATGGACACTCAAGTGTGAAAATAATTTTAATCTATTGAAGGAATTACTTACTAGTGCACCTATGTTAAAGATTGATGACCCAAATGAAAGTTTTTTGGTATGTACAAATGCATGTCATTGGGGGAGTCCTCACGCAAAATGGACATGTCATTGGATATGAGTCCATAAATCTTAAGCAACATGAGAGGAACTATGCCACCCATGACTTGGAACTTTTTGCCATTGTTCACGCCTTGAGGATGTGGAGGCATTATCTCATGGAGAAGAAATTTGAATTAAGAACATAACACATTGGCCTGAAGTATCTTTTTGAACAACCGACCTTGAATGTCAGGCAAACAAGATGGCTGGAATTTCTAAGTGAATATGACTTCGATATCAAGCATATCAAGGGAAAGGAGAATAAAAAAATTTATGCACTTGGTAGAGGAGTGCATCTCATGCATGCTACTGCTGTCAGTATGCATCAGTCAGACTTGAAGAGCAGAATTTTAGATGAGTATGAGATAAAGGAGTATGAGATAAAGGAAGACGGATTACTCATGCATAAAAACAGAATCTATGTTCCTAGTTCTGGAGAACTGAGGAATTTGGTACTGAAGGAAATGCATGATGTTCCTTATGATGGACATCCCAGTTACCAGAAAACAATTACAATAGTAAGAAGCCAGTTCTTTTGGCCAAGAATGAAGAAGGATGTTGCTGATTACATCGCTCGATGTATGGAATGTCAGAAGGTGAAGGCTGAGCATAGGCACCCAACGGGTTTGCTGTATCCATTGCCAATTCCAGAGAAGAAATGGGAAGTGATCACCATGGATTTCATCACAAGATTACCTAGAATGAATAAGCAACATGATTCAATCATGGTGGTGGTTGAAAAATTAACAAAGGATGCTCATTTTGTGCCTGTGAAGACAACGCATACAACAACTAATATTGCAGAAATTTTCATGATGGAAATTGCTAGGTTGCATGGGATACCTAGGACAATTGTCTCGAACAGAGATACAAAGTTTACCTCCAATTTTTGGAGGGGATTGTTTAAAGGATTTGGCACAAATCTAAACTTTATCAGAACATATCATCCCCAAACAGATGGGAAAACAGAGAGGGTCAATTGAATAATTGAAGACATGTTGAGAATGTATGTGATGGATAAGCCATCTAAGTGGGAAGATTACTTACACTTGGTTGATTTCGCATGTAATAATGGGTATCAAGCTTCATTGAGAATGAGCCCATTTGAAGCCTTGTGTGGTAGGAAATGTGATACTCTAGTAAGTTGGGACAACCCAGTAGATAGAGTGGTACTTGGGCCGAAGTTTCTCAAGGACATGGAAGACCAGGTGGTTAAGATCAAGAAGAATTTAAAGGCATCTCAGGATAGACAGAAAGTTTATGCAGACAAGAACAGGACAACTAGAGAATTTAAAGTAGGGGAGCATGTACTTTTGAAAGTGAAGGCCAAGAAAAGCTCATTGAAATTGGGTAGTTGTACAAAGCTTGCAGCCATATTATATGGTCCATTTGAAATATTGGACAGAATAGGATCGGTTGCATACATGATTTCACTACCTTCTTCCATGAATGTGCATAATCCATTTCATGTATCTCTACTAAATAAATATGTACATGATCCTAATCATGTTATTGATTGGTATCTGATTCAGGTAGAGATGGAGGGAGACTTTCAGGTTCAGCCAGTACGGGTATTGGACAGAAAAGTAAAAATTCTCTGGAATCGAGTTATAGAGTCGGTAAAAGTTTAGTGGACCTGCTACGATCCTGAATATGCTACCTGGGAGCATGAATATGCCATGCGGGCAGAGTACCCACAACTTTTTGAATAAATTTGAGATTTTGATCTCTATTTTGTATATGCACTGAGGACAGTGCCAAAATAAGGGGGAGGGGATGTAACACCCCGGGTTTCGAACCCCCATTTCAAATAATGTATTTTTACAATGTTGAGAGGTCAGAATGCCCGAAAAAATATTAAAGGGTCGGTATGCCCAAGAAATTTAATTTTTTGATCATCATTTATAATAAACACCTCGATGGCTACTATACGGACAAGGACTAGAGTTATAAGGGGATATGATTCCACAAGAGAGGGGGCTTGAGGGGCTAAACATTTATTTCCTATTTTAATTACCCTTTTTTTCTAAGGAAGGGGATCGGTTACGTGAGATTCTTGGGCAAGGCTAGAAGTTTCTTGATTCCCCACGAGAGATACTTAAACCCATCCCTAGTCTGATTGTGCGGTTGTTCGTTGGTCCTTGATCGATGGTTGTTGGTTCGTCTGCTCCTTCCCTTATGCATTTCATACCATTCTTTCCCTCATGCCCTTCCATGCACTCACTTACCCATCCATTGATCCACCCTCACCTGCGTCTTGTCTTGGTAAAGGAAAAGGAATTGTTGAGATTTATCCACGGGATAGTTGAATGTAATGGTCATTGGTGCAATCCATCCATGACCTGGGGCCTACATGTCTGAGATGTGTTGGCCTATGCCCTGGTTTGATCACAATTGCGAGTCCTAAGAGTTCCATCATTAAGATTCTGGACCAGTTGTGTTGGAGGCCCTGGAAAAAGGAGAAGGATTGCTTGAGGGACTGCATGGCAGAGAAGGGTGGAGGTCCATTCTCTTGGGAGGTACAGGCTGGGTAGAATAGAGATGAGTACTTGGATTGTTGTGGGTGTTGGGAAACCTATGAGAGCTTGATATCTTACTGGTTTGGGAACCCAAGTACACTCTAGAACACTCCTTGTGGATTCATAGCCCTGTCTCGGGGGTGACACTGATGTTGAGATTTGGAGCAGTGGTGTCTACGGTTGGGTGGAACACCCTTGGTCTGCAGCCAGTTGGTGTCGCCTTTTTATAAACATAAGTTCTCTCTATTGTGATATTATTATCTGTGTATGAATGTATTTCGCTATGTATTTTAATTATCATTTAACTAAATCTTAGATTATGCATGCTTGCTGGATTGTGCATGTCGCTAAATTTTGTATCTTATGTGTTCTTATTAATTAAAGAAGGTATCAGTAAGAGTGTGAATTCCAAGGGTGGGCTTGTAGGTAGCATGCCTCGGCCTGTGGGTGGCTGGGGATGTTACACTTCCCCAACATGTCTTCATCGATGATGACTTCCTCTGGAATGTCTAGGGTCACCAACATATAGTCTAGAGTCTTCTGCAATGTGACTGGTGGAGTGTCATCATTTCTACGCAGTATGTAGTCACAAGGAAACATCGGCTCCAATGAGGATATGCCAGGGGTTTCCTCAATATCTGGTTCATTTGTTGGAGCTCTACTATGACTCTTCCTTGGTACATATTCTACTGCTCATGTGGCTCTAAGTGGTGCAATTTATATAGTTAAGTAGTCTTTGACAAGTGTTGTAGCTCTATATCTCACTCTAGCTCTGTTCTCTCTATGTTTACGGTAATTCTAAGTAACAATAGCCCGCGTTTGGAAACCCTAGGTACTTTTATGCCCTTTTTCCAGTTGTGCACTGGTCTTCGTGCCTTCCCTCCTATATCATCTTCCCGTAGAATGACAAGTACTTTCATTAAAGGCGCTTTATTACCGAATCCATTATGAGATTTTTTGTCATGTACAACCACTCTATCATGTGTATCGATGACGTTTTGATTTTACTCCCTATCATTATGATGGTTTTATGACTTGGCCTTATGGTGAATTCATGCTTTGTTATAATGGTCATTTTATGACTTGTCCTTATCCACTCGTAATTGTTGTTTCTATCCTTTTTTTACTTACAACGGTCTTGTCGTGTGGGACGATGAAATTACTAATGCATACTTTATCTCTTTTGCGTCAAGTCTCCTTGGTTGGTGCAGTTGCACCTATTTGTGCAATTCCCATTGTCATTTTTTATGCGCACGTTCTCTCTCTCTCTCTCTCTCTCTCTCTCTCTCTCTCTCTCTCTCTCTCTCTCTCTTGCACGCTTCCTTTATTGCGCAGATTGTCATCCCTCTTGATAGAGTTTTAGTCAAATTTCGTTCACCCTTCCTTTAAATGATTCTTCGTTAAGTGTTTGCAACTATGAAGCACCTACCTCTTTCATCTCCTTGATCACATATGGTCCTAACTAGTGCATACAAAACTTCCCTGGGTGCTACATAAATTTTATATCATATAGTAGTACCAAGTCTCCTACTTGGAATGTTTTCAACTTAATGTGTCTATCATGCCATGGTTTTTCCCTTTCCTTTTGAATTTTTTGGTGAAAACTTGTGATAAATATATCCTCTTCAATATGTTCTAGTTGTGATAGTCACTCATGTATTGTGCCAGAATCCGAAATCCGAAATATCTATGATAGTTGCAACGCGTAGGCTCGGTACAATGAACCCCATCGACATTACTGCCTCTTGACCGTATACCAACCTGAAAGGTGTTTTCCCTGTCAAATTCTTGTTGGTTGTTTTATATTCCCATAATATAGCAGGGACTCTTAAGTCCAAGTCATCTCTTCCTACATTGTATATTTTTGTCAGTGCATTCTCTAGGATTTTGTTGAATGCTTATATTGTGCCATTGGCTTGCGGGTGGTACAACATACTCTTATGGTGGTGAATTTGGAATTCTTCGGTCAAATATGCTATGATATTATTGATGAAGTGTGTCCCTTGATCACTCATTGATTTTCTTGGACATCCAAATCAAGTTACTATGTTCTCGAACAAAAAGTGTGTAGTAGTTTCTGCATTGCAATACGTAACTAGTGTGGCTTCTGCTCATCGAGTCAAATATTATATTTTCGTAATGATGTACCTAGCCCCTGATCTTCTTGCTAGTGGGTTGATTATTCCAATGAAGTCTATGGCCCACTTATCAAAATCATGTAATGTAACTTGTGGATTCAATGGAATCTCATCCCTTCTGGAGGGTTTTCGAACCCTTTGAAAAAAATCACATGTTTGGTAGTATTCCTTTGCGTCCTTGTGGAGTGCAGGCCACCATATTCCTATGTGTAAGATATTTTTTGCAACGTATTTACCTATATAACGTCCTCCTACTATCCCTTTGTGCGTTTTTTCTAGTATATTTTTCCTTTCGTGTTCAACCACACAACGACGCAGTATTCCATCTATCCCCAGTTTATATAAGCTTCTTGTAATTAATTGGTAGGCTACATCCTTTACTACCAACTAATTTTTCTATGCAACCGTCATGTCTGAGGGGACCATCCCTATACTTAAGAACTGTAAAATTCTGTAAAATAATCGTCCATCATCTTAACCGAAAATACTTGTGCATCTGGAAAGATATCGTCCAGGTTTCCTACCTCTTGTCCCAAGAGTATTCATGACAAGTGATCTAGTCCTGCATTGAGTTTATCTGGTTTTACTACTACTTCAAAGTCGTATTCCTGGAAAAACAGAATCCATCTGAAAATACTTCCCCCCAACAAAGGCTTTTTGACCAAATATCTCAGCACAGAATGGTCTGCATACATCTTAAAATGTGATCCTAGTAAGTAGTTTATGAACTTCTGTACCACATAGACCATAGGCAATCCTCACATTCTGTTGTGGTATATTTTTGTTTCCATTGTTGATAGTTTCCTACTTGAAAAACTGATTGGGTGATCTATATCTCCCTCCCATGGTTGTGACAAGATCACACCTAACGATATTGATGATGTGTCCATATGTACATGAAATTCCTTGTTCTAGTCTGGGAAAATTAAGATCGACGTAGTTACTAAATTTTGTTTTAGTGTTTCCAACCCTTTCTGATAGTCGTGATTCCACTGGAACTTCACTTCTTTTTTCAGTATTTTTTCCATTGGTGTTGTAATATGTGCGTATCCTTTGATAAATTTCTTGTAATACCCTATGTGACCCAATGTTGCACATGGTTATTTGACTAATGTGGGTGGTTGTAAATCTAGGATCACTACAATGTTTGTAGGATCATCTATTAAACCTTGTTTGCATGCCATGTGTCCCAATAATATTCCAAATGGTGCGCCAAAAATACACTTCTTTATATTCAAGAATATCTAATTTTGTGTACACTTATCCAACATCAATCTTAGCAATTCAACATGATCCCATAACAGGATAAATACAGTCCAGTCATCCAATTAGACTTCGAGAAACTTGTGAATAAACTCTTTAAACACTACGACAACTACTCTTGAAAATACCGCAGGTGCATTCTTTAACCCAAACAACATCATTATGTATTGAAAAAATCCCTATTTTGTCGTGAATGTAGTATTATGTCTATCTTCATACACAATTCTTATCTAATGGTAGCATGCGAAACCATCTATGAACGTATAGGATTATTTTCCACATACGTTTTAAGGTACATCATCTATAAATGGCATTGGGAATGTATCATGTAGGCATGCATCATTCAGTTTCGTCAAGTCATCGTACATTATTCTACCCTCTGTTTTCTTGTCCTTCACTACCATGAGACTTATCCATTCTGATTTCTCAACTGGTTCGATGACTCCTGCCTTTAACATGCGGTATACTTCCTCTACTTTTTCCTTATATCTTCGGTTCAATCTGTAGGGTCTCCATTTCACTAGTTTAACACTTGGTTTCAGTGGAATTTTCATCTATCCTAGCTCACCTGGTGATCCGAGATCTTTTCATCGAAGTGACTTATAAATAATTGTATCAAATGAGCATAAATTAAAGTGCACCATAAAGAAGGAAAATCTCAATAATGAAGAGACATAAGCATCAAATCTAAACAAAAAAACTTGATAACAAAGTTCATCCCTAGTGGACTATGTCTTTGGGTCCTGCACTCAAATGGGTAGGCCTTTTATTAACTCAACAAAAGAATTTGGAAAAATACATAAGTAAACCTCATTCTGGAGTTAAACTGCAGAAGCTTTGCTCAGATTAGAAAACAAACATTGCCATTAAATTCGTGGCATTAAATTACCAAAAAATGATTGTCTCCACGCCTCGATCTGAGTCAGGAACTTTTATCCCCTTGATAAATCTTGTCTCGGTTTATGTGCCTGCGACCTGCATTAATGAAAATACTTCTACATTGAAGTACATTCCCAGTATGGACTGGTGTGTGCCTTCCTCCTCTTGTGCACTGGCAAAGGTCAGTTCTTAAAACAAATGGCCAAGCAGATTAACCAACAAGGTCATTTGGCCTATTGGTTGGCGGATATGTATGAAGGGAGAATTGTAGGGGGAGGTCCCAGGTTCAAGCTCGCGGTTCTTCTCCCTTTGGCATAATTTTTTAACCATAGAACTTTCATGTGTGAATATAGCGCAACTTCCACTAAGTTTAGCAGTATGGTTGGTGGATTGTTTGTCGGTGGCCGAATGTGGCAGGATATACATAAATTTGGCAACCTGTATGATTGGCAAACTATTTTTTTATATTTTTTATATTTTTGGTTGTTGGCCCTCATTGGGCATTTTCCCACTGCCACGTGGCAGCCTTTCATTGGCCCACACTATCCACTTGCATAGTCACCCTGCCACGTCACCTGCCATGTCATCCTACCATGTCTCGTACAGTCTGCCACATGGTTGTATGGACTGCCATGTGGCACTGCCTCATTGGTCCACATACTGACCCAAAAATGTCGAAAATGAGTGACACATGGTAACCTTTGGTGCTGCCACATCACCATGTTGATGTCATGATGACATCATTATGACACATGTCTCCCTCTGTGTGTGCCACATATACTGTACAGATGTTGATGTCATCCATACTGATGATGACGTCAACAGTAAAGATGTTGACTCATCCTTGTTGACCGGGCTAGGTTGACCAAAACTTTGACTGTGAATATCTTTTGATCTGTAACTCGGTTTTATGAGTCGTTTATGCTATTGAAAATCTTGCAACGTGATCTTCACGATGATGCTAATTTCACTGAGTTTTGAGGACTTTGAATGTTTTCCCTTTTTCTATCTATTGAGGCCATTCTGAGCTTCTTGAGTTGCTTCTATGAATTCTGAGTTGTCCTTAGTCTTCTCTAGATCCTTTTTGGATCACGCCTTCCCATTGAGAGATTTTTGGACCACCAAAAGCTTTCATCAATCAACAGATAAGTGAGGGAAGATTTTCCTCACCTTGTCCTTCTCAATCCACTTTTCCTTGCTTGGATGTGTGCCCTTTAAGCCTACTCGAAGATAATCAACATCACCCCTGCGTGAATTCCTCATCCTTCTGTCCAAGATGATATCTTCCTTTAACTCATTCAAGTATTTAGGAGAAACCTCATCAACATAAGGTATTGAAACTTCCTCACCCTGATCCATGATCATGGGAGGCTCAAAAAGTTTCAAATTCTCTACATTTACAATTGAGTAGATCTGCATATAAGGTAGAAGATCTAGATGAAAAGCATTGGTACCAATTTTCTCCAAAATAGCGAAGGGTCCATAATGGATGGGCTTGAGTTTATTGCCTTCACCCTTCAATCTTTGCTTGTTGATGTGAATCCATACCTGGTCTCCAACCTGGAATTGATGATCAACCCTTTTTTTTTCATGTTGAGCTTTATACTGTGCTTGAATTTTCTCCAACTGTTCCCTGACTGCTTGATGTACCTGTTGGATCCTCTGGATGAACTTGCAGGTTCTTTCTTCATTTCTTTATTCATTTGAATTATCATCTCTCCCATACATCAAGTCCAAAGGAACCTTAGGTAAATACCCAAAACATGTCTCAAAAGGCAAACACTGAGTGGAGGAATGTAAGGCTCGGTTGTAAGCATGTTGTAAATAGGGTATATGTTCATCCCATAACTTGGAATGCTTGTTGCAGTAGCCTCGAAGAAAAAGTACCATTGTTCAGTTAACAGCCTATGTATGTCCGTTGATCTATGGATCGAAAGCAATGCTCATCTTCAACTTGGTGTCCATCATTATCCACAAACTTTTCCAAAAATCCCCAAGGAATCGAGTATCTTGATCCAAGATAATGGATGTGGGTAATCCAAAGTGAACCCAAACATACTGAAAGAAGAGATTAGCAGTCTTCTCGGCAATGATTTTCTTTTTACATGGCATTAAGATACACATCTTGTTGAACCTATCCACTACAACATACAAATAGTCATGACCCCTTTTCGACATTGGTAAACCCCCTACAAAATCCATGTAGATACTTTCCCATGGATTTGATGGAATAGGAAGTGGTGAGTATAGCCCCAGTTTTCTATTAGTGAGCTTACAAGTAGAACACATCACACACCCCTTTACATATTTAGTTACAATTCCTTTCATCTAAGGTCAGTAACAAAACCTCTGTAGATGAGCCACAGTTTTTCCTACCCCAAAATGCCTAGACACAAGAGAAGTGTGAGCTTCTCGTATTACATGGAATCGTTCATGTGTAGGAATACATAGCCTTCCAATATGGTAGAGTATTTTTCCCTACAGACAATAGTTCTCTATTTGTGCACCATGGGTTATCTTCTCATATACTTCTTTAAAATATTCATCAATGGCATATTGTTCCACATAGCTATCATGAGATAAAGAAGCATTATTCAAAATAATATAAGCAACAATAGGAGGTCTAGAAAGCATATCAACTACCTTGTTACTCGTATCATTTTTGTACTTGATTACCAAATGAAATTGTTGTAGGAAACCCTGTTGGACAAATGAGAGGGGGGGTGAATCAGTTGTTACCGTGCTTAAACAATAATGCTTCTTTTAAAATATTTACAAGGCACTCAATGATGATCACAATAATGAAAGAGATAAACAAAGGCACATTCAGCATCAGTCACACACATGTGATACACAGAGACATATATTTCCTGAGGAAACCCATAAAGGATAAACACCTCTTTTTCTTTATATGATAAGTAATAGCTACATTCTTTACATTATCATACATATGAGCACCAAATCATAATGAGGCTACAACCTCTATTTTGCAATATGCAACTTGCTGAGAGAACCAACTCTTTATTTTCTCTAGCACCTACTAGAAGGAAGCACCAACTCCCTGGTTTCTCTAGCACCAACTCCCTGGTTTCTCTAGTACCAACTAGAAGGAAGCACCAACTCCCTGAGTGTTTCCAGCACCAATTGGATGGAAGCTCCAACTTCCAATCATACATGCACCAACCTGTATAACAGAGACCAAGAGTTCTCCCTTGCACCACCCTACCACCCTGGTTTCTCTGGCTACAACCAGTTGGAAGCTACAACTCCCTATGTTCAAGCACCCACTTGAACCTATGAGGACAACAGTCCTCCCTATCACCTCCCTTCCACCTTGAAATATAAATATTTGCTACTGAAACTTATTTCAGTGATATGATGTTCACCAATGTCTTACGAGACTCATCACTGTTCTGTTGCATTTCGTTGCTCTGTCTGCCTCATCGCCTTTCTGCACACATTGCTTGCGCTGTCTGTTCTTCTGCTTTTTATGCTTGGTGCGCCATGTCCATTCACTGAACAGTTCCTCTTCTGTGCAATTCAGCTGCTGCACTCTCCTCCTTCTTCACACATGAATCACCTTCACCAACAACAACCACAACAATCTCCAACAACAACAACAACACCTTCTCTTCTCTGTACCATGTATATGTATCTTCTGTGCATCTTATGCATGCAATATTCGCCATTCTTTTGCATGCTCATACCTCGCCAATCTCCTCCACATCTCAAGTGCTCTGCGTGATCATCATCACGACTCTTCAACTTCTTTGGTAGTTCAACCCCTGTGTTCAGCATCACTGTATGTTATACTGAGATTCCTCAGCCTCTCTGGCAGTTTGAGACTCTTTGTCTTCTCAGTGACAGTCGAACTCACCTTCTTTGTTTCAGTTACAGGCCTCAATTCTCATCATCTATCAATCGCCTCCACGAACATCTTCATCCCTCTTGAATATTCCCAGTGGATCTTCACCTTCTTTGTCAATCATCCCAGGTGTCTTCAAGTCCTCTAGCTGAAACCATCAGTGGTTTCTGGAAGTTATACTATGTCCTGCTATAGTAGCCCTCTGATTTCCTTCAGGTTTATTTGCGCCATTGGATGAACTTTATTAATCTTGCCTTTAAATCGGGTTTCGACATTTCGGCATTCTTGTGGCCAAGTGTCTCGACACTTCATGTTGTGATCTCTAAAGCTCCGATACAGAGCTTTTCTGTGTTAGCCCCTTCCTCTATATGACCATGGCCATGATCAAGCGCTTATTCTTAAAGTGCTTTTCGCAAATTCATGTTTCATGAATCTGGAGATGAGGCATCTTGACTCTCCAAGTCGTGATTCATGAAACTCCGAGATGGAGCTGAGATCAACAGTCCATGATCTCGATGATTCTACGATCCAGATCTCATCATGAATTCGCATCTCGCGATTCCTTTGATAGATGTTCTTGTCACTCCAAGTCGCAATAGGAGAAACTTTGAAAAGGAGCTTAGATCAATGGTCCATGTCTTTTGGTGTATTGACGGTCAGGATATTTTCGTGATATCGCATCTCGCTGATCCTTAGATGGAGGTGCTCATCACTCCAAGTTGCGATAGGAAAAACTCCAAGAAGGAGATTTATGGTGCTCTGATCTTTCGCCACGCGTCCTCTTGATCCAACGGTCCACGATTAAATCGCGACTTAGCATATCGTGATTTCTGCATTCCTGTGGTGAATGTTCTTTTACATCTCCAACACACGATCCTTGAAACTCCGACATGGTGTAAGTCTACTGACGTCACATGTGTTAAATAACTGCCACATGTCACCCTGATTCATGACTTACATGTGCTTGGAATGTTGAATCAGCTTGACACTTTTCATTGCCTGGTTGTGCCACGTGTTCTTAGGTTTGCTGACGTGTCTTGTTTCAGGATTTCGCATTTCGACACTTCGAGACTCCTAATGTTGAGAGTCTCTGACTTCTCCATCTCTCAATCCCGGAAACTCCGACATGGAGTTAGAAACTCCGACATGGAGTTAGATCAACGGTCCAGATTCAACCTTAATCTGACAACTGAGATTAAATCGCGATTTCAGATATCGCGATTTCGAGAGGTTAGGGAACATCGTTCCTTTGACTCTCTAGTCAGCGAACTGGCAATCTATCTCCACGTGTCCTGCCTGAAGATGGACGGTCCTCCTTCTTTCAGGATTTTGTGAGCCCTATACTCCTTGCACTTTAAAGAACGTGCAGGCTCTCCTTGATCCAACGATGGTCAGGTCCTGCGCTTGGATCTAACGTCTGAGATTTGTCCTCCTGTTCAGTGTTATTCTTGTCTATATTCTAATCTGATAGCCCTCGTTCATTCAGGAATTTTGAATGAGATGCAATGATCAGAAATGCTTCTTGGGCCTTCGATCATTTTATCTTCCTGGACTTATCTTCTATTTGCATGTTGATCATCGTTGCTATTCTCAAGCCATCATCACTGTTGTACTTGCCATCAATGACAAGCATACGCTACCTGTTAAAAATTTGCCAACAAACCCATCCATTTGTAATGTCGATATTGTTGCAGTTTGGTCTATGCTTGAAGATACTGTAAGGGTTGATGATCTCTATGTATGATTGTTTCCTTCCCTAATAAGTAGTGCTTCCATTTCTTTATGCTTTGAACTAATGCATACAACTCTTTATCATATGTAGGATAGTTAACAACATCTTGGTTAAAAGTTTCAGAATGGTAACAGATAGGCTTGGGATATTGCATCAATATTGCACCCATGGTGTACCCATTGCCATCTGTCTCGATCTCGAAGGGTTATTGAAGATTCAATAGTGCTAATACTGGTGCGGTGCTAATCTTTTCCTTCAAAGTGTTGAAATATTTTTGTTGCTTTCCTCCCCACTGAAAAGTGTTCTTCACACTAGTTAAGGCATGCAAAGGAGATGCTATAAAGGAGAAGTTTGAAATGAATCTCCTCCAATACTGGACTGAACCTAAGAAGATATGTATTTCGATTACACTTTTGGTCTCAGGCCAATTTACAATTACATCAATCTTGGAAGGATCAATTTTTAATTGTCCTCCTCCTACAATATGACCTAAGTACACAAGTGCAGTCTTACCAAATTCACATTTGGACAATTTTACATACAAATTTTCCCTTTGCAAAGTATCCAATACTTTCTTTACATCCCTTACATGTTCATCCCAAGTCCTGCTAAATATAAGAATGTTTTCTAAATATACAATCAAAAAATCATCTAGAAAGGGCCTGAATACATCATTCATCACACGCATGAAGGTTGTCGGAGCATTACAAAGCCCAAACAGCATAACTAACCACTCAAAAAATCCATGTTTGGTTTTAAAGGAAGTCTTCCATGCATCCTATTCTGCAACCCTGATCTGATGGTATCCACTACGAAAATCCAACTTAGTGAAATAAAAAACATTCTTTAATTGATCAAATAAATCATCTATATGAGGAAGAGGGTATCGATTTTTCACTGTGATTTTATTTAAGTCTTGGTAATCGACACACATTCGCCATGTTCCATATTTCTTTGGCACCATCAGGATCGGAGAACCACAAGGAGATGAGTTGGGCCTAATGACCCCTTGATCCAATAAGCCTTGTACCTGTTTTTTTATCTATGTCATCTCTACAACTGACATTATGTACATGCCCACATCAGGAAGAGGAGAATCTTGCTGAAGATGTATTTCATGTTGGATTTCCCTCTTAGGAGGTAATCCATCTGGTTCCTATAAAATATCATCATACTTAGAAAAAATATCAATTAATTCTTTCTTATGAGAAGGATCACATCCTTGGAAAGCGTCGGATGTCCTGACATATTTCTCCCTTACGACCATGAGTACATATCTCTTATTAGTGTTTATAAGTCTCTTCATTTGTCCAGAGCTAAAAAGTGTTGTGTTTACCCTCATGTTGTGGGCTCTAACAATATATTCCACTCCCCCCTTGGTAAGGTGATATTTGTTCTCATGACGAAAGAAGACTACTTTTCTATCATAAAGATAAGGACTCCCCAACACTATGCCACATATATCAAGTGATACAACATCCAAATCCACTTCATCAATCAACTTTGAAGCAATATCAAATCTAACCCTACATTGCTTGGTGACATTAAGTTTTTCTTTATCACATACCCAACCAAGAGGATAAGGCTTTGGATCTGGTTTAGTTTCAAGACCCGTATTTTTGACAAGTGCTTCAGATATCAAGTTTACTTGAGAACCCAGATCAAATAATGTATCTATCTTAGTGTGTTTAGATACAACTCTTATAATGAAATAATTCATTCCTCTTTCTTTCATCATCATGAGATTCATTATTGGAATTTGAACTAGCATGAAGGGAATCTTTACCATGTACTCCAACTGTTGTGATCTTTCCTTTGTCTCCTGAATCAGAACCAAGATCTTGTTTCACTGTAGCAACGGTCTTTGTCTTCCCCTTTCCACCAAATTGTTTCGGTCTCTTCTTTGGATGTAGTTTCCAACATTGTTCATCATCGTGAGCACTTTTCTTGCAATGAGTGCAAGATGGTTTTCCTTCTTCTCTCTTTACAGTGGCGGTCTTTTTGTCCTTCCTTTTAAAATTCTTAAATCGCTTACGTGGGATATTGGAAGGTTTCTTTGTGGGATCTTCTTGAACATGTTTTCCGCTTTTATCAAGGTGAGTAGCTTGCACAAATTTTTTATCAATACTGGTGGGGTTAAACAATAGAAAAGTATGACGACTATAACTATGAAGTGAGCCAATATAATTCATTAAAGTTTCGTAAGAATCCAAAGGAATGTTTAATGCAAGAGATTTCTTCCTAAATTCTTCCGTGAAACTTTGTACAGTTTGACCTTTACTTTGTCTTAAAGTTTTCCATTCCATCATTGCTTTATGTAAATAACCCAATGGATAAAATTGCTTCCTTATCGCTGATTTAAATTTCGACCATGAGGAAATAATATTACCACACTTACTTATGTCCTAAAGTTTTCTCTCCCACCATACGAGAGCGGTGCCTTCTAGCCAAAGAGAAGCTAATTTTACCTTAAATTCCTCTTCATCAATCTGTTAGACACGAAAATATACTTCAACCTATCGGATCCAATTATCTATCTTTTCAGGATTAGTATCTCCATTAAACATAGGTAAAGAAAAATTTACATCAAGCTTTAATAACGGTTTCTTAAAAGAAGCTTTATGGATAGAATGATGAGAATGATGAGAATGCTCAAAGGAAGAAGAGCTAGAAATTGATGGTGAATATGGAGGCTCAGGAGGGTCTCCTCCAACCCCTTGATTCACTAAAGTATTATCATCAACGTGTGCTTCATTTTTCTTCCCTTTCTTCTTCATCCTCTTCTCTTAGTCTCCATACATTCGCTCGACCATTTCCGACATGTGATAAAAGACCATATGGAATTTTTTCTCATGTTCATCACGCTTGTCCTCTTCTGCCATTTTCTTCCTTCGGGATGGATGAACAACTTTGGGATTGAATGTATTAAGAGTTCTGTCACCCTACTTATGCTTGGCCATAGTAAGCATTCACACTCAACAATTCAAGTCAAAGATGACCGCTCTGATACCAACATGATCCGGGATATTTTCATCGAAGTGACTTATAAATAATTGTATTAAATGAGAATAAATTAAAGTGGACCATAAAGAAGTAAAAGCTCAATAATGAAGAGACATAAGCATCAAATCTGAACACAAAAACTTGATAACGGAGTTCGTCCCTGGTGGACTACGTCTCCAAGTCTTGCTCTCAAATGGGTAGGCCTTTTATTAACTCAGAAAAATAATTTGGCAAAATACATAAGTATACCTCATTCTAGAGTTAAACTGTAGAATCTTTGCTCATATCATAAAACAAATAGCACCACTGAATTAGTGGCATCGAATCACCCAAAAATTACTATCTCCGTGGCTCGATTTGAGTCTGACCCTTTCAACCCCTTGAGAAATCCTGTCTCAGTTTCCATGCATGCAACCTGCATTAATGACAATACTTCTGCATTAAAATTCATGCCCAGTATAGACTAGTTTGCGCCTTCCTCCTCCCATGCAATGGAAAACGTCAGTTATTAAAAAAAATGGTTGGGAAGATTAACCAAAAAGGATGTTTTTCCTATTGGTTGGCGGATATGTATGAAGGGGGAATTGTAGGGGGAAGTCTCGGGGTCAAGCCCTCGAGCCTCCTCCCTTTGGCATATTGTTTTAACCATATAACTTTCAGGTGTGAATATAGCGCAACCTTCGCTAAGTTTAGTGGTATGGTTGGCAGATTGTTTGTTGGTGGCCGAATGTGGCGGGATATACATAAATTTGGAATACTGGGGGGTTGCTTCCAACCACCCCCCTTTATATATATATATAGGTTCAAATCCAAAGGGGGGTAGGGTATGTATACCTTTGTAGACTTTACCAGTCAAATCGCTGGGCGGAGGGGGTTCCCTTGTCCCACAAACAAGGGGGTCTCATACACCAATTTGGTGTGCTAGCTTGGTCGTGACCTTAAAAATAGATTATTATTATTATTGTATTATATCTTTTATTTTTGGTTTTTGGCCCTCATTGGGCATTTGCTCACTGCCACGTGGAAACCCATTACTAGGCCACGTGGAATCCTTTCATTGGCCCACGCCATCCACTTGCATAGTCACCCTACCACATCACCTGCCACGCCAACCTTCCACATCCCGTACGGTCTGCCACGTGGTTTTACAGACTACCACATGGCACTTCCTCATTGGTCTATATGCTAACCCGAAAATGTCGAAAATGAGTGACACATGGCAGCTTCTGGTGCTACCATGTCACCATGTTGACATCATGCTGACATCAACATGACACGTGTCTCCCTCTATGTTTTCCATGTATACTGTACGAATGTTGACGTCATATGTACTGATTATGACGTCAACATTATAGATGTTGACTCATCCTTGTTGATTGGGCTAGGTTGACCAAAACTTTGACCGCAAATATATTTTGATTTGTAACTCCATTTGACGATCCGTTTACGTCGTTGGAAATCTTGCGACACACTCTTCGCAATGATGCTAATTTCACTAAGTTTTGAGGACTTTGAATTTTTTCCCTTTCTCTATCTATTGAGGCCATTCTGAGCTTCCTGAGTTGCTTCTACGAATTCTGAGTTTTCCTTAGTCTTCTCTGGATCCTTTTTGGATCACCCGCTATCCCTTTCATCTCTGAGAAAGTAGTTGGGAATAGGTATTGGTATTCTTGCAGTAGATCTATTATCTTTTCTACAGTTTCCTCATCCCATTAATCTCCTATTTGTGTAAACTTAAGGCTTTCCTCTATCCCAACAGTAACTTTTGTTGTCTTGACTGGATGCACATATGTTGTGGATTCTAGCTCTGGGCCCTTTATTGTTTGTTCCCCCTCTATTTCCAGTACTTGGATATTCCAAGGATATTCATCATCCTGATCCTCCTGTGTCACATTGTAACATTCTAGTAACTTGCGAAACGTCATAGAGGCATTGTGTGTGTTGCATACAAATATTACTTCCATTGATTCTTCTTCGGTGAATATTTTATGTTTTATCCCCTATAATGTTGTACTTATTAGGGGAGACTCATTCTGAAAGGTAAATTTTTCTTGGAATCTTTGAGTTATGTAGTCCTAGTCTGTGGTATATCTGTGCATCTCCAGTTCTAGGTACCAGTTCTATGGGATGGTGTCAAGGGTATGTATGAACCTGTGTGTCCATTCTTTCCTTTTTACTGAATTCTATGATTTTTCACACTATGCAACACAATCTGTTAGGTTTCCTTCCTTGGTATACTTCTACGTCAAGTTGCAGATATGAATATCGAATCTCACTTTTATTTGGATCCTACATTGTTTCCAGTCTTCTATGTTTTCTTTGTGTGTCACCCACCATCTAGCTAGGTTGTCCTTCAATACAATGTCGAGTGATATTAACCTCTGTTGTTCTGGTACCTGTGCCTCAAATTTCTGTACAAATATTGTTATATCTGTCAACCCTTCATACTTAGGTGGGTTGCATAGTTCTATTCCAATCCAGCATATTGATTTGGTCATGCGTGCACATTGTCGTGTTGAGACTTCATGCATCCTTTGCTGCCAATTTTCCATACCTACTTTTGAGTTCGATGCACATGAGTTGATGCTTCTCCAACTTAACGCACCATCTGTGGTGGGGTTAACATAGTCATCCATCCTCACAGTCATGTTATATAGGTTGTCAAATTCTTCTCCCTTCGTTGGTTCTATGTACCTCCTTCCTTATTTTGGGTCTAATGGCACAGTAAATTTCAATTTTTCTACTTCAAATATAATCTCTCTCCTTTTCAAATTGACAATGGCTTGGTTATCAAAGGTCCATTCTAGTCCTATTAATGCTAGGTATGGTTGGTTGTCATCCACAATATCGATAACTTCAAAATCTTCGACACTATGCACTCCATCTATATTCACAAGTATTCTCATTAATACATCGATAGGAAATACTTTGTACTAGTTTTCTAATCTCAATTGAATGGGTGACTAAAATAACTTGGGATTCCCCATCATTTCCCATGTATACAGGTAACACATTCACATCGGACCCCAACTCTAAGATCACATTGTCTATGTTGTATTCTCCAATCTAAGAACTGAACCTGAACTCTCCATTGATTCTTTTCTTGTGCAATAGTTGGTTTACTACTCTCTTTTCAGAAGGGGTTTCATTTCCTTGTGCGCAATGATCGATCATAGAGCATATTGTATGCAATGCATTTTCATCTTCGACCAGCTCTAGTAAACTCTTCAAAAAATTTCCTAGGGTACTTACCTTCTCCAATGATCCTTTGGTCATGACCTAGTCATAAGTGGGAGTCATATCCACTATATGTGGTGTAGGAGATGTTGACACTGCCCACTCTTGTTGTAATAGTTCCTCCATCGTCCTTTTATAGGTCTCTTTTTCGTCTCATGGATTGAATGTTGGCATGGGTACTACGGATTTATTTACCCATTCCTCAACCTGTTTCTTGTCATTGGTTGCATCTATCCCTGTTTTGGTTCCTCCACACTAACGACTACTATTTTGGGTCCTTTGTCCTGTATCTCGGTTGATATATTTTGAATGTTCGGGTTCTAGTTTTGATTACCTCTGGCCTGCCACTTTGCCAACAATTGTGGACAGTCCTCTGTCGCATGTTCTAATGCTCGACAGTAAGTGCATGTTGTGTAGGGATTTTGGAAATCCTATTCTAGGTGTCCTGGTTGGTTACAATTGTAGCATATTATGGGGCCTCTTCATCCTCTCCCGAAGTTTTCTCTACCTCTACCCCTATCGAATCCTCCTTGGTTTCCTTGATTAAATCCCCTTTGATTATTATATTTCCCTCCCCCTTCTATTGCATCCTCCTCCTCATGAATCTTGTATATATATGATGTGTGCTCCCTCATCAAATTGAATGCACAACAATCCTTATCTTCATGGCCCACTAATTTTCAAAAGCTACGTAATAAGATTCTTGGGGTACTTTGATATTTTTATAATAACTAGAACTCATGGGGGTTATGTCCCCATTTATTTCATATCTCGTAGTATCCTCCTCCTTGTAGTGGTTTTGGTGCCCCAACTGCTAAGTATTGCACAAAGGCTCGACATTCGTCTTTGTGGTGACCTTCAGTCCTACACTTGGTGCACCAGACGTGTTCCTGTTTCTCTTTCCCCTTCATGATTTTTTCCAACTGAATTGTTAATGCAGCTAGTTAGTTCTGTATATGCACCATTCCATTGTTGTATCTGACTAGAGAGGATTCCAACTTCCTAGCAATCTCCAACACCTCAAAATTCAACTCAACCTTTTGTTGTATTAAAGGACTATGGATGTGAGGTAGCAAGCCCACAATAAACCACTCTTTATGTTGTTGAACGAGTATTTGGAATTTTAACCTACCCATCACATCTTTGAATCTCTGGTCGAACTCCCATATTGACTCATTTTGTACTTTCTTGATCTCCTTGATCTCAGTAATGTACTGTGACTTAGACTTTGGTTTCTTAAATTATTTTAATAATTCTTGTGTGATCTTTGTTAATGTCCTTGGTTGACCTAGTGGTGTGATACTTTAGATCTTCATGTACCAAAATAGTGTGCATCCTCTAAAGGTTGTTTCCAACTGCATGATATTTTCACCATGATAGTGGAAATTCTTTGCAGTACAAATGGTTTCACATATGAACAGATGTTGTTCTAGGTCTTTCAGTCCACTTCCTTTGAAATATGATAATATTAGTGTGTTATTTACTCTTGCCATGTTGTTGTGTAGGACCTCTTCCTGGTGATATTGGTTGATTCTGATTAATTGTACTGCTACTATTGTTCTGGTTACTATTGCTCTGACTTCCTCTATTGATTACAAGTTCCCTGGAGAGGTCTTTGAATGTTGTCTTAGATTCATGTGACACACATGAGTTTGTGGTTTCAACCCAAGACTCAACTTGGGAAGGACTTACTAGTTCTTCTATAATTAGATTGAACTGGATATCTTCTTCTTCTCCCTTTGTCTTCTCTACTTCTATGATATAGATATATGTGTGACATTTTGGGTACTCACTGCATTTCTCTCTCTCTTCAGCTGGAGTTCTCAACTTCTTGTTCCTTCTCCCATTGCGTAGATATCCAAATTCGTCTTCTCCTTCTGATATCCCTTCCTCTTTCTCCTGAATTCTCAGTATTCCCTTCCTTTTGTCCATTTTTTCTACCCTCAGATCATCTCCTAGTCAACAACCCCCAATCCCTCTTTGTGTGCAAATTTATTAGTTATCTGTCTCCATCGTCATCACTTCCTTATCACATAGAAACATTTTTATCCAGGTGGCTAACAACTTTATGAATCTTCCTTGCGGGCCTTTAAAGAAGTCTCTTTCCGCAACACTATAATCTTGGGTACAGTCTATGGAAAATTCTATTATGTAGCCTCCCAATATACTATCCATCCAAAATTCAAATGTGCGTGAAATCCTATTGTCTACTGAGTCCACTTGTCCCACTAGTTTAGGAGTCTAGTTCTTTGGCGTAGCTGGTCTGTTTCTACCCATATTTTCCACAAATCTTTCTAGCCATTATACTAAAAGGTTAGAAAATTCGCCAAAAACAATATCATGAAAGTGTGTGTACACATACCTTTGCATCCATTGTTTATTATTTATCCAAGGTTTTTTTATTATCCTTGTGGGAAGATTCTTGTTCCTTTTGTTCCATCCATTCGGTTATCTCCTTCCTCATTGGTCTCCAAAACATTCCCTCACTTCCAGATTCCAAGTCCTAGAAATAGAACCCTTTGTTAGCACACACACACATGGGTAGGTTCAAGACCTTGGGTTCAAGTTATTTAGTCCAAAAAAACCCTGCATACACCAACCCTTTTAACATCACTTGCATGCAAGAGAAGTCTCACTCGAGGTATCTTTATGGGAACTACAGGAACCAAGATTCTGCAACAATGAGGTAAAGATCAGAAACCCACTCTGTCATATCTACAGGATCCTCCAGTGCACTACACCCTTATTACCCTGAACTCATTACTTAGTTATATATGCACATATACCCATAGTTATGCTAATGAGTGGTTAAACATACAATCATGGTTATTGCGCACTACTATATCATCATCAACATTAAAGATAAACATACAAACAAATTTAAATATAAGCATGCATTCACATTACAGACATGAATTAACACCCAAAAGCACAGTTCTACACAGGGTTACCGTGGTTCACCCCACTCTGGGCTACGTCCACAAAATATCACCTTCTTTATTATATTTGAGTGTCCTGGTTGTGCTCTACGCTACAATGGATTCTTAGCATACAATATTCCTCACATATGTAGCTACTTTACAATGTTATGCACTATGAAACTCTCTTTCTCTATATCTATATCTATTTCTCTTTCGCTCTCTTCCTCTTCATTCCCCAAACTCACAACACCCTCTACATATTTATACATTATGACCAGGGCCTTTTGACAACTCATACTGAGTTGGATACAAATCATGATTGGTTGGAGACAACTCGTTATGAGCTAGATACAACTCATGCTCAACTGGTTTTCCTAGATTTTGCGCCAGTTCATATTTCTTCTCTTCTTTATTGATCTTCTTGATCATCTTTATCTTCTTTTTCTTCTTTTGTCTTGGCCCTTCCTGTACCTTTTCCATGTACTTTGTCTCTTCTCACTATTCCATCCCAAAACCTTTCTGCCCAACATTGATAATGTACCAAGAAACCCTAGGTCTGTTAGACCAGGGCCATCTTTAGCCAAGAACTCTGATGCCAAAGGGATTTACTACCAATAAAGAAGAGAGTTTTTGGAGATGCAAATTCCCAACTAACTCCACTAGATGTCGAGCGGTGATGGTCTTGATTTCGGGGTCCATGGTGCCAAACCTAGATCCGACCCAAACCCTGTGGGGAATGAAATCGAGCTAGATCCACCAATCCCTAGGTAGATCAGAGGCTTAGAAGAAATACTTGTGGAGATGTATCCTTATGATACCAACCCACAGTCAGACCCGGGGAAATCGAGAAACAAATCTTCATGAGATATCTCCTGTCTAGAAAACAGATCCATACAAATATCCTTCACATCCAGTAGGTCTGGGGAGAAGTCAATGAGATCCTCATCTAAATCCATGGTAATGGTTGAGACCTCTAGATGACACCCAATCCTATCTGGATAACCTCTCACACTATGGGAGAATATGTTCACCATAATCCCACAGGAAAGAGGAGTTGTGAATTCCACCTTAGGTTTTCCGCAGAGCATGTTGTCCCTTTTCTGCTAATTTGTATTTATTATTTTATTTATTTAGTTAGTTTTATGTATTTATTTATTTTCATTTTTAATTTGTGCATGTTTTTGAAACATTGCACATGGTTTTGATTGCCCATGGTTTTCCCCAAAACTACCGTTGTTATTTATCTTACATGCTAAACATTAATTTTACTTTAAAAATCATTTTACATGGGTAAAATTATTTTTTGTTTTTCATGGTGCATTTTGCCTAAATCACTAATTATAGTTTCCATATCCCCGTAAAATTAGATACAATTTGACTTTCCCATATATATATATATATATATTTTATTTTTTTATTCTTTTCTTTTTCTTTTTAATTATTTTTTCCATTCTTCCCCTAAGTCCTAGGTTGTATATTTTTTATTTTACTTTTCTTATTTACTTTTCTTATTTAATATTCATTTCCCCCCTCACCCCATCAATATTCAACTTAATGTTTTTGGTCTTCACTCCACGGTAAATTCCCATAAGGAATTATTGTTAGGACATACTTTCCTTATCTATCAAAATCCCCTCCCTGCCTCTCTGAATACCTTGACATTACATTATTTTAATATGATTTGGAGACTTAGGATATCGGGGTTTATCCATCAGATATCACTCATTAGACTTCACTCATCAGGACCATCCCGTCCATCACCTCCTGATAGACCCATCAAGATTACCTCTTCGAGGTTAATACATTGGGATTTACCTTAGTGCATGTATCCCCTACCTTTCTGAAGCTCGATTTCTTGATCACCTTATGATTATTTTATATTATTTTGGACTTAGGATATCGGTAATTACCCATTGGGTTACCCTCTCAAAAGACTTACCATCATAATTTTACCTTGGCGCACCTATTCCCTTCCTTCTAAAGCCTGAGCACCTTGGATATTATTTTAATATTTTTCAAGGTCTTGGATAGTATTTTAATGTTTTAACCCATCGAAGAGCTTACCATTTAGGTTTTCATGTGGGGTTTCTACCTCACCTACCTCACCTCACATATCTCCAAAGTCTGAAGGCCGACAAGGTGTTTATTATTTTAATATTTATCGGGGGTGGAACTATAGTTTATTGTAATATTATTTTATTTCACCTTTATTTTTTCTCTATTTTTACTATGGTCATTGGAAATTTTTTATACATGATCCCTAGATCATATACCCCCTCTAGTTCCTTACACAAACCAAGTAAGGGGGCCAAAAAAATAAAAATTGTTCATACTTGAACTACCTGATGCATGTGGGATTTTTATTTTAGGGATGAAGATAAACGAATCATATTCCTGAGTTTGAAAATAGGACATCTTAAAAATTTTATTTCACTAAGATCTTATCCATGGAAATAATCTCAAAGAGGTGAATTCCTCAACTTATCCAATTCTTTTGGGAATTTCAACAATCTGGATTTTTTTCACTAGAAAATCTCAAGTTTATTGGAACAAAATCTTGGTTGGATATCAATTTTCTTGATCATTTCTCATTGTAGCATTGTTGATTTTGGTTTCTAGGTTATCTCTTAGTCCTAAAAACATTTCTTGATATGTATTAGCTTGTGTGAAAATTTTATTTAATAAATTTGTTTCCTTTATTCCAATTCTTGGAGGTGTAATAATGATACCTTTGTGCATATCATTCATACTTTGTTGTTGCCCCAGATTTATTCCTCGTTGTTGGGTTATCTTCTTATTTTTTAACTATTTTCATTTTATTTTGGAGATTGTTGGAGAAATAGCTTTGGAAACAATTTTGCAGTTTTGATACAGTTTTAGGGAAAAATACTAAGTAGAGGAAAAGTGTGTGGAGAAAGAAGGAAATCTAGGGAGCATGAAGCTAAGGCACATCCAAGAGGGTAGTGTGCAAAAGGAGGAAAGTGAACAGAAGCAAGACATCGCACAGACATGAGAATAAAGAAAACATCAGGATAAAGTCGAAAAAGAATAAAGCATGACAAAAGGATGACACCTGGAATTCTACAAATAGAAGAACATAAGAAAAGTAGCATGCAGATTGAAAAGAAGAAGAAATCAATCGAACAACTAGTTGACTGACCTGGCCATGGATTGTAATGGAGTATTTTTGGGATGAGAATATTAGGGTTTTATCCCTATATTTATGTATAAATATGTAACGGGTTGGGATATTAGGGGTTTTGTTCCATGTTGAGTTCTAGTCTATGAGATGTATTGAGGGGTTCCTCAGTTCCTCTTGGGAAAATTATGGTATGTTGTTAAGGGTTCTTCCATATGAATGGGTTCCAAAGTTCTTGAATGTAACAATCTGTTGATGAGAAGAATTAATAAATGATTTCTAAAGAGATGACATTGAATCGTGTGTTGTCTATCTCGTCTATGGTTTCTTATGAATTTTGTTTGGATGCATCGTAGAGTAGATTTGTATTATGGTTAAATATGGTGCAATGTTCATGACTGTGATAGTAACAAATCTATTTAGTAATATGGAATATACTAATTATGGGAATATGAATCATAAGTAAGTTAATATTGAATAAGAATAGAGCTACACATATAGATGTAATAAGGAAGAATGAACTGAATGATTGCCTCTCATTCCCTCAATACTGTAGAAGCTTGGTTCTCACAGTCCCAATAGATACCTTAGGTGATATTCCATCCGCACAAGCAGGTGACGCCGAAATGGATGGTTTCTAGTGGTTTTTTTGTTCATAGATAAATTGAACCTAGGGTCTTACAACTTGTGCACAACTCCAACAAATGGTTCTGTTGTGGGGTCCAAGAATTTTTTATTAAGGGGATGTTTTGGAGGCCAACTAAGAAGTAGATCTCATAATGGTTGGAAAGAAAGGAATGAGATTTTTCACAACAAGAGAATAGGAATCCTTGGATGAGTGAAAAGCAATGGATGCAAAGTTTTGTGTACACAAATCTGCATGAAATTTTATTTAGAGAATTTCCAATTATTCAAACTGAGTGCCTAGAAATATTAGTGTAGAAAATTGGAAGATATAGCGTTGCAGCGCCAAGGAATTGGACTCCTGAATTGGTAATACAACTGAATTCTGTAAGTAACCCAACCACTCAAGTAATTTATTTTTGGTTGGATAGCATACTAGGAGGTTATGTTACAAAAGTTTTTGTAGATTGTATTCAATCATACAGTGTTGTAGAAAGGGAATTTTTCAAAGGCCCATGCAGGAGGTACTTGAGATATTTAGGTACATGGATAAATATGCTATTATGTGAAAAAAATATGATGATAATGGAATCCGAATGCTAAGGGTTTTGTGCACATAAGGGAACTGAGGGTTGACGAGAGGATATTCTGAGAGAATGAAGGAAGCAATGAAAAATGAAGGGATGGACCGAGGATGCAAGAAGATAATATACTAGAGGAAAAATATGTGTTTGGAGATCTGTGTAGAAGAAGGAGGTACAATAGGAAAAAGACTGGGGCCAACAAAGGAGATTCGCACAGTGAGCCAGAGGGGAGAGAAATTTGTGCACTAGTCTGAATACTGGAGATACCATATATAGGAGGAAAAGAAGAGGAGTTTCAGTCCAACCCAGTAATAGAAGGGTCAGTAAGTCCTAATCAAACATGATCTTGCGTTGAATCCATAACCCCATGTGTGTCACCACAATAAGAAATAACAATTGAAGGTTTGTCAAAATAAATTGTAGTTAGCCAAGGAGGACTGAGTAGTAGCAGTCAAAGTAGTGGAAGTAGTGCACAGAGTCAAAATTAGAGTCAAACAACATCACCAAGAGAAGGGAATACATGCCTAGAGGATAGGCCAGGACTTTGGCAGAGATTAAGAAAGCATTGATTAAGGAGTTAAAGAAGCCAAAGTCAAAGTCAGAGTACATCACATAACTAAAGGAGATTAAACAGGTACAAATAGAGTCGATATGGGAATTTGATCAAAGACTTAAGGATGTGATGGGTAGAATGAATTTCTAGATCATAGATCAACAACATCGGGAATGATTTATTGTAGTGCTTCTACAACATACACAGGCCATTGATTCAACATAAGGTTACGTCACAGCCCGAGGCACTAGAAATTGCAATGAAATTGGAATCATCTCCGGTGGGAGACAGTGGAGGAATGGAACAAGTTCAGACAAAGTTGGATGCATTGAAAATTCAACTAGTAGAATTGACAAAGGGAAAGGAGAAACATGAGCAAGTCTGGTGTACAAAATGTAGTATTGAAGGCCATCACAAGGATGAATTACCAACATTCGCACAATATTTCATGACAAGAGCATTGAATCCATTACCGAGAGGAGGATATTGCAATATATGTAAGAAATGGGGACATTACCCAACAAAGTGTCCATTTCTACATAAATATGAGAGTACCCCAAGGAACTTGTTCTGCAACTTTTTCAAATCCGTGGGACATGAGGAAAAGGATTGTTGCATGTTCGACTTAATGAGGGAGCGCACATCAAATATGTACTAGATCCAGGAAGAGAATGTTGCAGTAGAAGTGGGGGGTATGCAATATAAAATTAAAAGAGGTTTCAATCAAGGGAACAAATAAAAATTTGGAAGAGGTCGAGGTTGAGGGAATTTTGGTAGAGGAGGAAGAGGACCGGTTACATGTTATAACTGTAATCAACCTGGACACTTGGCACAGGACTGTCAGAATCTGTGTACAATGTGCACATACTGCAGAGCATTGGATCATGTGAATGAATATCGTTATCAACTAGTTCTGAAATGGTAGGCCAAAGGAAATAAGAATCATAATCCCAATAAGAATGTGCAGAAGATATCATCCTAAAGGCACAACGAAGGACCAAGACTAGCAGTGGTTATGAAAGGAGGATCTAGAACAGGGGATGATATGAAAAATGGAGGAAAGAAGACTAAGCAATGGGTAAGTAATTCAATGTGGCCTATTCCAAACTTTGATCCTCAACAGGAAAGGGAGACATATCAAAAATTGAGAAAATAAGTGCTTAGATAGGATTGGGGAGCATCAACATCATCTGCACCTCTTGGAGACGATCACGCTGTGCCAAAGAGACTGACTAAAAAGTTAAGCACACTAACAAAATTCTTGAGGATTTGTGTAGATCTAATGAAAGATGAAACTACGCTAAGTGCATTATATGACATGATTTATCATTGTACAAGAGGAATGGAAAATCATATCGCCCAAAGGATGGTACTGTGCAGGAAGAGAACCAATGGAGAATTCATATTCAGTGTGCATATTGGGGAGTATGATGTGGAAATTTTTATATTGGAATGGGGATCTGACGTGAATTTTTTACCTGAGCAGACATGGGATATGATGGGAAAACCCAAGTTAGTATGGTCTCCTGTTCAGTTAAGGCTCGCAAATCAGGTACTGTGTAGGAAGAGAACCAATGGAGAATTCAGATTCAGTGTGCATACTGGGGAGTATGATGTGGACAATGTTATCTTGGACTTGGGATCCGATGTGAATGTTTTACCCAAGAAGACATGGGATATGATGGGAAAAACCAACTTAGTATCATATCATGTTCAGTTAAGGATCACAAATCAACACAATATGGTCCCAATAGGTCATTTGACAGGAGTACCTATGAACATAGATGGGGTGCACAACATGGCAGACTTTGAAGTTATTGAGATCGTGGATGAAAGTCAACCATGTCCAGCACTGATGGGACTGGAATTGGCTTTTGATAACCAAGAAATCATAAAATTGAAAAGGAGGGAGATGATATTTGAGGTTGGATATTTGAAAGTTATTGCACCCTTGGACCCATCAGAAGGAAAATGATAGATAGATCTAGCAAGAGGGAATGACATTGAAAATTTATATAACATGACTTCACGAATGGATGATTATGTCAAACCAAAAACAGATGGTGTGTTGAGTTCGAGAAGTACTAGTTCATTCACATCAAATTCAGAAGCAGGTTTAGAGCATTGGAAATAGAGGATGAATGAGGTATCAACTAGACAATGTGCACAAATAACCCGATCCTTGCGCTGGATTGGTACATAGTTGTGTGATCCACCCAGGTATGATGGATTAACTAGTATAATCATGTTTGTAAAATAATTTTAGTTGAAAGTAAACAAACATAAAAGGTTTTTAGCACTATATGTTGTATTAAAGGCAACTCCAACTAGATGGTGGGATGCACACAGAGAGGAAATGAAAGATTGGTCACAGTGCAACAAAATAATGAAAATATGGTTTGGTACTAAGGAAGAAAAACTTGCGCAGAAGTAGACATGAGAGAGTGATCCAACAGATCATGTTGAACAATGCAAGGCTTTATGGAGTTCAATACTGGAAACATAATGGATGCACACATTTATACACACACTGGATAGAATTATGAAGAACTGTTATTTGGAATTAGAGATGCGGAGAGATACAACAAGATTGGAAGAATTGGTCCAAAGGTTCAAATTCACGTTCACATTTGAACATGAATCTCCATCAATAGATGTAGCGCTACATGACATCCAAACGAATATATTCTCAGAAGAAGGGACGATGGAGGTGGTACCAGTATGTAGTGCACACAAAGACAATATGACTATCCATGAGCTATTAGAGTGTTACAATGTGGCTAAGGAAGAGCATGATGAAGAGGATCCCAAGAATGTACAGGTACTTGAGACAGAAGGAGAAAGAGTAGTAGAAGGGATAGATTTTGAGTCCACCACATATACACAACCTATAAGGATGAAAAAGGTAAACATTGGGATGATAGATAATCCCAAGTTTATGCAGATAGGATATTATTGGAGTGATGAGATAGTTAAGAAGATTGTAGAATTACTGCAAGAATATAAGGACCTATTCCCAACAACATTTTCACAGATGAAGGGAATAGCAGGATAATTAGGTGAGATATAGATCAATTTGAAACCAAGAGCTAAGCCAGTGCGACAGAGACCTTATAGGTTAAATCTGAGGTACAAGGATAAAGTGAAGGATGAAATAGACATGGTGTTGGATGCAGGAATCACCGAACCAATAGAATAACCTGAGTGGATTAGCACAATGGTGGTGCAAGACAAGAAGACATGAGGAATTGGGATCTGCGTGGATATAAGGAAGTTTAATGACACCTTATTACATGACCCATTCCCAACACCATTCTCGTATGAGGTACTGGAGAATGTAGGAGGAAAAGAGACTCATTCTTTCGCAGATGGATTCTTTGGGTACCATCAGATAAAAATTGTGGAGGATCGACACAAGACCACGTCCACGACATAGTGGGGGATTTCTCAGTATACAGTTATGCCATTCATATTGAAGAATTCCCCTTTGATGTTTTCCAAAGTAGTGGTTGCAACATTAAAGGATTTCATCCATAATTTCCCAAATGTCTACTTGGATGACTGGATGATGTTCAATGTACTGAAGGATCTTATAGAAGTCCTCAGGCTCATGTTGGAATGATGTAGATAGTGTCATATTCCATTGATCTTGAAGAAGTGTATTTTTTGTGCACCGTTTGCAATTATGTTGGGACATGTAGTGTGAAAATAGGGACTATTAGTATATCCATCTAAGATCACAGTAATTCTGGAGTTGGAGCCTCCTAAATCATTCAGACGGTTGAGGGAAACGCTAGGTCATACAGGTTATTACAGGAAATTTATCAAAGGATATGCATCAATCAAAACACCAATGGAAAAGTTATTGAAGAAGGAAGCAAAGTTTCAATGGAACGAGGAGTGTCAGAAGGGGTTGGACACCTTGAAATAAAAACTAGTAACCATGTTGATTTTGATCATTTTGGATTAGAACAAAGATTCCCATGTACAAGTAGATGCATCGTCAATAGAGTTGGGCGTAGTACTATCCCAAACAGGGGAAGGATACATAGATCACCCAATTTCTTTTGCATGTAGGAAGTTTTCTACAACAGAGAAGAATTATACTACCATGGAACAAGAATGATTGGCAGTGGTCTATGCGCTAAAAAAAATTAGACATTATTTATTGGGGTCTCACTTTAAGATGTATACAGACCATTCTACATTAAAATACTTATTCAACAAGCCAATGTTGGGGGGGAGAATATGCATATGGATATTATTATTTTAGGAATATGACTTTGAGGTTGTAGTGAAACCAAGGAAGTTGAATGCAAAACTAGATCATCTATCATGCATATTGTCAGGAGAAGATACAAGAAATTTAGATGATAGCTTCCCAAATGCACAACTATTTGCAGTAAATATGGTGGATGATTACTTCTCAGACATTTTACAGTTTCTAAGTACAGAGATGGCTCAATCTGAGATGACAATAGCGCATAAGAAAAAATTGGTAGTGAAAGCAACATATTATTAGTTGATTGCAGGGGATTTATACAAGTTGGGTGCATATGGAATATTGAGACATTGTGTGTTGGAACGCAAGAGACCGATGATACTTGAAGAATCACATGACGAAATTGCAGGAGGACCTTATGAAGGGAGATAAAATGCACATATTCTTTTGTGTGTAGGGATTTGGTGGCCTACACTTCACAAAGACGCGAACAAGTATTGTTATTCATGCAATGTATCACTGTTGGAATTTTGATGAAATCTGATGGTTGTACGTCAGTGTCCCGACGACTTTCCATCGGTACTTCAAAAAAACATGGCTATTAGATCCGTTAGTGTAATTTAGTCGAATTATCTGATGAAAATAGGACCGTCGGATAGCTAACAAACTCTAGTTGGTATACCGATAGTCATAATGACCAAAACATCATTCATATTTTCCATTATTTCCAACATCTAGGCATCGAAAGTACGAAAAAAATGACCATTGAAAATCCGACTGCAAAGTAAGACTTTTGACGTTGTGTCTGACAGTCTGATTCCCAAAATTTGTTGATACTCTGGCGAACATTCGTTAGTTATATCCATCGAATTTCTGACGGTAACATAGTTAGAGCGACAACCTTGCTATTCATTCGATGTTGTGTTGCGTTGGTGATCTGATGAAAACTCAAGAACTATGTACGTCGAAAAACCAATGGTCCAACAACACTTCCAACCACAGTGCTATGAGACCAATGGTTCAGTTCGTTGGATATCCGACGAATGAGTCAACATTAACAATATATATATATATATACATTAGATATTATATATATCTAATGTATAATTATATATATACATTAGATATTATATATATTATAGCATTTGCATTGCAATGAAACACCAACAAATAATGTTATAGATAATATCAATGGTGATTTAAGCAAAAAATCCTCCACATCATTTCACCTATGGATTTGAGCCTGAAAACAAAAGGAAGGATGAACATGAAGGTACTAATAACAACCTTGTTTCTAGAAGCACCCAATGATTCATGCATCTTCTCTCTACTAATGAAATAAATAGGAAGTGATTAAACATTGGTGTGCTAACAAAAAAACAATGATTTTGAGAATGAAGTAATATGGAAATTAGATATCATGATAAAGCCTTTGAGTACCTCCCTACATTTCATGGATGGAAAACAGGGTAAATTGTCGACCCTAATTATAGAGCCTCACCCTGAGGAAATTAAGAGAGTCGAACCCATGACCTCCCCAACTGATCACTGGGGTAGAGAACTCATGTTGGTTCAATACCAGTTGGGATAACCCTCGAGGATAAACCCTAGTATTCTATATACCATGAAATAGCATGCAAAGTATAGCCCTAAACCCAAACCCATACACATAATAATACTCAAATCCTTGCATAGAATGACAACAAAGTGGTAGAACATTTTTTTGTGATCCATTTATTGTGTTTACAAACACAAGAAAGGTCATTCATGATTGGCCAACCCCAATGAATCTAATATATCTTTGTATCTTCTTAGGCCTTTACCACTTCTACTATAGGATTTTGTTTAGGTTCTCCCATATCACTTGGCCCTTAAGCCAAGTAACCAAGGGTGGAGCTAAAGCCAAGTTTTCCTAGTCCAATTCAAAAAAGAAGGCATTCGAGGATCTAAAACACTACCTCTGCTTGGCATCAATTCTCACTCTATCAAACCTACAATAGCCATTCAAGATTGAGATAGATGCCTCTAACTATGCTATCGGTGTAGTCCTCACTCAACGTGGACATTTGGTGGTATATCACAATAAGACACTCTTTGATATTGTTCACATGTATCCCAACTATGACAAGGAAATGTACTCAGTTGTGCAGGCATGTTAATAGTGGAAACATTATATTTTGGGAAAGGAAAAGATCATCCACATTGATCATGAGCTTCTGCAATTCATACAGACATGGGGAAAGTTGCAATATGACCTCCATCAGAAGTGGTCCACATACTTGCAACAATTCCATTTCAACATCAAGTATAAGAAGGGCATCACAAACTATGTTGCAAACTACCTTAGCTAGCCCCCGGTTGTGGTGATAACCACAATTCTTAACTCTTATAAACATGAGACCTTTAGGTGGCCCCTATTGTATGGTAGCAACCCTGACTTCACTGCTACATATTAGGCATTGGGCATATGGAAACAAGTTATATACTTTCACCTCCAAGATGAATATTTGTGCTATTTGGGTCATATTCATGTTTCTTCAAATGAGCGTGCAAAGCTAAGGGAGGAACATTACAATTGGGTAGTAGGGCACTTCAGTGTGGAGAAGACGATCTCAGTAATTCAAAATTATTTCTACTGACCAAAACTCTAACAGGATGTCGACAGGTATATCAAATCATGAATTGTCTATGCCATTGCTAAACCTGCCACTAAGAAGCAGGCATTGTACACTCTTCTACCTACCCTAGAAAATCCCTAAGAGTCAGACTCCATGGATTACATGTTAGTTTCTCCCTCCACCAAGCATGGCAACAATTGTTTCTTTATGGTTGTCGATCGGTTCTATAAGATGGCCATTTTGGCGTTGTTTAAGAAAAGTGGCATAGCCTAAGCTACTGTTAAGATTTTCTTTGAGCGTGTTTGGGTTCATTTTGGAATACCACGAACCATTATTTCAAATAAGGATAGTAGGTTCCTTAATAGCTTTTGGTCTAGCCTATGGTCTCTGATGGACACCAAGCTAACCAAATCAACTACGTTCCACCCCCAGGCAGATGGACAAACAGAAGTGGTCAATAGGATGATTGTGCATATCATGCGCATGTACAACTCCAAGCATCCATGTACATGGGATTATAACCTTCCATATGTTCAACATAGGTGCAATCGATCCCTCCACGATTGTATTGGCCATGGCCCTTTTCAAGTGTGTTCGGGGTTCCATCCATTGGCCCCCATTAATGTAGCTATGCCCACTACATATTCGCAGGAAGAGTCCTCCCATGCTTAAATTGAGGCAGACAAATAAAACAAATTTTTTGAATGGATCTAGCACATTCAACAACAAGTTCATGATATCATACAGAATTAAATTCCAAGTACAAGTAGCAACATGACCAACATCGCATCCACACGGATTTTAGGTTGGTGATAAGATGTGGTTGCAATTGTAGAAAGAACACCTCACAAGCCCCACATGAATTTCAAAGTACTACGATATGGGCCTTACACTATCATGAAGGTTGTGGGTGAGAATGATTTTGAATTGAGTATTCCCCTTTTCCTTAGCTTGCACTTGGTATTTAATGTGCAGCTACTTCGACCATATTTTATACCTCTATTGGACACATCAAAGGTGGATGAGAATTTGGCCTCTACAAAAATCAATATTGACTGCATTGAGCAAGATACAATAGATCGAATAATCGACATCAAGATGAAGGGAACCCACCACCAGAACATACAACTCTATCGGGTTGTCAAAGTAGGACAACATCTTCACCAAGGCAAGTGGCTCACCAGGAGTCAAATTTAGCAAAAGTTCCCCATCTAATCAAGGAACTTAACACAATGGGAACCATTGCTTCCTGAGGGGGGGGGGACTGATCTAGTTGGACATTGATGGCTACCACCTCTTCCACTAACTCAATGTGGTTATCCATCTTGGTAGTTTTTTCATCTATGATTTTTTAGGTCCTAAACTTCTCGGGTCGTTTTGATGTCTTAAATGATGTTTTTTGGCCATTCAGGCGCATGGGGTGGCCATAACCTACCTATTCTTTCCAACAAAAATAATTCTTAGTTAGATATTTCCAACGAGCTACCTACACCCCAAACAGAAATTATATGCAAAAGTTGTGCCCTCGGAAAGTTGTCATTAGAACTAGCCACCTCAGGGCCCATAATGCTTTCGGTGCTTCATCTCCTAGGGTTAGGGTTTTGTATCTTTAGGGTTTTTTCCCCTTGGGGTTTAGTACTTTATGTTAAAAGGCCATTTTTGACCTCTTGTAATGTCTTCTTGCGAATGAGCGTAGTCGACACCTCTCTCTTCAAAGATGATCTACCACCATTCTAGATAGCTTATCTTGCTTTGCATTTTACAGTCTTTTACTATTACAGTCAATAATAGAACTTGGATTAACTATATTATTGTGCTCTTTGTGATATTTCTTGTGTGTGAGTGTGTGAGTGTATGTGTGTGTGTATGTATGTGTGTGTGTTTCCATTCATATTCTTGGCTTTCATTTCATTCTCTATACAACCCAAATCAAGTGTTTAGGGGGAGACGTTGGTCGTCTCGTCCAGGTTTCCATTCTATATCATAGATTTGTTTATTCCCCAAGTAAACATGATTAAAGAAGTGGAACAAACTTACCAAATCAAAAGAAGTGAGACAAACTCACCATAGATCTCTAGACAATAATGAAATCCTAAATGGGAGCACCAAAGTTGTCCCTAAACGCATGATCTATGTTTCACTATTAATTCTTTAACTTTCAAGTCATTTTAATATCAAGTTACCATTTCATGAGATCACTCTTAATTCTTTAACTTTCAATTCATTTTATTATACATTGATTTTGTTCATTTTTATTCACTTTCAAAAAAATATTTAACAATGGTTTAAAATAAAAATAAACTTTAAAAATAAAGTTAAATAAATATATATATTTTCACAATTAATCATAATATTGTTTAAACTTTTTGAAAATAAACTATATATAAAATTTTAAAATGTTTCAAAATTTTATTTACAGTTTATCTTTAAAAAAAAAACTCAATCAATAAAATTAAAATTATAAGTAAAACAAACACTTAAAATTCCATTGCTTATAATAAATGACATCTATGTCAAAGTCATTTTACTTAATGGCATCCCATACTTAGTTTTCCCTACCACTTAATTATGTCAAAGTCATTTTACTTTGTGTAATTGATGCGTAAAGGATGTAAATTATGTCCAAAGTCCCTAACTATGTAGGGAGGGCATATATTATGTCAAAATTGTGTAGTATTTTATTTTTTGAAGTGAGTCGTATTTGATTTGATTCTAGAGATTTGATCTGATGCCAAAATAAGGGGAGGGGGATGTAACATTTCGATTTTGATCCCTATGAACTAGAACATATTATGTAAATATGACTTAGGTTAGTGAGCCAATAAAGTTGGAAAGGGACCGTAGTGCATAGGAGATGTAATACTTCTATATATATTAATAAAATACATCAATGGCTTTAAGACAGACAAGGACATGAGATAGGGGGCTATGATTCCACGAGAGAGGGGGATAAAGGGGCTAAGTATTTTTGTTATATTTTATTTACCCATTTTGGTTTTAATAGAGAAAAGTGGTTACCTTAGCTTCTTGGGGAAGGCCATGTGGTTCTTGGTTCTTATAATTATATAAACCACGTATGTGGGTTGTTTGGGAGTTTTTATTTGTTCTTCATTCATTGTTAAGAATTTCATTACTCATCTTCCTCTTTCTTGATCATTTATGTGCTCTGGGTTGGATCATGGAAACAAATAACTAGAGGAGGAGAGCCATTGTGAGATGGCTATGAGGAATTATTGATCATTTCAGGTGGGAATGGATGACTATGTGCATGAGATTGATGGTATTTCTCAAAGAGCGGTCATAGCTGAGAATCCTTGGAGATTCCAGCATGGATATTTCCTGACCAGTAGCACTAGAACCTTGGAGAGAAATGGAACAACCTGAGGGACTATATGGCAGAGAAAGGGAGCTAAAAATTAGGATTGTTGTGTTGTTGGGAAAACTTGAGAGATAGTTAGCCAACTACTATGTATTTTATATTTGTCCTAGGACCCGTCTTTGTGGATTCATATCCCTAGCTTAGGGTGACATTATTGTTGAGAGTGAATGAACAACAATGTCTATGGTCAGGAGGAATGTCCTTGGTCTGTAGCCAATTGGTGAATGCTTACTTGAAAGATAAGTGTTCTTTGTATTTTCTGCATAATTTATATTTCGTTGTGTATATTGATCTCTTAGATGCATTTTGATGTTCATGCTTGTTGGTTATTTTTTTCCATGGCATGTTGTTCCTTTCTTGGATGGTTGAATATGAATCTTGTTAATTGCATGCCTCAGTTTTATGTTCTTGATTAATTAAATAATGCAATATAATTTGTAACCATTCAAAGAGGGCAAATTTTGGAAGTATCCGGGCAATGGGTACATTTCATATCAGCACCCAGGTAGACAGTTTTGGTATTTGTTGTACAGAGTATGATACGAGTTAGTTCATAACGTTGTTGGAGAATTATTTTGAGGTAGTGTGGCCCATCTTGGTGCCTGGGTATGTTACATGATGAGTAGGCCAATCATGGCATGTCTTTGGATTTTACAAAATTTGTCTTGGTTTTCATAGTCATGGCCTTTTCCAATTTGTCATCAAATTTTGAGCCTTCATGCTTGACCCATGGTGTGGCTACAATGGGGCTCAATATGCCTTTTCTTCTCTTTGCTCTCCCTTGTCCATCATAGCCCATATTTCTTAGGAGCTTGGAAATGATGCCTTTGGTATGATTTTCAAAATCACCAATCGGCTCTACATAATTGTCTATTGAAGGTGAGCTTACCAGGGTGGTATCAGTCATGTTGTTGGCATCTATAGTGGAAATTTAGGGTTTCCTTGCTTCTCTGTGCTCTTGGACAACTGCTTGAATATTTTTCAAGCCCTACTCCTTCTTTTCCAACTCTTGTGTAGTTGCATCATCATCTATGTGAGTCTATCCTCTTTCCAGCTATCCATCTAGATGGCCTTCTCACTAAGGTGTGCAAGATGCACTCTATGTTATTCCCAATCTTTCATAATCATAGTGAGGGATTCTTGGAATTATTCAAAATATTTCTTAAGCATTGACAATAGTTTGGCAAAGGTCTCAAGGTTATTTTCCATCTCTTCCATCCTCTTGTTGAACATCTAAACCTACTCCTTCAAGTGTTCATTCCCTTCTCAAAGTTGAGAATTGTTGACCCTTAGTTCTTCCAACTTTTATTTTCTTTCCTTACATTGAGGTCTACAATTTTCTCTTCAAATTTATGGTAGCTATGTCATAATAAAGGATGCAACTTCTTTGATACTATCTAATATGTAAACGAGGGAATTATATCCCACTCGCTTCACCAACATAGATCCTCTGCAAAATTCAATTTCTTGTCTCTATCTTAGTCTTATATGGGGAGCTCTATTTGCACAAATGCTACTAGGATTATGTTCCTATGCCTTGTACAATGATCTTGTTCTTTTGATGAATACAAGGCCTATTCTCTATGCAACCTCTACTCCAAATGCTTGGTTGGATCCTTCACTATGTAACTTGAGGTCAAGGACCCAGATGAAAAAGAAATGGAAATCCTTTGTTCCTATTGAAATTTTGAGTGCAATATTCTCTACATACCTTCAAAGCGAAACATTTTTCTTAATTTGTGGAACTTGTTGCATATTTGAAACCATGGAGCCCCTTATATTCATTCTCCTGGATACAATAATTGTACAGCTAAAATATATATAAGTTATGGCCATAGAACATTGTTCTTTAGTTGAATTTAACTTTGATTAGGTTGTTATGTCTCTTAAGAGATATTTTAATGTGAAGGGGGCACTAATATACAAGATATCCATTTGTGAAAGTATTTTCCCTATGCCTGAAATTGTTAATCTTTCCTATAACTTTGATCTCATGCATAGTGAATGCTTTACAACAACACTAATGAAACTCAATCTTACAAAATGTAGAGAATTGAAATCACCGATAAGAAAAACCTTTCAAATCTTGTAAATCCTAAATTTATCTTTCATTAAAGAACTAGAATTCCAAAATGTTGAAGGTTTGACATCATTGGGAGTGCTTAAAAAGGAGGAGTGTTGGACACTACATAGAGGAGAAGCATTAATTCAACTACAACTATTGGAACATCTCTAGATTTCAACATAGGATGAAAATGGAGTTATTTTGAATGAAGTTTTCCAAGTTTTGGTGATTATATATTGAAAACCATGTACGATTTTTTTGCCAACAAAAATATATGGTAGTATTAAAGTATGTTCTACAATGGATGGGTATGTATAGAATTTAGCATCAACAAAGACCAAACATAGGATGAGTCTCATGCCAATAAACTTGGCGAATCAAATTACATAGACACAATTATTTATTCCAGGGAATTAGCATATTCAAGCAATGAATAGAGAGCACACAACAAAGAATCAGTGTCTTACAACCACATACATCACAGAGAAAAAATTGCAGGAGCTAGCAATCATCTTGGGGATGCATGTGGCCTCTTGGCCATTCCATGCTTCTTCCCAAATTGGTAAGGGAAAACGGCCCAAGAGGAGGGGGATTTCTAAATATGAGGGATATGAATTAGTAAAGTAGTTGGAAAGTAGCAAGAGACAACTTCTAACAACCATCGATCTCAGACCTTGATAGAAAATGGATGATGGACATTCTAGAGCTATTGTGGTTCCTCATTTCCCTCAGAATTCAATTACAAGAAGCAATATAAATCAAAACTAAAAAAAGTACATAACTAGTAATCAACCATAGAGAATAAACTCAAATCTATGCATTCATACAAACAAATTCCTCAACAAAAGCATAGCAACCATTGACAATGTGCACAGATATTTTTACCCTCGAAACCCAAATGGGGAAACCAACTTAAAATGGGGCATATTCATCTCGTCAATCTCTAGTACAATGCTCTCTTGGATTTTGATGCCTCTTCCTCCTTGGCCAAAAGACCCTTTGGGAGTGAAATTACATGAGAAAATAGGGAGAGCTAAGGTAATGGGAAGGAAAATAGGTTGACCTTTTGTTTCCCATTCCTCAATCTATTCTATCCTTTATTTATTTTTTTCTTTTTATTTAATTCTCATTTTTCTCTCACATTCATTTTTTCTTACTAGACTTTACATCTATTTGTCTTTTACATAGTTTATATAGCCTTCATAGATTGTTGAATTGTATTTCAGGTACTGAGTCTTACCCATTCATTGGTTCAAATCCATTTAAAATTAGTGCCTCTGCACTGCTAGGCCAAACATTCAATTGACCTGGTACCTAGTTCTCCTTTACCTAATGGACCAATATACAAACACTCTCTTTTAAAGAAAGAGAAAATAAAGTGTTAAATTCATGAGCTCATCCAAAATGGCCACATTTGACCAAACACCTCACCTTGTGGGAGCCAAATTGTATAGGTGTAGAAGAAGGATAGGACATGGTGATTCTATATTGATTACAGAGACCTAAACAAATCATTACTTGGAATAGGTACTCGATCCCTGGGATCGACAATCTTCTTGATCAGCTTAAGGGTGCCAAGTTCTTTAGCAATATTGATATGAAGTCAGACTATCACCAAGTCCCGAATGAACAAACCGATGTATGGAAGACTGGCTTCAAGTCTAAAGAAGGCATTTTTGAGTGGTTATTCATGCATTTTGGCTTGAATAATGCTCCAAAAACATTCATGAGGATGATTGATGATATCTTGCAGCCATTTACAAACTCTTTTTTAGTCGTATATTTGGATGACATCCTCATCTTCAACATAACTTGAGCAAAACATTTATGGCACATTCAGTAGATCCTGAGCACTCTACAACAACAAAATTTATATGCCAATATGGAGAAATGTTCATTTGGCATGCATAGAATTCATTATCTAGGATAGATCATGGATGAACATGGGGTGCATGTGGACCCAACAAAGATCCAATTCATTCGTGAATGGCAAGCCCCAACGAATCTAATAGAGCTTTGTATCTTGTTAGGCCTTTACCACTTCTACTATAGGTTCGTGTTTAGGTTCTCTCTGTTAGCTTTTTAGCTCGGGAGGTACTCCACATGTTTTGTCTTGTATGCGGATGTTACCTTAATATTTACACTACTAGGCACACTTAACTTTGTAATAGCGTTTATAAAGTTGTTTAAGTGGTTCTTTTATTAAAGTGACATTTTAATAAAGTGTACCTTCTATTTTTAAAGTGACTTTATTTTCATAAAGCACTTATGTAATAAAGTGAAATTCACTTTAATTTTAAATGAGACATTTTGTAGGGAATGGATCATGACCCTTGATCTTGAAAAAGGCAAGATCTAATCTTGGCCTTTGGATCGAGGCTTGGGGAAGGTTAAAAGACACTTTTGGGGGGGAAATGTCATTTTTAGATTATAAAAGAATGCATTGGGTAGTGTGCAAGATATGTCGAATGACTGAGAAGACATCGGGAGGAGAGTTAGAGAGATTTTCAGAGTAAGCTTGAGAGAGGAAAGTGAGCAACAAAGAGGGCACATTTTCCAAGGAAGGAGCATGTTTCCCGAGAAAATTTTTCTTTGAGTTTTTGAGGCCGGAATATTTTTCTGTTGTGGGAGGTCGTACTATACGGATCCGTATAGTCCGTACAGCCATACAGATTTGGCACGAAAATCCAGACGATTTTGGCACGATTTTCGAGGTGGTTTTCATATTTTCGATGGTTGTTTTTGGGTTGTACGAAACAGTCTGTACAGGTGACTATGGGCACGAAAAATGAGGTATGGAAGAGGCCAGACAACAGTACGGTTTTGGCACGAAAAACGAGGTAGATTTCTGTGGGGCAGATTTGGTGTTGTGAGGTATTTTCCTTGGCTGAAAATGTAATTTTGTTGTTGATATATACTTTCCTGAAGCTAAATAATAGATCTCTCTCTCTCTCTCATTGGGTTTCCCCACATTGGGGTTTTCCCTGGCTTTTGCCTAAATTTCTGTGTGTTATGGGTTGTTGTCCACTTTGTTTTTCAGCTACATATTTTGCTTAGCAATGTGTATTTCTGCTTATGGTAATTTTTAAATGTGGGTTTTATGCATTTATGAAATTTATGAAGACAATTATCTCTAGGTTGCTAAGTGTTTGACATAATATTAGCTTGTTGATTTTTGTCATTAAAATTCTACATGGTATCAGAGCTTGGGCTCTGAGTGACAGTGGGCAGTGTGACTTTTGGGCAAAAGGGTGTGATTGTTTTCCTTGAGTTGTGATAGGGAATATGGTTGCAAGCATTAGATATGAGGATCGGTTGGATGGCATTTCCAACTACTTGCAGTGGAAGGTTCGTTTGTCAGTCGTTCTCAAGGAGAACAAGATCTATAGCTATGTCAACTATGTTGTAGCAGCTCCTGCAACATATCATGTTGCTTTGGACTTGCATGAGACCAAGGAAGCCATAACTTAGAGGGTTATTCTGGATGGGGTGAAGGATCACCTTATCCCACACTTGGCTGAGAAAAAAACTGCCAAGGAGATGTGGGATGCACTTAAGAACTTGTTCAAGGCGAAGAACGAGAACCGGAAGATGGCCTTGAGGGCTAAGTTGCATGATATCAAGATGGGTAAGGAGGAGAGTGTCTCTTCCTATCTTACCTAGGTGGCTCAAGTTAAAGATGAGCTGACAACTATTGGAGAGGTCATTTTGGATTCTGAGTTGGTGAGAATAGCCTTAAATGGCTTCACCAAAGATTGGGAAGTCTTCGTGAAGTGCGTGGTGGGTCATGAGCATCTACCAGACTGGAGCAGACTGTGGGATGATTTCACTCAGGAGGAGATCTGAGAAGGATCTCATAGCAGTGATCAGAAGACAGACAGATCTGATGAGAATGTTGTTGTTGTGGCAAAGAGAAAAAAGAAAGGAAGTTATGGAAGGGACTTGAGTAAAGTCAGATGCTATTGTTGTAACCAGTTGGGGCACCTTGCCTCTCATTGTTCTGAGAGGAAGAAGAAGAAGGAGTCAGAGGGGCCTGAGACAGCTGCTATAGCAGCCATAGAGGACTTTGCTTCAAAGTTTGATAGGGAATTTTTGTTGGTGACCCTAGTTTCCAGTGTCGACAACAGAGGATTCGAAGGTGATGTCAGATGGATTGTGGATAGCGGAGCCTCTAACCACATGACGGGAATCTGGCGAATATTCCCAGATTTCACAGAGATTGGTCATGGACGACATGTGGTAAATGAAGGTGGTATGGCGAGAGTTGTACATGGAGTTGGGAATGTCAGATTCCAACTTGAGTTTGAGGAACTCTTGGAGCTTGATGGATTTATCTTTGTTCCAGGGTTGAGTGTTAACTTGCTCTCAGTCTCAGCCTTGGAGGATGTAGGATATTGTGTATTGTTCAAGAGGGAACATGTCTTTATCTACAGAGAGGGAGTGTACCCGGTAGAGCTGCAGCTAATCGGTGACCGGGTGAATAGGTTGTATATGTTGAGAGGACAACCTTTGATGTATGATTCAGCGCCAGATGAGGAATGTGAGGAGGCTTCTGAAATTGTAGTGGCGCCAAGGTATCGGTCTTTCATTCCGAGAGAAGAGAGTGAGTCTCTTCTGAGCACTAGCAGAAGGCTCAGCCAAGTTGATAGAATCGATGCTCAAGATGAAGTGAGCTCAGGGTTCCGGGAGGTTGCCAGGAGAAGATCTTCTAGTTCGAGTTTTGTGCAGGTGTTGCGGATGGCTCCAAGTTTAGAGGGAGCTCCTATAGAGCACAGTGTGATGGGACCAGATGATGGAGATGGCAGCAAGTACATCCCTCGCTAAGAGGGAGTGTTAGCTATTTAGCTTGGGAGGTACTCCGCATGTTTTGTCTTGTATGCGGATGTTACCTTAATATTTACACTACCAGGCACTTAACTTTGTAATAGTTTTTATAAAGTTGTTTAAGTGGTTCTTTTATTAAAGTGACTTTTTAATAAAGTGTACCTTCTATTTTTAAAGTGACTTTATTTTCATAAAGCACTTATGTAATAAAGTGAAATTCACTTTAATTTTAAATGAGACATTTTGGAGGGAATGGATCATGACCCTTGATCTTGAAAAATGCAAGATCTAATCTTGGCCTTTGGATCTAGGGTTGGGGAAGGTGAAAAGACTCTTTTGGGGGGAAAATGTCATTTTCAGATTATAAAAGAATGCATTGGGTAGTGTGCAAGATATGTTGAATGTTTGAGAAGACATCGGGAGGAGAGTTAGAGAGATTTTCAGAGTAAGCTTGAGAGAGGAAAGTGAGCAACAAAGAGGGCACGTTTTCCAAGGAAGGAGGGCACGTTTCTCGAGAAAAAATTTATGTGAGCTTTTGAGGCCGAAATATTTTTCTGATGTGGGAGGTCGCACTGTACAAATCCGTACTATCCGTACGGATTTGGCACGAAAATCGAGGTGATTTTTGGCATGGTTTTCGAGACAGTTTTCATATTTTCAGTGGTTGTTTTTGGGCCGTACGAAACAATCTATACAGGTGACTGTGGGCATGGAAAACGAGGTATGGAAGAGGCCGGACAACGGTACGATTTTGGCATGGAAAACGAGGCAGATTTTTGTGGGACAGATTTGGTGCTGTGAGGTATTTTCCTTGGCTGGAAATTTTATTTTGCTGTTGATATGTACTTTCCTGAAGTTGAATAATAGATCTCTCTCTCTCTCGTTGGGTTTCCCCATATTAGGGTTTTTCCTGGCTTTTGCCTAAATTTTTGTGTGTTATGGGTTGCTTTCCACTGTGTTTTTTCACTGCATATTTTGCTTAGCATTGTGTATTTCTGCTTATGGTAATTTCTAAATGTGGGTTTTATGCATTTATGAAATTTATGAAGACAATTATCTCTAGGTTGCTAAGTGTTTGACATAATATTAGCTTGTTGATTTTTGTCATTAAAAATCTACACTCTCATATCGATTGGCCCTTAATCCAAGTAACCAAGGTGTAGCTAAAGCCAAATTTTCCCAGTCCAATTCACAAAAGAAGGCATTCGAGGATCTAAAACACTGCCTCTGCTTGACACCAATTCTCACTCTATCAAACCTGCAATAGCCATTCAAGATTGAGATAGATGCCTCTAACTATGCTATCGGTGTAGTCCTCACTCAACATCGACATTTGGTAGCCTATCACAATAAGACACTCTTTGATACTGTTCACATGTATCCCAACTGTGACAAGGAGATGTACTATGTTGTGCAGGCATGTTGATAGTGGAAACATTATATTTTGGGAAAGGAAAAGATCATCCACACTGATCATGAGCTTCTGCAATTCATGTAGACATGGGGAAAGTTGCAAAATGACCATCATCAGAAGTGGTCCACATACTTGCAACAATTCCATTGGAACAACAAGTATAAGAAGGGAAACACAAACTATGTTGCAGACTTCCTTAGCTAGCCTCTAGTTGTGGCGCTAACCACAATTCTTAACTTTTATGAACATGAGACCTCTAAGTGGCCCCTATTGTATGGTAGCAACACTGACTACATTGCTACATATTAGACATTGGGCATATGGAAACAAGTTCTAGACTTTCATCTCCAAGATGAATATGTGTGTTATTTGGGTCATATTCATGTTCCTTCAAGCAAACATGGAAAGCTAAGGGAGGCACATTACAATTGGGTAGTAGGGCACTTCGGTGTGGAGAAGACAAAGGCAGTACTTCAGAAGTATTTCTATTGGACAAAACTCTGACAGAATGTCAACGGGTATATCAGATCATGCATTGTTTGTGCCATCGCTAAACATGCCACTAAGAAGCAAGCATTGTACACAGATTCTACCTACCCTAGAAAATCCCTCCACCAAGCATGGTAACGATTTTGTCTTTATGGTTGTCGATTGGTTCTCTAAGATGGCCATTTTGGCATTGTTTAAAAACGTGTCATAGCCTAAGCCACTGCTAAGCTCTTCTTTGAGCGTGTTTGGGTTCATTTTGGACTACCACAAACCATTATTTCAAATAAGGATAGTAGGTTCCTCAATAGGTTCTTGTCCAGCCTGTGGTCTCTGATGCACACCAAGCTAACCAAATCAACTACATTCCACCCCCAAGCAGATGGTCAAACAAAAGTGGTCAATAGGATGATTGTGCATATCATGTGCATGCACAACTCCAAGCATCCATGTACATGGGATGAGAACGTTCCATATGTTCAACATAGGTGCAATAGATCCCTCCATGGCTCTATTGGCCATATCCCTTTTCAGGTGTGCTTGGGGTTCCATCCATTGACCCCCATTAATGTAGCTATGCCCACTACATATTGATAGGAAGAGTTGTCCCATGCTTAAACTGAGGCAGACAGAGAAAACAAATTTATTGAATGGATCTAGCACATTTAACAAGAAGTTCATGATATCATATAGAAAGCAATTCCAAGTACAAGTAGCAACATGACCAACATCGCATCCACACGGGTTTTATGTTGGTGATAAGGTGTGGTTGCAATTGTAGAAAGAGCGCCTCACAAGCCCCCACATGAAGTTCAAACCACTACGATATGGGCCTTACACTATCACGAAGGTTGTGGGTGAGAATCCTTTTGAATTGAGTATTCCCCTTTTCCTTGGCTTGCACTTGGCATTTAATGTGGAGCTACTTCGACTATATTTTCTACCTTTATTGGACACATCAGAGGTGGATGAGCATTTGGCCTCTACATAAATCAATATTGACTGCATTGAGCAAGATACAATGGATCAAATAATCAACACCAAGACGAAGGGAACCCACCAACAGAACGTACAACTCTATCAGGTTGTCAAAGTAGGACAACATCTTCACCAAGGCAAGTGGCTCACCAGGAGTCAAATGCAACAAATGTTTCCCCATATAATCAAGGAACTTAACACAATGGAGACCATTGCTTCCTAGGAGGGGGGGGGGGAGGGGGGAGCAAGGGACTGATCTAGTTAGGCGTTGGTGGCTACCACCTCTTCCACTAACTCAACACGATTCTCCATCTTAGTAGTTTTTCAAGTCCTAAACTTCGCGGGTCGTTTTGAGGTCTTAAATGGTGTTTTTTTGGCCATTCAGGGGCATGAATTTTCAATGAGCTACATATACCCCAAAGAGAAATTATATGCAAAATTATAAATTTTCACAATTTATTGTAATGTTGTTTAGACTTTTTTTAAATAAATTATATATAAAATTTTAAAATGTTTCAAAATTTTATATACAATTTATCATTAAAAAAAAAACTCAATCAATAAAATTATAATTATAATTATAAGTAAAACTAAATTAAAATTAGAAGTAAAACTAATACTTAAATTTCCATTGCTTATAATAAATGACATCTATGTCAAAGTCATTTTACTTAATGACATCAAGTTTACTCTACCACTTAATTATGTCAAAGTCATTTTACTTTGTGTAATTGATGTGTAAAGGATGTAAATTATGTCGAAGTCCCTAACCATGTAGGGAGGGCATATATTATGTCAAAATCCTGTAATATTTGATTTTTCTAAGTGAGCCGTATTTGATTTTATTCGAGAGATTTGATCCGATGAAATCATAACATTTATTTTTATTAATTTAAATATTCATTAACATTTTTGGAGAAAATTATTAAAATGAAATAGTAAAAACTAAAACTAGTTTTTTTTATAAATTAATAAAAATATAATAAACTGAAAAATATAAAAAATTGTTTATTTAAATAAAATATTAAAAATTATTATTTTTTTATTTAAAAATATATCAAAATAAAAATATGGAAAATATATATACCAAAAACATTTTTATGAGTAAAAAATAAAATATATTTTGTAAATATATTAAATTTAAAAAAAAAAAAAATTGAAAATAAAGAAAATTGAAATTGAAATTAAACTATTTAAAATTAAAATATTTTCTAAGAATTTGATAAGAAATTGTTGAATTTGTAAATTGTAAGGGTTTTTCAGCAGACTAACTTCATTTCTACATTCAGAAATACAATTTAAATAACAAAAAGTGATTTCTGCATTTAAAAATACAATTTAAACAACAAAAAAATATTTACTAAAAATGTATATAAAAATGTATATAGCCAAATTCCAGCTAAAAAAACAAAACATGGAACAGTGAAACAAAACAAGTCCAATGATAATTGATTTCATGTGATGAAGGTATTCTGGAGAACGAGAATGATGATATTTATAGATGAGTTTGTCAAACTTTTCACAACTGCACTGGACCTTATCCTACTCAGCGTTTTTTCCAAATAGGTATATTGGCTGCTTGCCTATTGATGGCAATCATTTAACGGGGAAGCTGTTCTTTTCCCACACGCAATAGTCATTCCCAGAAGCGACGATGCGGAACTCTGGAGAAGGCGGGGCGAGCTTTCCCACGTCATACCTGGATCCGATCTTCATCACAATCTTTTCGTCAATGGCCGCCATGTACAAGTCGCCATCGGCAATTATAATTCTGCAATTGCTGCTAGCATTTATGTTATTTCTCTTGCGTATGGCGATCAGGGTTTGAATTTCCTTCTTCATATTTCCGTCCACGAAATGATCATAAAACTGCACATAAAATAAATAACGTCATCAATTAATTAAATATCCAACTTAATTAATTAAATATCCAACTTAATTAGTTACCAAAAGCCCCAAAAAAGAATATAGAAGATGATTACAATGGTGGGAATCCCGGGGTGGGTGAGAATGTAGGCGTAGCCCTGAAGAAGCTTATCAGAGGGGAAGGGCCACATCTTCTGCGTGGACCCCGTGTCGTGATTGTCTATGAAGGTCACCGCCTTTTGTGGCCAGAACCCGATCATACCGGTGGGTCTTCCGTTCGAATCCCGTAGACGCCACAGTTCATTCGCCTCCACAGCCTCCTGCAGGATCCCTTTGGTAGTAAAATCGAAAGCCGAGGCTCGGTCACCCGTGGAGTGCACCCAGTTAACCAGTTTCTGACGATGGGCATCCTGGTCGTAGACGAGGCGGCCGTCGGAGCCATAAGCCATATCGTCCCACACCTCCCCCACTACGAATTTAGGGTTGGTGTTCTCCACATAGATGCCTAGCAGGTTCCCGGCGTAGCCCTTGGCAAAATCGAACCTCCAGCCATCAAAGCCGACGCGGGACTTGAGCCAATTCATCCACTCCGACAGGTCGGCCTGTATGGCGGGGTTGGTGTGATCGATATCGGGGGCTGCCGTGTAGTCGTCGCCCGTATCGGCGTGGCCAGAACCGCAAGGGTATGGCTTGTCGTTCACGCAGACCGCCCAGGGTCCCCAGTCCAGACGCCCGTCCGCTGTCCCGCCCTCGAACACGCACCACATTCCTTTATCGTCCTGCTTCGTCCCGCATCGATGGTTTATCACGATGTCGCCCACACACCCAATTCCCTTTTGGTGGAACGCATTCACGGCATCCCTTAGTTCTTGCTCGCTCCCGTACTTGGATGACTTTAGGTCATAGAGCCTCTGTGGCAAATAACCTAATTCACAATAAAACACACACATAAAAACAGATTCCGACTGGAATTTGGAACTTTAATCAGATTTCCATCAGAACTCTGATCCGCGTCTATACTTGATGGGTTTTTAGGCTCTTCGAATCAACCCATAACCTCGGAAAAACATGAAACCCACCAAATCCATATACATACCTTCAGGAGCGAGAGATTGTGAGGGCGGCGGAAACCAGACGTCCGTAATACCGGCGTCCGCTGCATCCTCTACAATCCCCTTCAATACGTTATACCAAGAAGAAGAACCCTTGGCCGATTCCCAATTGAAGCCCTGGAAGATTAAATTATGCAGGCAATCATTTCCGGTCCAATAACAACCATATGAGAATACACAGCACTGACATTACCTAAGAATCCATTAATGAAGGAATGAATCTGATCTGACCTGAAGTAACACGGTATTCAGAGGATCGGTTTTTGATAGCTTCGAAACTGTTGATGTTATCGTTGTAGTTTGTGCTTGTGCAGGCGAGGCTGCATGGATTATGATGCAGGACCATAACCAAAAAGATACCAATCCAAACTTGGCCATTCCAATCTGCTATGATGTTGGTCTCATTACATGTACAATTATATATAACTGCGGTAGCGAAGACAAGGAGGGAATCTCAATAATAATATAATAATTTTTTTAAGTTTATTGTCAAGTTACAGTAAATCCTTATACTTGTCAAGTCACAGTTAAGTTAGACATCAAATTGGTGTATAAAACTGTTTTCCTCTAGTGATGATATATATATATATATATATATATATATATATATATATTACTCTCTCTAAATTTAATTTCTTAAGAAGAAATACAGATTTTTAATAATTACTTATTAGAGATGGGCATAATTAATATCTGAAATTCGAATCTGATGGTTAACAAATTGAAAATGCTGGAATATTCTTAGTTGTCCTCCCAAATCAATGAATGTGATTTACTCTTCATAACTTCCTTGTATTTTTGAATGTATCTAATCATATTAAGAAATTACTGTATCACCATATGATTGCCACGTTTAACTTATTAACCTTTGAAATTACCACATTTAAGATTAACTTTTGAATTTCCTAGAAATTCACCAAAATATTATCCATCCAGATAACTTTCGACCCTCACCACCAACAACACCAGTCACTTTGTGGCTGTGCTAATAATACACAACATGCAAACAGTGTTCGCCTATACTTTCCACGAAAAATTATAAAATTTGAGTTTAAACCTGTAATCATAACGTTATCCGAACAGGGGCCATGTCAAATCACCTTTGCGTTGATGGGCGATGTCTCATATCCATGTATCTGCCCAGAAGCTATTCAAGATATGTATTTACTCCTTTTGGCAGTTTCTCATCAAATCGCTACAATAGAAGTTTACCCTTTCCCTCATTTCAACAAGTTTTTCAACTGCCCGGTTGGGGTTTTGGAATCTCTCTAAAAGTATTTAGTGAGTTCCATACGTTATTATTAATTCCACATCGGTGAACGACTATTTGTTGATGTGGCTTCTACATAGTTATATTGTAGGGCATAAATTTTTCATACAAACTAAATTTAGGGTGCTAGCTCATTTTTTTAAATGAATATCTCAACCTTATAATGTTTTGAAGACTTCATGATATATGTAATTGAAGTTGAAGATCATAAAATTTCACTTTTAGGGTTCCAAAATGAAGATTTTTTAATTTTGGTTTGTTAGTGTAGTTTTCATTATTTGACCCAAAGTGCCCCATACAAGTACTAAATTATGGTTTTTTCATTTAAAGAGATATAGAAACTATGTAGATCCATTTTGAGTACCCCTTTTCTTTTCATTTACGAGGTTTTTGGTCTCCAAATATTTAGTTAAGTAAATGAGGAAATAATTCCTCAACTTTCTCCTTGAGGTATCATTTGGCTTTACATGGTATCCTTCATTTTGATCCTACTTGCCAAAGTTCTTATTAATCCCTTTTTGTCATCTTGATATTTTGCATAATCATGTTCTCTTGTAATGTTTATATGTCTATCTAGTGTCAAATCCTCTATGGAAGGTAAACTTAACCATCTTCACCCTCATCACCCTACATTTACTACTATGCAAATGTGCATATAAGGAGGAAGACTAAGTATATAAGCATTATTTTCTACCTCGTCCAATATCTTGGAGTCTTAACTTTCTTTCTCAAACCCTACCACCTTTCGTTATTCAAACGCAACTAGAGTTCATCTCTTACTTTGCAGGCATTTTCAATCCTTTCTTGATTATGTCTAGCCTTTTATTTCTCTTGTTAGTTCTTGATTTTCTTGTGAACCTGTAGGTGTATATACGTAATCCTATCAATGAATGTCTCATTTTGCATTGAGGCTCGTGCTTGTTCTACTTAAGAATTCCCAAACATAATGTCTAAAAATTATGGTGGTAAATACCCAAAATGGATTTCTAAGAAAGACTTATTGTTGGAAGTGTGGATATCGCTATTATAGGGACATTGAATATAAATCAAATTTTCTTACAAAGTCCTTGGATGCTTATGAGTGTATATTCAAAAGTTGAACCAATCATTTTCAGTGCCTCTGTCTTCCCTGCGTTTATTTGGATATGGAAGGTTTTATAGCTTTTCAATTTTGTTTCAGTTTATCCTACAATGAAGTCCCTAGTGTACTAAGAAATCCAATACTTCTATCAAAGATGATGCTCCTTGGTATCCCAAAGTACACCCAAACCATTTTAAATATTAAGTCTATTGTTTCTTGTCCTTTGATGTTTTTCTTACAAGCCATCAAAATGCACATCTTATTGAACCCATTAAATATCACACAGAAGTAGTCATGCCCTCTTCTTATCCTTGAGAATTCCCAAGAAATTCCATGGATATGCTTTCCCATTTGCTTGTAGGTACTAGAAGTGGACATAGCCCAAGTTGTCTCTTGTTGTTATGCTTGTTGTACAACACAATATACAACCTCTAATAAACCTAACTACTTCATGCATCTTGGGACAATAAACATATCTTTACAAGTTGATCATGGTCTTACCAACATTGAAATGTATAGCAAAAATTATGGTATGAGCCTCCCTTATCAATTGTACTCTTTCTCCTTTTAGTGCATGTAACTCCCCCATCTTGTAGAGTAATCCATTTTGGAGATGGTAAACATCTTTATTTCCTTTGTCTAAGATGATGCCCTGTAATTTTTTATATACTTCCTTGAAGTCCCAATTCTCAACATATTCTTCTTTGTATGCTTCATGGGTGAATGTCTCAATGTGCATAATGGCTCCCAAAGTTTTGATTTTGTGTGTACACATTCTTAACAATAAATTAGTCAACTTGTTGGTAGTTCCCTTCTTACACTTGATCACTAAATGAAATTGTTGCAAAATTCCCATCCACTTTAAATGTCTTGTTTGGTGTAGCTAACTTTGAGTATGAAATTATTGCATACATTGGTGATCAATATGAATACCTATAACACCCCTCTTAAGCACTACCTATTTTTCATACCTTGCTTATGATTAGATTATATGCATTTTGAAATGATTATATTAAATTATTATATTGTTCATGGATTGACATGTTTAATGAGTATAATATTATTATTGCCCAGCTTCAAAACCCACACTAACAAAGGTCAAACGTTGGGAGCAACATAAAGAATTTCATTTTGAATTTATGTTATGTGAATACTAACAAAAATGTGATTCTTGAGGCCTACATTAAATTAAGTCAAATATTGAGAGAAACCAAAAGATTATTATATTAACTATTAAGGACTTGCACCTTGGGAAAGGATTTGGCTCAATTTGGATGATCAAAGCATAAGTGACTTTAGGTACCTTGTGAGGGAGTAAATATAATTAATGCTTGTGTTGGGTAATATTATGCTCCTATAGTGAAAATAGGATTTGTAGCCCAAATGGGTTAGGAAATATTAGGAAATATTTGGTAAGTCGCCTTCATAGAACCTGTGCAACTTTACCCTAAACCTAATTTCAACCTAAATCCAATTATGATTCCTAATTTCCATATGTAGGGGGGTTATTTGGGAAAAGAAAGAATGTTGCTTTTGTTGTGGTAGTGAGATAAAGTTGTGAGGAAAATTTTGATTGGGAAGAGAGAAGCCTAATTTTCTATGCAATGAGACCTTATTGTTCTTGGGAAAAGAGTAGATTGCTTCTCCTAGTTGTTTTATAATTAGTGACACCTAAACACATTTCAATAGTTCTATTTAGGTGGGTAGATGAGGTTGGGAGTACAAAACCATGTGGGAGGTGTGTTGTCCATTTTCCTTTCTTAGTTGAAGGGCTACATTATTAGAGGTGTTGTAGAGTTCTCATGCAAGATGGGCCTTATAGGGAGGTGGTGTTTATGCCAAATACTTCTCCACCATTCAATAGACTATGGTTAGTTGGATGTTTTTGTGATATCACCTTGTGACTTTGTACCTATTCTTCTTTAATGGGTTACTTTTTTTGTTGAGTGTGCATAGTTAATTTTCTTTATTAAGATAAGGCCTTGCATGGGGGGCATCACCAATGCCTTTTAGTTTTTTGTTGGTTGGGAGGAAAATACCCCCTTGGTTTTTGTTTCTCTGACAATTCATTGCTTGGTAATTGAAGGCTAGTTTGCAATAGTGGTATAGTCTTCAACAAGGCATTTGTAAAATATAAGTAACAAGTCTAATTGGTGTTTATTTTCATTGATATTTAACTAGTTTTAATGATGATAATGAACATGTTAATTTCTAGGGAAAAGATTAAGTGAGTATTAGTTTAGTTCTTTGTGGTCGAGATATTTGAGTTGCATTTCCCAAAGTAACAAACCATCCATCTTGATTAAGGAAATTTGGATTGTTACAGATGGTATCAAAGCACTCAAGCTTTAAATCTGAGTATTTATAGGATTGTTAATTGAGGGTTAGAAAAAGGAGAAATTTATACCATGTGGTGTCCCCTCAGTTGTTCCCCCTCTCACACTAGAGTTCAATAGTAGGGAATAATGTGTAGGATCACCTTCATGTGCCACTCTAAGCCTTCAAACTAGTCCTCAAGCCAGATGAGGCTACCCTCTGATGTCCTAAAGTTATTATTTTTACCTATCACACAAAAACAAGTTTTTTTTATTAAGATCTAACTATATTTATTCATAAACAAGGTGGTGCATGGAGATAGCCTCTACAACTTATAGAATTTAAAATGATGTATTTGTAGAGTGAAAGGGGGTAAATAAGTGAAATACTACTGAACATCATTTACATAAACTAAAACAAAGGGGTGCCTTAATCATGCCTTCATCCTTTGGAAGATAACAAATAAATTCATGAAAAATGATTGCAAGATGAAGTAAAATACTACATTCTCATCAAACATATTCATGAGATAGAAAAATTAATGGGCGCGACAAGCATATATCCATGAATTCATTCAACACAATTCATCCTATAAAGTGGAAGGGAACTAGCATAACAATGCTTGAATATTATAAATTCATCAGTGGAAAAGCACCTTAGTTGTGGCTACAAATTGATATCAATTTTTTTTTTTTAAATTCAATGTCGGCACTAGTTTGGGACTATAAAATCTCATTCCTAGGCCATAGTGTTTCACATTCCCATTGTATACAATTTGGATCATGCTAACAAAGAGAAAATAGAATGAGGGAAGAAAAGAAGGAAGAAAATGTGATTAATCCCTCTACCTTGAGCCTTAGAGACTATTACAAAAATAAGAATGTTCTTCCTCTTTGAACCCCATATTAAGAACACTACTTGACCTTAACACCATAAAATTAGGGGACATGTGAGAGTTATAACTAAAAATTGGTCTTCATTGTTTTTATCCCCCTAACCTTTTAGAACCACTTTTGAGGTTTGGGATGGTGGTTTAATCTATGATGAATCTAGTGGAGTTAGCACCTAAGAGGATACCTACTATCCTAGAAATACCTAAGTAAGGGGGCTCAAATATTATGGTACCTCCTGTTGCGATCCATAGTGACAAACTCATAGATGATGATGAGTTTTCACTATCCATCATCTTTGGTTGCTTTCTCACCTCTTATATTTTTTAAAGATTTGTCTAGCTCTATTTTTTTTGTGGTCAATGGATTTTAGGGAAAAAAAATTAGATGCTTCATGACGATTTAGGTGCTAACAGAAGGTTGTATCTTATTGAAGACCTTCAAAGGCAAGGGAATGACTTATTTTCCTATCACATTTGACAACCTATCCTTATCTGATTTCAACAACCCATCATAAATCTCTAAAGTATAAAATCTCGAGTGGTCATCCCATGGGCATTGAAAGCCATAGCCTATCATGATTTCCATGTCACTCATGAATTCTTTTATGGGGCTCCTTGTTGTTGTTTCCCTCCTATTGGTAATTCTCTATCTCTTTAGTTTGGTAGTGTAAAAATTAGCATACATTCATCTAAGATTCGATTCATTGTCTGAAGTACTATATCCCTATGTTCTATTTTTTTTTGGGTCTCATTTAAATATTTCTTGACCTACCTATGGAGACCATCAAATTCTATGAAACACTACAAAAGTTATATGAGTTTAGGGGTATCATCAAATATTGTGTCCCAAAACATGCCCTTGATTGACTTAATTATCACCTATGATTTGGTATCTATCAGGGCTTCCTCATACCTAGTTTTCCAAGTCTCTCTTTCCTCCTTTGGTGTTGCTACATTCTCTCTCTCTCTCTCTCTCACACACACACACACACACACACACACACACACACACACACACACGCACACACACAGATACGTTTCCAAAATACAAAGTGAGAGGTGATCTTAATCTGAGGTTAGAGCCCTCTCAATAGCAAGGATAAGGATTGAGAATTATCTCTCTCTCTCTCTCTCTCTCTCATATAGATAAGTCTATAAAATAGAGAGAGAGAGAGAGAGAGAGAGAGAGAGAGAGAGTTCACAATCCTTATCCTTTTTATTGAGAGGGATCTAACCTCAAATTAACATCACCACTCACTCTTAAAACTAAAAAATTAGGGAACACATGAGAGTTGTAATATAAAATGATTATTTCCCATATTTTCTCCTTTCCCTTTTATAACCACTTCCCTTTGAGATTTGGGATGGTGGTTTATTTTGTGACAAATCTAGTGGGGATAGTGTCTAAGAGGGTACTTATTATCCTAGTAATATCTAAGTAATGGGACTCATAGATTATGGTACCTCTTGTTGTTGCTACTGACTATTATCATTCAATTAGGGATCTAACCTTGGATTAACAACACCACTCTACCTTAACACAAATAAATTATGGGACACATGAGATTTGTAACCAAAAATGTGTATTTACCATTTTTCTCCCCTTTCCCTTTTAGAACCACTTCCTTTTGAGGTTTGGGATGGTGGTTGCATCTATGATGAAGCTAGTGGAGGTAGTGTCCAAGAGGGCACCTCCTATTATGGAAATACTTAAGGGGGCTAACATATTATGGTACTCCTATTGCTATTATTGATTGTTCTCATTCTCCTAGGGTCCTAACCCCATATTAAGAACACCACTCACCCTTAACACCATAAAATTGGGGGATGCATGAGAATTCTAACCAAAAATAGTTATTTATTGTTTTAGTTTCCTTAACCTTTTAGAACCATTTTCTTTTGAGGTTTGGGATGGTGGTTTCATCTATGACGAAGCTAGTGGGACTAGCAATTGAGAGGGGACCTATTGTCCTAGAAATAATTGAGTAAGGGGGATCACATATTTTGGTACCTCCTATTGTGGGTCACTATTGGAAAACTTGTAGATGAAGTTGAATTGTCACCATCCATCATCACTAGCTACTTTCCTGCCTCTCAAAATTCTAAAAGGTTTGTCTACATTTGTTTTTTATATATGTTCAACAAGGTTTAAAGAGGGGACGAAACACTTCATGAGGGTCTAGTTGGTGATAGAATGATGTAGTTGATTGAATACATATAGATATGAGGGAATTGTTGAAGTGGATCTGGTGGTCCACTTCATGAGAACATCATGAATACATAACATGAATTCCCGATTTCTCTCTTTGAAATAAAGATTATTTTTCTTTGTTAACCCATTAAAATATTTCTCCATCTCAATTTCCAATTGTAATTTGCTATTGATGTCTTTATAATTTCCTAGTTTGCCTTTTAATACTGGTGATTTCCTTTGTGAGTTGTCTTGATATTCTTCCATAATAAATGATTTCCCACAAATTTGACAAAAGCGATTGTGATTTTTAAAAATTGTCACATATTCAAACTTCATTTCACAAAAAGGGCATTTAGTCCAAAATTTAGATTTATATATTGAATTCAGTGTTAACAACTTCATTTTTTATATATTCCTCATTTGAATAACTTGAATATTACTTTCATTGCCTTCCAATTTAATAAAAGGTATTAAGCAACTTTAATATTTCCCTTTATCTTTTAAACCTTGTCTCTTTTTATTTAAATTAACTTTGTAACTTATCAAAAAATTTATCTTTCTTTTAATTCCATGGGCCATTGGTTTTCCAAAACCATGGGCCTATAAACCACCTACAGTAGAATCATAATTTACTCCTTATTTGAAATTTTTTCTTTTAAATTTATCCTATGTGTTTTTTTTTTTATTCTTTCTTTCTTTTCTTATTCTGTTTTTCCTTTATTTATTTATTTATTTTTTATTTTCTTCTTCTTGACATTTGGTACTAACTTCTTGTAATTTTCTTGAAGCCGAAGGATTATTTATTCAATGGTAATTTCTAAAGATTTGTTTTTTAATGGTAAAATGCCCTAACGTGGTCAAAGACTTAGATAACTTAGAGAAACTCTCAATTTTTTTTGTATGGGGCTACAATCCTATATGTCCAATGGGTAGGATCATCAACTAAGCTATGATACCAAATGAAGTGGATCTCGTGGTCCACTTCATGAGAACATCATGAATACATAAAATAATTCCATATATCCATAATAAATAATCTTTTATTTACTATCCATTTTACATATTTACTTGACATCATATGAAATACAATATGTGTATATAAATACAAGTGGGGAATGATAAGTCATGTTCTTTCCAAAGGTCATGACTTATCATTTACATTATAATTCATATTTACATAATAAAAAACCTATAACATATTATTAAATAATAATAAATATAATATACTAGGTATATTACAATGGTTCTTTTGTCTATCATCATTTGACAACCCATCCTTAGCCACTTTCAGCGTAAAACTTTGAAAAATGTAGTCTCTGTTGGTCATCCCATAGGCATGGGAGGCCATAGCCTATCATAATTTCCATGTCACTCATGAATTCTTTGTTGGGGATCTTTGCTACTATGACCATCCTATTGATAATTGTCCAACTCTTTATTTCATAGTATAGGTATCTACATTCGTTGATACCAACATTCAAACCCTAACTCTCTAGAATTCTAGAGCTTGAGTTGGAATTTTATTTAATACATGATTTGTTGGACAA
>JZKD02S1732538.1:463302-475381 GCA_000966675.3 Picea glauca
GTGTGTGTAGGCTCTAGAGGTAAGGCTCATCCAAAACATGGAATGGAATGGTTGAACGCGTGAATGGATGAGTGCCTGAATGGCTAAGTGCATGAATGATGCAGAAGTTGAATGATGGAGTCACTGGTCAACACGAGATGAAGCAATGACAGACTGATAAACATGCGAAATGCAAGGGTGACCTGGGGAGAATGGTCAAGTCTCTAGAAATGAAATAATTTCCCCACATTTAATTTACATGCGCCCTTGCTGACACATGGCCCTCCAAGAGCTTATTTCTCTCCACTTGTATTTCATTTCTCCTTCCATAGAGACTTTAGGAATAATAACTTAATATTCCCTTAGAGACAAACCCTCTGGCTTAGCCTCTTTCCTAGGTTCTTAGCCTCTCCCCTTTCCCTTCCTAGTGGAGTTTATTCCCCCATACTCTTTTATCGTGGTCGGTCTACACGAAGTGATGTATTATATTAATGATATGAGTGTTTACATATACAAAAATAGGCTCACTTTCCTTTAGCATCTAGGCTCTTCGGCCTAATCATCACATAATCCTTCTAGATTATAATAAACTAGCTCAACAACCTACAAAACATATTCACATTTACAACTAGGGCTCGGTCTTGGGGTGTTACATCCCCCTCCCCTTATTTTATGCACTATCCTTAATGCATTATATATACACATATACAACCAAAATTTGAAAAATCCACAAAACGTTGTGGGTATTCTTTCCGCATAACATCCTCGTACTCCCAAGTTTCATCCTTGGGACCGTACCATGTCCATTGGAATTTTAGTAGCTCTATGGATCAATTCTGGAGCTACTTGATCTTATGGTCCAGAATGCACACTGGATGCACTTGAAAAGCGCCTTCTTGCTCCACCTGAATCACATTACAATCAATAACATGATTAGCATCAGGTATATAATTTTTTAGCAATGATACATGCAATACATTATGAATAGCCATGGATGCAGGAAATGCAAGCATATATGCCATAGGCCCAATCCTCTCTAGGATTTCAAATGGCCCATAAAATTGAGCTACCAACTTTGAACAATTTCCCAACTTTAGGGAACTTTTGTTATCCTTCACTTTCAAGAATACATGATCACCCACTTTAAACTCCCTATGAGTAATGCCCTTGTCAGCATATATTTTTTGCATGTCTTGAGCAACCTTTAAATTATGTTTTATTTTCAACACCTTCTCTTCTATTTCCCTAATTAGTTTTGGCCCAACTACTGCTCTATATGTTGGGTTGTCCCAACTTACAGGTGTGTTTCACTTTCTGCCATAAAGTGCCTCAAATGGGATCATCTTTAGAGATGCTTGGTACCCAATGTTATAAGTAAACTCTACCAAGTGTAGGTAGTCTTCCCATTTTGTTGGTTTGTCCATCACATACATCCTCAACATATCTTCAATCACTTGATTCACCCTCTATGTTTTTCCATCATATTCTAGATGATAAGTTGTACTAAAATTCAAATTTGTTCCAAAACCTTTAAATAATCATTTCTATAATTTTGATGTAAATTTTGGACCTTTGTCAGACACAATTGTCTTGGCAATATCATGCAGTCGAGAAATTTCCCTCATATAAATATAAAAAAAAATGGTTTCCTTGTGAGTGAGCTTCAATGGAATAAAATGGGCAGCTTTAGTAAGCATGTCCACCACTACCATGATAGAATCATGTTGCTTGTTTGTTTCGGGTAGCTTGGTGATGAAATCCATTGTTACTACTTCCCACTTCCCCTTAGGAACATGTAATGGATGTAGAAAACCAACTGGGTGGCTATGCTCAGCCTTGACCTTTTGACACTCCAAACATTTGGCAATAAACTCTACAACTTCTTTCTTCATGCATGGAAAATAATATTGGCTCTGACAACTACAATAGTCTTCTGATACCCTTGGTGTCCAACATAAGGTAAATTATGCATTTCTCTTAATATCAGATTTTTCAATTCTTGGGTATTTGAAACATAAATTATTCCTATGTACTTGAGAAATTCATCATCTCCCAGCTTGTAATCATCGATTTTCTACTACAAAATGCCTTGTTGTACTTTTGTTATTATTTCCATGTACTGCAAATCTAATTTTGTTGGCTCTAAGATTTTGTCCTTCAAATCTATTTGGTACATGCTAATGGTTGTATCATGCAACTCATGCACTCTCCTACTAAGTGAATCAGCTACATTGTTCTCTTTCCCTTTGACATGCTTTATATCAAAGTCATACTCGTTGAGAAACTCTAACCACCTACTTTGTCTGGCATTTATAGTTGGTTGTCCAAAACAATATTTCAGACACCATTGTGGTCTATCCTCAACTCGAAAATTTTCCCTATGAGGTAGTGTCTCCAAATATTCAAGGCATGCACTATGGATTCCAAATCAAAATCATGAGTAGCATAGTGTCTTTCACGCTCCTTCAACTTCATTGATTCATAACATACCACATATCCATTTTGACTAAGGACTCCACCAAGTCCTTCTTTACATGCATCAGTGCATACAACATAGTCTTCATTTGGGTCTACGATCCTTAATATTGGAGCACTGGTTAATAATTGCTTTAAGTGCTCGAAACTCTTTTCACAATCCACTGTCCATTGAAACTTCACTCCCTTCTTTTGCAAGGAAGTGATCAGGTGTGAAATCCTTGAGAATCGTTCAATAAATCTTTTGTAATAGCTTGCAAGGCCCATGAATGATCTAAATTCTGTCACATTCTTTGGTGATGGCCATCCTCTAATGGCCTCAATATTTTTAGGATCCACTACTATCACTTCCTCGGGTATGATATGCCCCAAATAATGAATTTGGTTCTGGTAAAATGAGCACTTGTTCAATTTGGCATACAACTAATGGTCTCTTAATACCTATAATACCAACCTTAAGTGTTTCTCATGCTCTTCTTCCGACTTGGAATATATAAGAATTTCATCCAAAAGACAATGACAAACATATCTAAGTATTCTCTAAAAATGTCATTCATTAAACACATAAAAATAGATGGTGCATTTGATAACCCAAATGGCATCACTGTGAATTCATAATGACTATACATTGTCCAAAAGAAAGTATTGTTAATGTCTTCTTCTTTAATTCTTACTTGATTATAACCTGACCCGAGATCAATCTTAGAGAATATTTTTGCATTCTTCAACAGATCAAAGAGGTCATCAATCCTTGAAAAATGATACTTATTCTTCATGGTTACCTTGTTCAACTATTTGAAGTCCATGCAAAGTCTCAAAGTTCCATCCTTCTTCTTCACAAACAAAACTGGGGCACCCCAAGATGACACACTTGGGCGTATATAACCCTTCTTCAAAAGATCTTCAAGTTGAATTTGCAACTTCTTCAATTCTGGTGTACTCATCCTGTAAGGGGTCTTGGATACTTGAGTTTCTCCAGGCATCAAATTTATGGAGAAATCAATGTCTCTTTTAGGGGGTAATCCTAATATTTCTTTAAATACATCCTCAAAATCCTTTAGGAATTCATAATATTCAATATGTGACACCTTATCTCTAGATGTCTCTTCCATATGAGCTGCAAATATTTGACATCTTTTTCTATAACATTTCTTTAGCTACAATGCTGAAATTTGTCTGACAGTTACTTCCCTTGGAATTCCCTGAACTATCCTTAGGTTCCTTTCCGCATCTAGGCAAGTAAATTCCTTGTTATGACAGTCTAGGATAGAATTGTTTTGATCCAACCAATCCATCCCAATTATAAATTCATAGGAACCTAAAGGAAATATGTTCAAATATTCTCTGGTGTTCAGTCCATTCATGTCCATTGGATATAACTTAACCATCTCATTAACTTTTATTTTGGCTCTGGTAGCCAACTGCACCAACCAAGATTTTCCATGCTTTCTTCTTGGCAAATGAAATCTTTCCACCATCTTAGGATCTATATAACTATGACTAGCTCCTGAATCAATTAAAATAACAATGGTTTGGTTGTTGATCATACCTTCCACTTCAATCATATGTGACTGAAACTCTGCTTGCTTGTTGTCCAGGGATGCATAGATCCTTGGTACGCTTTTTCCCATGCCCTCCATTGTTTTAGCTTTTTGTACATTGTTAATAGTACTCTCTTTTTCACCTCTATGAGGACAATCCCTATACATATGATATCCTTTACAACCCCAACATTGGATAGGTGGTTGCCTTGGCCTTTCCCCCCCTGTATCAATTGTTTTGGGTTCTATAAAGGTTGGTTGTCCCTGAGGATTGTTTCTAAATAATGGTGGCTTAGTCCCATTCTTCCTTTGTTCCATATTATATTTCTTCTTCTCTTCCCAAGATTTTTGGAAAGTTGGCCTTGCTTTATGTTGATCATATAGGCATTCGGCTCGCCTTATGGTCTCCTCCAATGTTTTTGGATCATCATATTGTATATTGTCACTGATGAATGATGGTAACCCACTCAAATACCTATGAATCTTAACTGTCTCATCCTTGATGAAAGAAACATACTTCAACATTTCTAAAAGCCTTCTTTCATATTCATCTATGGTCATACTCCCTAGCTTGAGTTCAAAGAACTCTTTCATATTATTATCATAGTATCTCTTAGTCAAGTATTTATTTTCAAAGTACTTCTTGAATTCCTTCCAAGTCACATTTTCCCCTTTAATGTGTTGCACATGCACAAGATGGTCCCATCACATAGATTCTTTTCCCTTTAGCTGGTAGATAGCAATTATTCCTTCTGCATAAGAATAATAATTATGTAATTGAAAATAACTTCTCATGCCCAGCAACCATGTCTCTTCATATTCATCCTTATTGTGCTCACCATCAAATTTAGGAGGTTTGATTTTGTTCATTTCTCCTTGTAGGTCATCCACCCCAACCCTCTTCTTATGCTTCTAGACAGGGGATGGACTTGAGATATTGGGTTCTCTCCTATTGGAATGCCTCAGGGAGTGATGGTGATGTCTGCTAATGCTTCTTGTTCTTCTTTTCTCATAAGGAGACCTATGACTTCTTGATTTTCTTGAGCCACTCTCCTTATCCAATTTATTTTCTATTATGTTCAAGCTCTGTATTAACTTCATGTTGAATTCCTCCTATTGCTCCTTGGATTTCATAATCCTTTCATTATCAACTTTAAGGCTTTGGACATCCTTTTTCAACTTGGGTTAATTCTTTCTTCCTTTCCTTATCCATGTCCAATTGAGTTTTCACATTCATTACCCAAATAAACATCCATCCCTCTGATATCACCTTCCTAGCTGTAAGCCCCTTGTGTATCTTCCATCTCTCTACAAAATTTGAAACCAACAGAATCTGTTAGGCTAATTGATTCAACAATTTCATGAAATTATGAACCATCTTGGTTCAATAATACATCATACTTCTTTATTCGTATTTCTTGAGAAAATTTCCTAACCCGGTCAAATTTCTATATGAGTAGTTATATTCTACTTTTCAAGACCTTTCCAATGACTGCTCCCTTTCTCAATTATGAGTCTTGAGCATAAAGTTACAGATATTTTTAAAAATTGTCTTTTCCATGAGGGCCATCCTTGTACAAGTGATATTCTTCTGGAGCTGAATTATCTCTTGAACTCATGTTGAATCCCCTCTTTAGACTTACAAACTTCTATAATTTCCCTCAATTACAAGTCTGTACAATTCATAAATCTGCAAGCTCCTTCTCTAAGCCCTTTCCTTTCTTAAAAAAGAATAAATTTTCAGGAATTAGCCCCTAATCGCATATGACCATGTGCTTAGCTAAAAGGTTCTTATCCAGATCTTTGAAACTTTGAGGCTCTGATTCTTCGAAGCTTCAGGAGTTTGGTCCACACAACATGCAAAGTTCCCCGAATGTTGAACAAGAAAACTTCTTCGGTTCTCCCAAGCTCCGAACCTTCAGGCTTCGGAAGATCTTGCAACAATATACACACAATTTCTAGCGAATGTCGAACATTCTAACTTTTTAGGGTCCACTTAGTACTATTTTCAACAATATGGTGGTGACACGTGGCATATTTAAAGTGGGTCCACGTCACCCTAGGTGACACCATCATGCCATGTCACTTATGATGCTTCGAGACTTCATAACTCCGGGCTTCGAAGGATTTCACAACATAACACTTCAAAACACTCGAACGTCAAAGTGGCTAACTCCTCGAACTATCGCTCTCTGGAGCTTTAATACTTCGACACTTCGGAGCTTCAGGCTTTGGAGATTTCTTCCTCTAAAAACTTCAAAACGTCTAAACTTCTAGACTCCCAAATAGGAATTCTCTAGAGTTTCGGGACTTCGATGCTTCAAAGTTTCAAGATTCAGAAGTTTTGGTTGTTGAACACCACTCAACCCCCGAACTATAGAATGTCGAATTGGTGAACTCTTGAACAAGCAATCTTCGGAGCTTCGGGAATCCGATGCTCCGGGACTTTAGAATTCATAGGTTTCTCATACAACACTCTCCAAAAATCTCGAACATCGAAACTCCAAACACTTGTTAATATGCAGACACGTGTCCCCGATAAGGGACGGTCCTTATTTACTCCAATACTTCGGATCTTAGGGGCTTGGGGGCTTCGAGACTTTTTCTACTATGCACAACAATCACCCCCTTTCTCTGGAGTGCTGAACTTCTGGACACATGTCCTAAGAGATGAACGGTCAGGATCTTCTCTAGAGTTCAAAACTTCGAAACTTCAGGGTTTTTCCTCCCTTCTAGCAAACAACGAAAAACTATCGGAGCAACGAAGTCTGAAGGACTTTAGTACTTAACGACCACACACCTTCTCCATATCCGACGACGGTGAGGGATCTGTCTTCTCCTAAACATATCCAATGGCCCAGATCTAATCTTGGCCAAATCCAACGGTTCATGTGTTTTCTCGAACCACTACACCTCCTGAGATTTTAAATATAGTTAAGGTGTGTTCTCTCAACGCCCTCCTGGTAATCTGTAACTTGAATTCTCTATGAAATTTTTAATTCAATTTCCACTTGCATGGCCCATCCAGGATCATTGTTGGAAACTGGAGCTTTGATACCAATTTGTAACATCCCTAGCCACCCAGGTCGGGACATGCTACTCTATAAAACACTTTTATCAAACTCTAATACCATATTGTAGCATCCTCAAACTTAGACCGTTGAGATATACCACATAACAATTCTTCATTTCTATTGTATATATTTATTCAGTTTAATACATACAAATACATTCAGCTAATACACAAATTCATGCGGAAATAACAATAATCCTATACATATAGCATTCACAGGAAATACTTATAAATATAAAGACATGTACAAATACACAACATGCAATTGAACACATAATTGATACTTATCTTTATATATAAGAACACCAATTATGTGAAAAACTTCCATGAAACTCCCATCCTTACACCACACTACTCAAAGCTCTCAACAGTGGGTCACCCTTGAGCTGGGACTAAACTCCACCCAAGTAAAGGGATTTCTATTGAGGATAAGGTTACACAATCAACAAGAAGGATTTCATTACAGGTTCCAACTCAAGCTAACATCCTACAACCTATCATTCCCCACATGCTTGTCCCACCCTAGGAAGTGTTCCCCTTATCTATTCAACAATCCTTCAGTTGCCCCACTTCCCTTCTAGGGATTTAATAACAAGTCAGATAGGAAGTCTCTGAGCTCTGTAGTTGTAGTTGGGATTCCTCAAGAAATCAATTCCTCAACAATTCTCTCACCTGGAGAGAGTTTCTCACAGGACTGATAACCTGCCTCTTCAATCTCACAGGCCTGACAACCTACTTCTTCAATCCATCTCTCTAGTCATCCAAGTACAAACTCCAGTGAAGGCAGGAATAGAATTTTTTTTATGGAATAGGTAGTGGCAACAACCACGCTCAAGAAAGGAACAAGTATAGGGAAAGGAAAAAACAACATTCAGGCAAGGAACAGTACATGTTAAGTCAAGGTATGGGTGCACTAAGCATAACAAGAAATTTACAGGGTAGTTGTAGGAGTGTGTGCACGCTCCAGAGGTAAGGCCCATCCAAAATGTGGAACAGAATGGTTGAATGCGTGAATGGATTAGTGTTTGAATGGTTGAGTGCGTGAATGATGCATAGGTTGAACAATGGAGTCACTGGTCAACACGATATGAAGCAATGGTAGACTGGTAAAAACATGAAATGTGAGGGTGACCTAGAGAGAATGGTTGAGTCTCCCAAAATGGACTAATTTCCCCACATTTAATTTGCATGTGCCCTTTATGACACATGGCCTTCCAAGAGCTCGTTTCTCTCCACTTGTATTTCATTTCTCCTTCCATAAGGACTTAGGATAATATGAGTTTTATCCTTTCCTTAGACTTTAAGAATAATAATATAATATTACCTTAGAGACAAACCCTCTGGCTTAGCCCCTTTCCTAGGCTCTTGGCCTCTCCCCTTTCCCTTCCTAGTGGAGTTTAGTCTCCCATACTCTTTTATCGTGGTCAGTCTACATGAAGCAATGTATTATATTAATGATATGAGTGTTTACATATACAAAAATTGGCTCACTGGCCTTTAGCATCTAGGCTCTCAGACCTAATCATCACATAATCCTTCTGGCTTATAATAAACTAGCTCACCAACCTACAAAATATATTCACATTTACAATTGGGGCTCGGTTTTGGGGTGTTACACCTATAGGATGTAGAATAATATGGAGCATATAATCTATTAGGAAGATAAAAAATAAGGCCTCTAACATTACCTTCATAATATTTTCACTAGCCCTTATTATCACCTTTACTTCCAACCAAGAGTGCTTATTTTTCAAGTTCCCCTCTAGAGGATTTCTCTTGTGGTCATCAGGCACTAGCTTCTTATTTCCATTTCTTGTTTTTATGGTGAAATGAGGATCATATTTCCAAGGTTTTATAAAGGAAAACCTAGTCTAGTTATTTCATGATCTTGGTAGCCTCCCTATCACCCTTGTTATCTACAAAATCATAACCCCCCATGATTATGGGATAGTTGATGCAACTTTTCTTCTTGGAATTCAAAAAATAGGATTCATCAATATAGACTAATTCCCTAGCATACTCAAGCGTGAAAATTATTGTGGTGAGGAACTTGAGAATCTGAAAGGAGAGCATTCCACCCCATACATGTTGTCAATAGTAAATTCCTCCCTCATAATCTAGTCCCCTCTTTTGTGTTATGTACCTGCTTGCAAGTAGAGTTGGGTTTATTTAGGCGTTCTCTTTAGCTCCTTCCCTAGTATGATAGTAAAGGTCATGTACATGCATTTGCTTATGTAGTTGAACATGGAAGTGATATTTTCACACTTCCTAACCCATGATAACTAGTCAATACACCTAGAGGGGTTACCATCTATGAATTATTGTAGGCCTAGGTGGTACAAGGAGGAGCTTTGATAAAAATATGAATATATAGAACATGTAAGAGGAATAACATAAGAGCTTGTCAAATTTGAAATTCACCAATTAGAGCACCTCAAGTACAAACCCTAGAACAATTGAGCAATAGAGTTGCATTTGAAAATTAAATAAATACCATAACCATAACTTTAAACTAATCTACCTAAAAACCCTAGAAATTTAGAGCCCTAGTAGCCTTCAAATTTGTTCTCTCGATCAAATCCAAAGTTGAAGTGACTTATGGTGGAGTGCCAAGAAGATTCCTAAAATGGGCATTGTTTGAAGATGCAACAAGGCATTGAACCGTAGTCATGTAGCCAGTAAAGGGCATAAAATGAACACCCTTCTTTGGGTATTCTCAACACTACCATGTAAAGGAAAGTAGAGAGTGACTATGTGCAAGTAAATCTATAACTAAAAACCCTGAGATTTAGTAGACGCCACAAGAATTAGAGAAATGGGGTGTGGTGGGTATAACACAACACATGCAAGAAGTGACCAAGTGTAATAGTAGAGATAAATGCTCATGTTCCCTCTCACAATGAGATTCATGCCAAGTAATTAATAATGGTGGACACCTTATAAAGTCATGTTCCATGGATCCCTATAAAACTATCAACATGTTTCATCGATTCCTCGAATCCACCAATGAGAAAAACATCCATGGATTTCTCTCTTCCAAGTAAGACAGTGGATGGAAACTATTAAAGTGAATCATCGGACCAAAGTTAAAGCCTCAAGCCCTATCGGAATGAGATTTGGTATATTGTAAACACTCAAATACTACAAGTAGAAAGCAACATAATTAGTTATCCATCGGTCAAGTAAAATAGTTGAACCCTAGATAAAACCAAAAGTGCCTCATGGTTAAAGTTGAACCCTAGCTACAAAGTTTGATTATGGATCAAATGGAACATTTTAATTCTTTGTTAAAAAAATGATGATATTAATAATAATAATAAGTAACTTGAAATGTTTTTTTTATGATAAATGAATATTTATGTATGAAATTATGGCCAAGTAATGTAAATGTTGCTCGAGAATGTTGCCTCTTAAAGAGGAAGAAAATTGTAATACAAAGAACTTGATTAACTTGAAACATGGTGACATGACGAATAAACACATGAATAGGTAACTTGATCAATCACACATTAAGATTATAGAATCAAAGAATTATGTCAATAAAAAATTGGTTAATTTTGTTAATTAAATTTCTATTAATTAATTTTGTTGTTTAGATTTAATAAAATTGAATAATGGCATTTTATAACTTGTTTTCATCTATTAACAATTGAGAATGAATTATGTAATTATTATAAACCCTTTAAAATTACATTTATATAAATGCATTAATAATAAATATTTGTTTAGTTCCATGAATTAAAACATGACATAGTTACATTCCCTTTTCATTAAATAATAAACACAACGTAGAATTTATTAACATAAGAGAATTACAAATTGTTGACTTACCTAAAGAGTCATTTTAATACTCACATTGAATTTAAATATACAATTTGATGTGGAAATGATTTTGATGTTATTATAACAAATTTGGTGTATCCTTAATTTGTTGTATCCTTAATAATGAAATCAAGTATTGGACAAGATCTCAAACATGGGGAGGAAAGAAAAAGTAATCTTTGTGATATTGGAAAATGGATGAAATTAAGTATTGGACAAGATCTCAAACATTGGGGGAGGAAAGAAAAAGTAATCTTTGTGATATTGGAAAATGGAAGATGAAAAACATGACCTATGATCACATATGATCATATTTAGTCTTCGTTTCAAAATAATTATAATACTATATTTTTGTAACTTGTTAATTCATGAAAAACAAAGAGAATTAGGAAAGAAAATTTATCTCCAACTTATAAATATTAAAAATGAAATGTTGATTTAAATATTTTAATTTTCAAATTTCTAAAAGTTGAAAAAATTAAGATTAACCCCACTCAACAATAATGATTATTTTCATCAAATAAATTGATGCAGTAATAAATTATTATTATTATTATTATTATTATTATTAAGTAAAAAAGGGTTTGGATCCATTGCATTAACTTTCAAAATATACAAATAATATTGGTGTGCTAGTTGTCCTGCCGAATTAACGGAAACCGAAACAATTTGCATCTTATACTGGTCGTAGGAAACCAAGACAGATGGCATCTGTCCTGCCCGTAGGAAACAAAGACAGATGACAACCCTCAGTCTGAAAATGCACACAGAGACTTTGAATTAAAGAAATTTTAAACCCTAACAGTTCTAGAGCCATAGCTCTGACCCAAACTATAGTTCTAACCAGAGACAATAATGATAACATTTACCCGATGGCCATAGAGGTGTCCATGTCAACATCACCTTCCTGCATTCCCACTCTAGTTGGCAGCACGAACGGTTGTGCACATGTCGGGAATCTCTGCCTTGCTAGCACGTTGGAGTAAGCGTCGTATAACATGTCAATGCATTGGATGATGAGGATGGCACATGGACTTGGTCTGCCACCTGGTTCCAGAAGTCGAACATCATCTCCAGGTGGAAGAATGGTGGTTGGACACACCACGAATCCTGCATGATGGATAGGGGATGTGGCATGGGATCCATGCCACCCTCCCTCACCCAGCCACCCTCCTTCAGTTCACCACCT
>JZKD02S1732538.1:504508-534709 GCA_000966675.3 Picea glauca
GTTCAGGAAAATTGATTGCAACAACTGCGAGAACTTCAAGCAACATATATGTATTAAGTGAAATTGGAAATGAAAAGTGTTGCCTAGGAAAGGAAGATGAAAGTTGGCTATGGCAGAGAATAATGGGTCACATAAATTTTTATGACCTTGTCAAAGTCAGAAAAAAGGAATCAGTTAGAGAAATTCCCCAGATCACGAAACCAACCAACACTTTATGCAAGCATTGTCAACAAGGAAAGCAAACAAAGACGAGGTTCAAATCAAATAAATATTCAATGACAAGACCACTGAAAATTGTGCATGTTGATCTAGTTGGACCAGCTACAACAAATTGTTTAAAATGTGATAAATAATTTATGTTATTATTTGATGATTATACAAGAATGACTGCAGTTTTCTTTCTCAAGAATAAGTCAAAAGCTTTTGAAAATTTCAAGGTCTACAAGGAAATGGTTGAAAAATGAAATGGATTCAAAAATCAAATGCTTGAGATCTGATAATGGAGGATATTTCACTTCAAAGGAATTTATGGACTACTGTAGAAATCATGGAATAAAAAGGCAATTCTTTGTTTCTAGGACACCTCAACAGAATGGAGTTGTTGAAAGAAAGAACATGACAGTGCAGGAAATGGCTCGAACAATGCTAATGGATTTCAAATTGACAGATATATTTTGGACATAGGCAGTGCATACAACAATTCACATTCCAAATAAAGTAATTCTTAGAAACAACACTGACAAAACTCCATATGAGCTATGGAAAGGAAGACTAGCAAATGTGAAGCACTTTAGAGTTTTTGGAAGCAAATACTACATTAAAAGAGAAGATGGAAGAATGGGAAATTTTGACTCTCATGTGGAAAAAAGAGTAGTCGTTGCTTACTCAAGTACAAGGAAATAATACAAGTGTTACACCATGATATTGAACAAAGTTGTGGAAAGCATCAACGTAACAATTGATGAAACATGTAGACCAAAATTAAAGGAAGAAGAAAATGAATCAATGGAACAAATTTATGAAGAAGAAGAAGAAGAAGAAAAAGAAGTAGAAGGGGAAGATGAAGAGGATCCGACAGAAGCAGAAGAGAAAGTTCAACAAGTTCCTCCAAATACACCTAGCAGACGAGTACAAAAGAATCATCCTTCATATCGGATTATCAAAAACAAAGACGCAGGAGTTGAGACTAGAAGAAGAATATGTTCACCAGAACAAACACACCTAGCACTCTCATCTACGATTGAACCAACATGTTTTGAAAAGGCCAGAAAGGATGAATTTTGGAATAAGGCCATGGATGAAGAATTGAATCAAATAGAGAAAAATGACACTTGGGAATTGGTTCCAAGACCAAAGGATAAGAATGTGATCAACACAAAGTTGGTATACAGGAATAAATTGAATAAATATGGACATGTTACAAGGAAAAAAACTATATTGGTACTTAAAGGATATGCACAGGTTGAAGGAATCGACTTTGAAGAGACATTTGCCCCAATTTCTAGAATGGAAGCATTCTGATTGCTTTTAGCTTATGCATGCTCCAAAAATATTAAAGTGTATCAGATGGACATAAAATCAACTTTTTTGAATGGGGAACTTGAAGAAGAAGTCTACATTGAACAACCCGAAGGATTTCAGTTGTCTGAGAATGCAGATTATGTGTGTAAATTAAAGAAGGCCTTTTATGGTCTAAAATAGGCTCCTAGAGCATGGTACTCTAGACTAGATAAATATCTACAGCAGGCAGGGTTCAGAAAAGGAAGTGCAAACATCAACCTCTACATCAAGGTAAATCAAGATAGTATTTTTATTAATTGAAGTTTATGTTGATGATATTATTTTTGGAAGTATTGATGACATGTTAAGCCAGGAATTTGCAAAGGACATGCATAATGAATTTGAAATGTCATTACTTGGATAACTATCCTTCTTTTTGGGTCTTCAGATACATTAAATCAATCAAGGAATTTTTATTTCTCAAACCAAGTATATCAGAGAAATGTTAAAAAGGTTCAGAATGGAATATTGCAAACCAGATATCACTCTCATGCAAACTAGTTGCAACTTGAGAAAAGATGATGATTCAAAATCTATAGATCAAAGGAAATACAGGTCAATGATTGGTAGCCTACTATATGTGACAACATCTAGACCAGATGTAATCCAGGCAGTTGGACAGGTGGCACGATTTCAAGCAGCACCAAAGGAATCACATATATTAGAAGTGAAGACGATTTTCATATATCTCAAAGGAACATAAGAGTTTGGATTATGGTATCCAAAAGGAAATGATCTATCACTTATTGCCTACACAGATGCAGATTGGAAAGGTTGCATTGATGACCGATGAAGCACCAGTGGAGTAGCGTTATACTTGGGTGAGTGTTTAGTATCATGGCTAAGAAAGAAATAATCATCAATATCTTTATCTACAGTCGAGGCAGAGTATATTGCAGCAGCAACATGTTGTACACAGGTCTTATGGATGAAAAAAACTCTAACAGATATACATGTTGAGTATGATGAGCCCATTCCAATATATTGTGATAATAAAATCACCATCAGTATCTCAAAGAAATTGATGATGCAGTCCAAGACAAAGAAAATTCCAATCAAGTATCACTTTCTACGGGAATAGGTTGCAGAAAAGAACATCAGAGTTGAATATGTGGGCACAAAAGAAGAAGCGGTAGACATATTTATAAAATTGCTTTCATGGGAAGCCTTTGAGTATCTTCTCCAAAGACTCAGAGTTATTTCTACTCCAAAATGAATGCTTTTGAATGGTTATCTTATATTTCTTAGATGTACAGGAGGAAGAACCATAAAGAGGAAAATTCAGGTTGGGAGATCAGATAATTCAGTTATGGGGAGCAACCCTGGATGGAAAGATACATTTTCCATTGATGACAAAGGGGGATATATTTATCATATGTAGAGGATAAAGACATGGTTCCAGGGGGAGCGATGGTCACATGGGGAGATTGTTGATATGAATGATATGATTTCAGTATTGCATGACATGACCTCAGTATTGCATCAGAGTGTTTCCATCAATGCCAAAGAGGGATATTGTTGATTAAATAGGTTAGCTTTCATTGATGTCAACCCTTGAAGAAAGTCTGGTAGCGAATTCTGGTAGCACAATGGTTTCGGTAATGGACCCAAGTTTGTTTGATGGATAATGGTATGCATTTTGAGATATTTGCAGGTAATAATATTCCATATGGATAGTACATGTCATGCCATTTCCGGTGGTATGTGGAACATCACATAAATCCTCACGGTTAGATATTTATGGCCATGTGAAGTTGGAGAACCCTCATGAGTCATCTAGAAGCCCCTAAAAGTCAAAGTGTTTGCAAAAGAAATTATTTAAATAATAAATTTAATGGATAACTCCTTAAAATAAGGAAAGTGGGATGCTACATGAAAGTATAAATAAGAGGCAAGGCTCTCTCATTTAATCACACTTGAAAACATTGAATATATTTTGTTGTGTGAGGCTTATTGAAAGTACTCATTGATACATCTGAAGTTGAGAAAGTTTGAAGTAGTATGAAGGGTTGACGAAAAAACTCTTGGAATTACAACCAATACAAAAAAACTCTATTTTTTGAGGCGTACGAGGGCTAACAGTGTATTAGGGTGCATACATATTGAGGCGTACGTGGGTTGATAGTGTATTAGGGTGTGTACGTACGCGGGCTGACAGTGTATTAGGGTGTGTACATGTTGGTAAAGCCATGGAAACTTGAGAATATGAAGATGCAGAGGTTCTAGATTCTGAGATCAATCTCCCAGGAAGGTCTACAGTGCTCAGATACATCATATCTATCCACTGGTTTAAAAGGTATGTCTTATTTATATGAATAGTTGGTTTTTGATGTATGCATGAGAAATGGTTATGGAGATTTGAGGATTCACCCTAGAAATACTAGTGGCTGCATGGGATCTTCTGTATAAGTTAGATCTACAGAAATAAAGTGTTGGTATATTTATCATTGATACTTCATATTGAGGCACATCTTGTATTTCTTGGCATATGGCTAAGGGTTTTTGTGGTATATGGTTGAGAGCTTGTATTGGTTGATGTATTGAGAGGCTGAATATTAGAAAGGGTTTGAAGTCTATATCATGTGAGGGTTATTATACTTATTCACGACTACACACACTTTTGGCACATGAATAGAGATAGATATGTATGAGGATGCATGCATAGGGTATAGATATAGTCTGGATGTAGTGATAGGTTATATATATATGTGAAAGAAGTTACACAGGGTCAAAATTTTTCAGAAGAAAGAAAACCCTAGTTTTCAGAAAGCATACACAGTTTGCATAACAGTTTGGTCATGTACATACGCAGGTTGCATAACATATAGGGCGTACATACGCGTGCTACAACACTACAAGTCACGTACTTGTTGTATTTTGTTGATACATGTTCAATTCAGGTATAGATTGATTACAGGGAAGTTGTACAGGTTGGTTGTAGGTCAGTGGTACAGATTGATACAGTTGTATAGTGGTATATCTCATAGTGATAGTGTGACAGTGGTTCCATCATTCTACTTCTACTTCAAGGCGGTTGGACGGGGCAAGGACAGGTGGTTGTAGCCACCTTTCGGTTGTAGCCATAGAACTTAGGGGGTTGTAGCTTCCTTCTGGTTGTAGCCAGGGAATTGGGGAGTTGGAGCTTCCCTCAGGTTGTAGCCTGAGAAACTAGGCGGTTGGAGCCTTCTTCCAGTTTCAGCTGGAAAAAAAAGGAAGTTGGTTCTTCCAATGAATGTAATTCTTCAAGACATATAAGAAAAAACATTTTGTGGGTTTCTCCCGCTTAGGATCTCCACGTAAAAACACTGGTGTATTGTGTATCAGTGTGATTGCTCATTTTTTCATTGTTTATTTACTCTGTAACTATTGAATGATAATGCTACATTGATATAGCACTTTTATTTTTGGTGAAAAAGGATTAAATTTCTCTATTACTGATTTACCCCACCTCTTAGTAATTCAACACAAGGAACATATATGAATACATAAGTGTCACAATATGTTAACTCATATATTCAAAAAGAAGATATTCAAATCCAAAATCATATTTTAAATCTGAATCAAATACTTGAATACAACTTACAAGAAACATGTAATTAAAAGTAAATTCATCACTATAATCGAAGTTGAATCTTTGAGAAAATCAATGCATTGCAGAAATTTTTATTCCATTCAAATAAGACAGAAAAATGAGATACATATATGCACAATCTGACCATCAGGATGTCTGATTCCTAGAGTATGAAATGTTGCATACAATTAAACTCTCCCCTCAACTCTCAGGTCTTCAACCTCTTCTACTCGAACCCCAACTTCCTTCCAAGAAGAAGATCCTTTATTTTTTCACAATTCTTGCTTAAATAGAAATTGCAATGTGTAATTGAGAGTAACCAATTCAAACTAATATCCAAAATAAAGGGATATGACCCTAATTTGTATCATAATATCATGATATAATCTCTAGGTTGAATGGATGAAGGTGGCAATTATGTTGAATGGACGTTTTTTAGAAAATTGAATTCTGAAAAATATGAAAAAATCACTCTTAAAGCACCACTTGTAGCTACCAACCAGTTCATTTTTTCGTGAAGCATCCCTCTTTGAACCTAATTTGGTTCGTTCCTGAAAAAATCATGTTTTATTTTTTTGCGATTTGATTCCATTTGCTTGGAAATCGGGACATAAGTTGAACAAAAAAAAGTCACTTTTTTGCATTTTTTTACCAAATGTTGCTCTTAATCTCCTTGATATCTCTAGATATTTGATGAGTTAAACAAGTGTAAATGATGATTAGGATAGCCAATGAAGTCATTCCACCCATTTACTATCATGGAATTCCACAAATGAATGACAAAAATAGTGCTAACGCATTGATTCTATGCAAGAGACCCTGAACGACTATATTAAAGAAGAAATCGAGGAATAAGATCTAATAACAAGGAATAAACGAAGCTGATAATGCTTTCCTTTCTACGATCTATGAAAAGAATTGTCCCCATTCTGTGTTTCTTATGTACAAATTTATGAGGAGATGAAGATTTATGTAGTAGAATGATTTCAATATAAAATACAACCCGATGAAATAATCCTTATTGCAGAGTAATCACAATTTATAGAAGTTTGAAGAAATAATGAAATAGATATATTCCACATTTATTGGGAAATTGTGATCAAAAAAGTTTTTAATGAAAAGGAGTTATCTCTTAGTTTGAATGAAAGTGAGTGAAATATCTATGGAACCTTATGTAAGGAATTGATTTTTGAATGATTAGATCCTGACCGTTCATCTCCCGAGATCAACAATTAAGATCAAGGATTGAGGCCCGTGGTGGGAACTAGAAAAATGACTAAGTCCCAAGACATCACGGAGATAGTGAACATCATAGATAATCAGAGGTATGTGGAAAAATGAATGTATGCCCACAGACCCATGAACTTGCAGTGAGAATAAAAATAGACTAAGTATGGAGAGCTTATCTGATGTGGTGAGACCTTGAAAAATGACTAAGTATGGAAATTGGTCGAATGTACATGATCATGAAAAGGGAGAAGTGTATTGGGAGATGTTGTAGACCCGCAACCCGTGGTGAAATCTTGAGAATTGGCTAAGTATAAAGAATTAACTAAGTACCACAAACAATAGGTCGGATGGCCCAAGAGGTCTCCATGTGTTAGAGATCCAATGGCCCATAAGCTTGCCACTTGTCACAGATCAAACAACTCAGAGGGTGAGAGATCTGATGGCTCAAAATGCATCATAGAATCATAGTGAAATACTTTTAAAAGTTCCTAAATGTAGGTGCAAAATGAGTGCGACAAAAATTCGAGGTGAAATTTGGACATCGCGGAGGTGTGAAGAGATGTGTCTTAGACCTGCGAACCCATAGTGAGTCTTCAAAAATTTTCTTAAGTATCGGTAGAGGATAAATCAACGGTCATGATCAATCTAATATTTGATCAGACGGTAACTGTGAATCGAAGACCTATGGTCCCGATATACTAAAGAAGGTTAGATCGACGATTTTGATTGAACATAGGTATGAATCAGATGGGTGCCAATCAACGAGGTAGCATTAAGTGTTTATATACCTTGATGGTCCTGATATCCAGTGGAATGAGATCACAGATAGATGATACACATTTAATCTTGGTTTAATCTAATGACTATTGAGCCACGAAGACGTGTTGCACATTTTGGTGGAAAAAAGTTAATAGATGGATGAGATTAATTCCATAAACAAATCCAACGATAGTTGTACACTGAGTTTATTATTTGAATAAATAAAGCATAGAAAGGAATGGATTTGTATAGTTTTGTTAAGGAATGTTGCAACCTGTTTTTTTGGAGATCTAGAGTCGACCATGTATTCTTGGATATGTGGACAAATATTTGGATGTATATTTTATACAAGTATTTATGCTCTCGTGAAGTTGAAATTGTGAAGAGAAGATATGTAATGAAGAGTCTGAGTTTGTGGAACCAAAGGTGAAAAGGGAAGCATAAATAATTACATAGGAACGTATCAGGGTGTTTGGGTGGTGTAAGGAAAAGTAATATGAAGTACATTTATTTCTGGGTGGAAGGGTGGTGCAAGAGATAAAATTGGTGTCCTCATATTATTAACAGGTTGAAGCCTGGAAGATTGGTGTCTACATATTGTAAGTGGGTCCATACAAAGAGGATTTGTGTCCTCATATGTGTAACCGGTTGGTTCTTGACATATTGGTGTTTGCAGACTGTAAGTAGGTGCTTACAGTGAGGATTGGTGTCCTCATCTTCTCAACAGGTTGGTGTATGTTAAGTTGGTGCTTGAAAATTTCTAAGTGGGTGCTTACTACAAGGATTGGTTCCCTTCACAATATGGAGCTTGGAAAAGAATGCAACTCTTGTTTATTATAAGAAAAACTTCTCATGGTTTTATCCATTATTGGGTTTCCACATAAAATATGTGTAATGTAATTTTTTGTTAAGCTTTGTTGATATATAAATTTATTCATTACTTATGATTAATTTTGTTATGATTAATTAAGAAGGTAAAAATAAAAAAGTGGTTAAAATTTGTAGAATGTTGATTCACCCCCCCCCTCTCATTATTGTTCAATATTCCAACAATTGGTATCAGAACAAGGTTCCTTCAGATAGTTTAACCACCAAAAGGAAGATCTTTGTAGCAAACATGGAAAAACAAGAAAATCTCTCCAAGAATGGAGCACCACTATTTGATGGAATTAATTATTCCTTCTAGAGAATCAGAATGAGAGTATTTCTTATGGCACAAGGATTTGAAGTCTGAAACTCAGTAGTGAATAGATACAAAGCACCAATCACTCCCCCAACGGATGAAAATGGAAGAAAGTTAAATGAAAGAAATTTCAAAGCAATGAATGCCATATTATCTGGTCTTTCATGCTTTGAGTTTGTAAAATTCACGCATTGTGAATCTTCCAAATATATCTAGGACAAGATGAAGAACATCTATGAAGGAGATGAGAAAGTGAAGCAAGCCAATTTACAAACACATCAAGCGCAATTTGAAGGATTGAAAATGAAAGAAGATGAATATACTGCAACACACTTCCTCTGAGCAGATGGAGTTGAAAATACCATTGGAGGACTTGGTGAAGAAATACAATAATATACAATTGTTGAGAAGGTACTAAGATCACTTCCACCAAGATTTGATCTTAAGGTTTCTATTATAGAAGAATCTAGTAATCTAAAGAGTTTGACAATGGATGAGCTGCATGAAATTTCAACAGCCTATGAAATGAGGAATGAATAAGAAAATCCATCAAATCATGAAGCAACTTTCAAAGAATAAAAAAGGACAAGCTCAAAGGAATACCAACCAAGTGATTCCTCTAAGGAATAATTAGATGCAGAAGAAGCAAACTTTGTTAGGAAACAAAAGAAGGGATATGGAAAGTACAAAGGTAATCTCCCTTTCAATTTTTTTAATTGTGGTAAAGTAGGACATTTCTCTACTAAGTGTCCTCATAAAACTAATAATGAGGAAGACTCCAGTTTCAAAAGGAAAAAGCGCCGCCACATGAATAGAAAAAATGATGAGAAAATAAAATATTACAAGCAGAAGAAAAATATGTATTCCAATGATGAAAGCAGAGCATTTGATGAAGATGATGACATCTCAGAAGATGTTTTATTCATGGTCATAAATGATCAAGATGAAATATCAAATAATGAATACATAAATCATGAAGATTCGGATGAAGAAGGAGAGGCAAATCTTGAAGGAGAACTAATTTGTGCACTACAAGAATTAAAGAAACTCAAGATGAAGAATGTATCACTCAAAGAACAATTAAGAGAATCTAAACATGATCATTATGAGACCAGTGGTGAAACTGAGATTATCAGTCTAAATAGACAGTTAGAGGATGCTAGAAAAATTGAAGTTTTGACAAATAAGCTCAAAGAAATGGGAGACATTTGTCAGGAGAATGAGATTCCACCAATCTACAATGGCATAGGGAAGGATTTTCCTGCCTCTTTCGTCATCTTCTTTGAAAGGTGGTTTGGTTTGTCTTGTGCTATGATGGCGGTCAGCATGAGGACTAACTAGCCAATGGCACCCCATTTTTTTACTAGACTCATATATTAACCGAATGACACTATATGTATCAGGAGGCAAGTAAAGCCCCATTTTTGTATATGCACCTTGTTTTGAAAGATGTAATCACACTTTGAAGATATATATACATGTTTTGTTTTAGATTCTACCTATGGAGGTTTAAATGTTGTGAATCATGACCCATGTTTATGTACATGTATGCTTAAATACTTAATTTAATGAGACAAATTCCAATATAACGCGTAGTTCACTAATGAATCAATCAATCGATTAGACATTATTTGGACGTGGAAATACTCAATATGCTCAAAGTNCGGAGCACCACTATTTGATGGAATTAATTATTCCTTCTAGAGAATCAGAATGAGAGTATTTCTTATGGCACAAGGATTTGAAGTTTGAAACTCAGTAGTGAATAGATACAAAGCACCAATCACTCCCCCAACGGATGAAAATGGAAGAAATTTAAATGAAAGAAATTTCAAAGCAATGAATGCCATATTATCTGGTCTTTCATGCTTTGAGTTTGTAAAATTCACGCATTGTGAATCTTCCAAAGATATCTAGGACAAGATGAAGAACATCTATGAAGGAGATGAGAAAGTGAAGCAAGCCAATTTACAAACACATCAAGCACAATTTGAAGGATTGAAAATGAAAGAAGATGAATATACTGCAGCACACTTCCTCTGAGCAGATGGAGTTGAAAATACCATTGGAGGACTTGGTGAAGAAATACAATAATATACAATTGTTGAGAAGGTACTAAGATCACTTCCACTAAGATTTGATCTTAAGGTTTCTATTATAGAAGAATCTAGTAATCTAAAGAGTTTGACAATGGATGAGTTGCATGAAATTTCAACAGCCTATGAAATGAGGAATGAATAAGAAAATCCATCAAATCACGAAGCAACTTTCAAAGAATAAAAAAGGACAAGCTCAAAGGAATACCAACCAAGTGATTCCTCTAAGAAATAATTAGATGCAGAAGAAGCAAACTTTGTCAGGAAACAAAAGAAGGGATATGGAAAGTACAAAGGTAATCTCCCTTTCAAATTTTTTAATTGTGGTAAAGTAGGACATTTCTCTACTAAGTGTCCTCATAAAACTAATAATGAGGAAGACTCCGGTTTCAAAAGGAAAAAGCGTCGCCACATGAATAGAAAAAATGATGAGAAAATAAAATATTACAAGCAGAAGAAAAATATGTATGCCAATGATGAAAGCAGAGCATTTGATGAAGATGATGACATCTCAGAAGATGTTTTATTCATGGTCATAAATGATCAAGATGAAATATCAAATAATGAATATATAAATCATGAATATTTGGATGAAGAAGGAGAGGCAAATCTTGAAGGAGAACTAATTTGTGCACTACAAGAATTAAAGAAACTCAAGATGAAGAATGTATCACTCAAAGAACAATTAAGAGAATCTAAACATGATCATTATGAGACCAGTGGTGAAACTGAGATTATCAGTCTAAATAGACAGTTAGAGGATGCTAGAAAAATTGAAGTTTTGACAAATAAGCTCAAAGAAATGGGAGACATTTGTCAGGAGAATGAGATTCCACCAATCTACAATGGCATAGGGAAGGATTTTCCTGCCTCTTTCGTCATCTTCTTTGAAAGGTGGTTTGGTTTGTCTTGTGCTATGATGGCGGTCAGCATGAGGACTAACTAGCCAATGGCACCCCATTTTTTTACTAGACTCATATATTAACCGAATGACACTATATGTATCAGGAGGCAAGTAAAGCCCCATTTTTGTATATGCACCTTGTTTTGAAAGATGTAATCACACTTTGAAGATATATATACATGTTTTGTTTTAGATTCTACCTATGGAGGTTTAAATGTTGTGAATCATGACCCATGTTTATGTACATGTATGCTTAAATACTTAATTTAATGAGACAAATTCCAATATAACGCGTAGTTCACTAATGAATCAATCAATCGATTAGACATTATTTGGACGTGGAAATACTCAATATGCTCAAAGTAATGTTCAAGAATATGCACCCTCAAATACTTATGCAAGAGAACAAGATTCCTGATGCTATATGTGCAATTCAACTATGAGACCATAATCTAGGAGTCCAATCTAACAATGAGATGATGAATGCCAAGGGTGAATGCCGGACAATATTTCAATGAAAACACTATAATATACAATATTATTGGTTGCAAGCCCAAGGTAAACACCTCTTGAACTCACGAGCTCGTTAGTGGGAGAAAATATCACCCAAGTGGAAAAATCAATGTTCCAGGTACTATGGCTGGCATGATCAACATATCCCATGTGGACTAAGGAGGGCGATGACATCTGCAAATCAAGCATAAATCATGATAAGAAGCTAACCGAGATAGTAAATACATGTAAAAATAAAAACACACCACTACAAAACAAAAACACACTTATGTACAAAGCATCATGTGGCCAAATGGCCTAAGCATAATACTTCTTAAGGTAGATCCCATTCTGAGGCTCTGAAAGAGGATTTTCGTCATAGTCAACTAGCTCGTAGGCCCCTCGTTTCAAGACACATTTGACAATGTAGGTACCATGCCAAAGGGGTTCAAATTTTTTTTCACCTAACTTGTCATGGTGTTGGTCATAAACCAACACCAGTCACCCTCCGAAAAGAAGGAAGGACGGACAGATTTTTCATATTGGGCCTTGACGCGCTTCTTATGTGTCTCATTGGCCAAAGTATCATCACGAAATTGTTCATCAATATGGGTTAGGTATAAAAGATGTTCCTCCTCAGTGGAGGTGTTGGGAAACAGTTCTACCACAAGTTTCAATGATGGGATTTCGCCTTCAATTGGTAACACTACCTGTAGACCCTAAACAAGTTGAAAATGTGTAAATCAAGTGGCAATTTTGGCAAAGGTTCGGTAAGCCCATAATGTTGAAAATAACATAATATGCCAATTTTTCTTGTGTTTCCCTAACATCCACTGAATCATATTCTTGAGGATGTGATTCATGGATTCTACCAAGACATTAGCTTGAGGGTAATAGGGTGTCGATTTCTCATGAAGAAAACCCAACCTAGAATCTAATTCAGTCATCATCTTGTTATGAAAATGGGACCCATGGTCTATTACTATGATATTAGGAACACTGAACCTAACGGTAATATGATTGAACATAAAAAGAGAAGTGATGGTTCCATCATTGGAAAAGGTAGGAAAAGCCTTGACCCATTTAGTGAACTAGTCATCAACAACGATGATGTAGCCATGACCATTAGACGAGGTATGAATACATGTCAATAAATCAACCCCCATTTAGAAAAGGGACCAACGGTCACCGCAGGATGAAGGGGGATAGGATGAGAACGCATATTACAGGTGGGGATTTGACAAGAATGGAATTTATGGACTGCATTTCATACAATCTTTGAAGATCATGGGCCAGAAATAGTGATTGCACAATTTCTTCTGGGTAGTGGCCAACCCAGAGAGATGACCCCCACATGACCTAGCATAGCAGTCACTCGAAAATCTTTCAAATTTTTCATAGATAAGGAAACGACATAGAATCAAATAAACCCCTCGAAAATAAAGGGTGACATCCACAATAATGTAGTGGCTAGCCTGATGCCTTATGANATGCTTAAATACTTAATTTAATGAGACAAATTCCAATATAACGCGTAGTTCACTAATGAATCAATCAATCGATTAGACATTATTTGGACGTGGAAATACTCAATATGCTCAAAGTAATGTTCAAGAATATGCACCCTCAAATACTTATGCAAGAGAACAAGATTCCTGATGCTATATGTGCAATTCAACTATGAGACCATAATCTAGGAGTCCAATCTAACAATGAGATGATGAATGCCAAGGGTGAATGCCGGACAATATTTCAATGAAAACACTATAATATACAATATTATTGGTTGCAAGCCCAAGGTAAACACCTCTTGAACTCACGAGCTCGTTAGTGGGAGAAAATATCACCCAAGTGGAAAAATCAATGTTCCAGGTACTATGGCTGGCATGATCAACATATCCCATGTGGACTAAGGAGGGCGATGACATCTGCAAATCAAGCATAAATCATGATAAGAAGCTAACCGAGATAGTAAATACATGTAAAAATAAAAACACACCACTACAAAACAAAAACACACTTATGTACAAAGCATCATGTGGCCAAATGGCCTAAGCATAATACTTCTTAAGGTAGATCCCATTCTGAGGCTCTGAAAGAGGATTTTCGTCATAGTCAACTAGCTCGTAGGCCCCTCGTTTCAAGACACATTTGACAATGTAGGTACCATGCCAAAGGGGTTCAAATTTTTTTTCACCTAACTTGTCATGGTGTTGGTCATAAACCAACACCAGTCACCCTCCGAAAAGAAGGAAGGACGGACAGATTTTTCATATTGGGCCTTGACGCGCTTCTTATGTGTCTCATTGGCCAAAGTATCATCACGAAATTGTTCATCAATATGGGTTAGGTATAAAAGATGTTCCTCCTCAGTGGAGGTGTTGGGAAACAGTTCTACCACAAGTTTCAATGATGGGATTTCGCCTTCAATTGGTAACACTACCTGTAGACCCTAAACAAGTTGAAAATGTGTAAATCAAGTGGCAATTTTGGCAAAGGTTCGGTAAGCCCATAATGTTGAAAATAACATAATATGCCAATTTTTCTTGTGTTTCCCTAACATCCACTGAATCATATTCTTGAGGATGTGATTCATGGATTCTACCAAGACATTAGCTTGAGGGTAATAGGGTGTCGATTTCTCATGAAGAAAACCCAACCTAGAATCTAATTCAGTCATCATCTTGTTATGAAAATGGGACCCATGGTCTATTACTATGATATTAGGAACACTGAACCTAACGGTAATATGATTGAACATAAAAAGAGAAGTGATGGTTCCATCATTGGAAAAGGTAGGAAAAGCCTCGACCCATTTAGTGAACTAGTCATCAACAACGATGATGTAGCCATGACCATTAGACAAGGTATGAATACATGTCAATAAATCAACCCCCATTTAGAAAAGGGACCAACGGTCACCGCAGGATGAAGGGGGATAGGATGAGAATGCATATTACAGGTGGAGATTTGACAAGAATGGAATTTATGGACCGCATTTCATACAATCTTTGAAGATCATGGGCCAGAAATAGTGATTGCACAATTTCTTCTGGGTAGTGGCCAACCCAGAGAGATGACCCCCACATGACCTAGCATAGAAGTCACTCGAAAATCTTTCAACTTTTTCATGGATAAGGAAACGACATAGAATCAAATAAACCCCTCGAAAATAAAGGGTGACATCCACAATAATGTAGTGGCTAGCCTGATGCCTTATGAGTTGATGTTCATCACGAGAAAATTAGGGATGGAAACACTGAGTATGGAGGTAGACCAAGACATATCCATACCATGGATTAAACAATTCTATAAGGAATAAAAACTTATGAGGGAAAGATTCATTAACCATTGATTCCTCATCGGATCGGGGAATTTCAGACATCAACTATGAGAATGCCAAGGATATATTAGAATTGGAGGAAACAAACTCCAGGTCGAACTCTTGGAGGATCACAATCCACTTCGAGTACTTTCCCCCAATGATATGATGGCTGAGAATGTATTTCATTGGGTTGGCATTAGAAACTACATTGGTTTTCCTCAAGAGGATGTAATGTCGTAAATGTTGGACAGTGTAAACTACTTCCAAGGAAAAAATATCAACATGAGAGTATCAAAATGCAGGACCAACGATTCCTTTGTAAAGATAGTAAATAATGTTCTCTCATTGTGCATGATCCTCTTGGATGAGCACCATGTCAATGGTGGATTTAGAGGATGTGAGATAGAGAAAAAAATCTCAATTTTAATTGGGAGGGCTTAATAAGGGAATCAATATCAAGGCCTTCTTCAAGACATCAAATGACCATTAGGATTGGTCAACCCACACAAAAGGTACACCCTTATTCAATAAGCGCATAAATCATTTTATGATCTTGACATAATTGGTAATAAATCTATGCAAAAATTTTGATTTCTCTTGCAAACTTTGAAGTTGGCTAATGGTACAAGGGGGAGGAAAATTGACAATAGCCTTGACTTTCAAGAGATCAAACATGATCCCAAAATTGGACACAATGAAGCCTATAAATCATCTAGACACTACAAAAAATATGCATTTATGTGGATTCAAACAGATTTTATAGTAGCAACATCCGATAAAAATGACTCGCAAGTGACCAGGATGATCCCCCCTATGCTTGGAATGAGAAACCATATTTTCTAAGTATGCCTCTACAATTTGTTTGATGTCCTAGAAAGTGTATGACATGGAATTTTGGAAGGTATCTCTAACATTTTTAGGACCAAATGGAAACTTTCGATAAGAAAAAGTACCCCAAGGACAATTAAAGGTAGTCTTGTGTTGATCTTCCGGTTTTATTTGGATTTGATTATAGCTATAGAAATCGTCCATGAATGAGAAGATTTCACTACTGTTACATTCATCGATAATCTGATAAATGAACGGGGTTGGATAATTATCCTTTGGGAAAGCATTGTTCAAATCCATATAATCGACACAGACCCTAATGGTGTCATGTTTCTTAGCAACCAAAACAATGTTGGAAACCCATTCAGTCAAGGGAACCAGATAGATCAACTATGCACGAAGAATGTTTTCTACCTCTGCCTTAATGGTAACATCTTTCTTTGGGTTGACTAGCTGGAGATTTTACTGGATCAACTTGGATCCTTCATAAGTTTTAATTTCATGTTCAATAATCTGGGGGTCAATGCCAGCCATATCCTCATAAGATCAAGAAAAAATATCATGAAATTATTTGAATAGGTATGTGTATAGTTTAACTTCTTGGGGTGAACAACCAACACCTATCAAGATGTGTTCCACGACACCTAACTTCTGGGAAATGTCAATGGGTATAGTTTTGTAAATATTCACCAATTTCCCTTTTGACAAGACGTCATGTATCATAATGGGAGACTGGTACCATTGGACATTATCAGTGGCAACAAGATTTTTAATTTCTTCTTCTAACCATTCCAAATTAGGGATAAAATATGCGCGATGGTGCAAATACTCCCATGGAATTTCAGGTGCATCCATGAACTCCATGATAGATCCATCAAATGGAAGTTAAATAACTAGGAAATCATTGGAATTGGGAAGAGGAGTGAGAGCCCAAGAGGGATTTGGGAACTAGTTAGACTCCACATCCTGGGGGGAATCTAGATCAAGGCCAATAGACACCAACGTAAGTGGCATGGAGCTCCATATGAATCAACATCCTCTGGATGAGGTACCACCCAAGGATCATAAGACCCAAGGGATCCACTAGTAAATGCCGAAATCATGTTGATAGGAGAGATGTTTGTAGTAGGATATGGCAGGGGAAGGAGACAAATTCCCATTAGCGAAGGATCTTTGAACATACCCACACCAACGTTTAGATAATACTATTGAGTATCACTGACAAAGGGTATACTATTGACCCTGTATTCCATTGAATGCTTTCAATAGTGTCGTGGATGTATCAAGCTTAGGAGATTCGAGGGCCTTCCAACAATAAATAGACATTATGCAAGTTGAGGCTCCTTCATCCACCATCGTTTGGTAGATGTTTTCCCCCATTGATCGCACTATGATCTAGAAGGTGACCTCATGGGAGAGCCTATGAGTAACCTAAGTGGAATAAAAGGTCGTCAAACTCAAATCTGAGGGGTCAACCCTGCCTATGGATGACAACAAGGCTTTCCGTTGTGCTGGACAATTCTAGAGAACTTCGAGGGAAGACATGGCACAAGGTTCCTGGGCCAAGTATTCCACAATACTGTAGTTGTGGGAGGCATGTGTGTTGTTATTATGTTTCATGCAACGAAGAATTCCCTTTGAGGGGTGAAAAGGTGCATCAAATGATGTCTTCTCAATCTAAAAAGGGCCAACAGACTAGGAAGAATATGTTACTTCAGGCGTAGCATGGGAATGCTTGTAAATGTCATAGTTTTTAGCCTAAGTATGCAAATTAACCATTTTATCACACATTAAAATGGAAGCATTCGAGGAAGACCCCTCATGGTGAGGGGTACCTTCCATGGCCCCTTGTGGAGGAGTAGGTGTTGTGCCTCTTTTGTCACCTAAATGATAAAAATAGATGTGCTTACAAGCTTAGTTGGGTTAGCTAAGCAAGACAACAGTAAAGGAAAGGGTTAGAAAAAAAAACATAAAAGACTAAGCTAAGAATTAAACTAGAAAAGGAAAGAACAACTAAACTATTGAGCATAAGGACATAAGAATAAAAAACCAATAAGACTCATGTCACYAATGGAAAGGATTGTATTAGCGAAAAGAAAACACCAAGAAGAAAGAGGACTTTGGGTCCTTTCTTCCTCCAAGGGAGGGCTCTTRGACCCCCACAATTTGAGCTCTTCTTACAACTTTGAAAACTTGAAAGAAATGGTGAAAGAATCCCAAGCTAATCCACTCAAAAGGTGAGATGGATTGCCCAAATGTAATGATGCTAATATACTCTTGATGAGAAAAGAGGATTCCCCGAGAGAATAACARCAGCATAACCTTGCAAATGAATTCCTTGAAAATGTAGCGCACCCATGGCCTTGTTTTATAGCATCACATTGAGGTATTGTGCAACCAACTTTTAGTGTGAAAAGGGGTTGTTTAGGGAATTTTTAGGTCTTTGACCAGCCACCCAGTCGGATCCARCCAAGATTTGGATGTCAAATCAACTTGGAAGCTAAACCAGAAGTGGGTGGGAGGCCGACCAATCTCATAAATGCGTCGTTCTCAGGTGTGCGCGACTTTTAGCGACCATAGTCGTGCATCATGTGCATGTGTGCTTTTCTTGCGTTTCTGGATGTGCATGTGCGTGCGCGCCCTGTGTAGTCATAACGCACCTTGATTTTATAACTAGTTGTATAGTTTTGGACCTTTTGCAAATGCTTTTTGGTAATTTTGGTCCATGGGTGAACTCATAGTTGTTTTTAAGATGTTGGAATCCTGTAAACATTTGCGAACGAAAATTCAATGATAATAGATGCCCCTTGATGGATGAGGTTAGGAGCATACATATAGCCGAAATTCATCAATGTTTCTTCTATTGAGAGTGTCTTTGTAAGAAAGAGCGATATTGAGAGCATTAAGAGTGACCCATTGGAGAGAGAAGGGAACCTGTAGGACACAATCTTCCATAAGGTATGTAAAATAAATTGTGTACAAACGAGGCGGGCATGCCCCATGCTCATGTCATGTAACTCAAAAAACAAGGGTGTTGTATAGTAACTAAAATGGTGTGTTGATGTAGACAACTATAGTGCCCTTGAGGGCGGTTGTGATAAAGGCAGAGGATAATTCTGAGGAGGAACATACTCTGAACAGTAGGCAATGACACCTGTAAGAAGTATCATAGGTTTTGTAGGCATTGATAGCCTATCCAAGCTCGGAGGTCTTCGGCGAATATAAGAAACAGCTGCAATAGTCGCAAAGTAAGACCCACCGTAACATGAGAAAGTGTTGAAGTCGAATGGTATGGGGGTCAATGACAACAGGGAGAAATTATGGTTCTCCATGTGTCGTCTGGGACCTCTCATTGGAAAGGTAATGAGAGTCAAGATACTGTCGTCCTTATGGAAACTGTGTTGATGTCAAGAAAAGGGGGACGCGACTCCAAGAAGCAAAGGGCTTTGTGAGATCTACTAGGTGATTTTAGGAACTGAGGACGTACATGAACAAAGTCAATATGTATGAAGACTCAAGATTGCCCTTGGTTGGGGGTATATGCAAAGTATAAGTGGTTGCAACCGTTCAACTAGATCGAGTGTCAGGGGGACAACAAGACGTGGGATAAGTTGTGCCAGAGGCAGGACAAAGTGAACAAACTCAGAGAGAAGAGGTAGGTGGCCTGTGGGATACTCGAAGTATATGGATGATGTCAAGAGGAGTAGATGATAAGGAGTGCCCCAACCAAGGGTGACATGGGTTGCATTTTCCAAGAAGGTCGCCAAAGGTGACGACAAAAATCTATGTAACATGCTAGGAATCAAGGTTTAATTACAAAAATAATGAAAAAAATTGTGGGGATAATAATGCAAATACAGAAATGGGTGCCCCAGTGTAAGATGGCTTGGTCTGGGGGTGGTGCAAGTTGGTGGAAAAAACAAGTGGAGGGTGGGGGGCCTATAGGCTGGTTTCTATAGTAGGGTAATGTATGGAGGGAAATTTGAGGATGGGCAGACTGATGATGGGTAAATGATGTTGTGGGAGTGCAGTCAAAATAATCCATGAGGAAGTGTCCTAGGATTCTGTTGGGAAGGCTAGCAAAATGAGGAGGAGTATGTGGCTAATTCACGACATGATGTAAGACTATCGGGACTCCCATCCCTAAAGGGTTGAAAAAAGAATGAGTGTCAAAGTGCCAAGGGGTACTATGAATGGGACAACTCATGTGGGGGAGAGTGCTACCGGGTGATAGTACCCAAAGTGCAATGGAGGTGGCGGTACTGTAGAGACGGATATGGGGACCCTAAAGGCAAATTTCTGAGGGTGTGACTGGAGATGCAATTTGAGATTCAGAGGGAATGATTACATGCCAGTGTTGATTATATACCTGAAGGGGTTGTGTAGATGTATGATGACCAAGTACCTGCACACATGAAAACCAAATACCCGACGTGAACAATATCTTAAGAGAATCAAACATACAAGCATTTATTTGATAATTTTGAACATGAGCATGCATACCTGAATAGGGTATGGAAAAAATGGCTCCCCGAGGGCTAAGGATGAAAAGTACTTCGGGGATTTTCTTTATGTAGAGGACGAGGTACTGATCCCATGGCTCAAGACGGATCGAAAAACGGACACTCGGAGCTCCCGGAATGGGGTCTGGTAGTTTGGCAAAAAGGACTATATATAGTTGTAGGGCCCACATTGCCACCTCATTTGTACCTACTGTCAGAGTGATTGGACGAGACATATTCAGAGGAGATTTGGAGATTCTGGGAGAATGAGGCAGTCGATTCAAGACCAACGAGCTTCAATTTAGTGGTTTGATCGTCCTGCATAGAATTAGGTTTTCTTTTTCTGGGCAGGGCCTATACAAAGGGCCGTACAGGGAGTTTTGTGGGTGTGTCCACCCCAATTAGCGGGCGATCCGAAAATATGCATGCATGGGTGTGTGCCTATTATATGATAATCCACGCACGGGCGCACCCCAAGGGGGAAAAAAGGCAAACATTACATGCGTGCATGTTAGCTAAACAGTTGTGCATGGGTGCGCAGCTGTGTGGCGGACAGGCGCGCTGTGATGCACGCCTGTGTATGTGACAGGGGTGCATGAAGGCGCCTCTGTATGTTGGACAAGTGCGCATTCATGCACACCTATGGGATGAACAGGCACACATGTGTGCGCACCTGTGGGGGGAACAGGAACGCATGTGTGCACGCCTGTGGGGTGAACAGGCGCACATGTGTGCCTGCCTGTGGGTTTAAATAGTCATGCCTTGGAGGCAAGGCTGACGGGTGGAAAACTCATCTTTTTTGGAGATTTTAATGTGTTTATGTTTGAGATGGTTGATCTAGAACTGGATTTATGTGGTTGTAGGTGAGTGTTGGGATTATGCCGGTTCATTGGCGAGAGCGGGACTGGTCACAACTGAGGGAGGTCGTGGCTATTGAGGAGTCGGTGGTTCATGCTACTTTGGTATCTTGTGGGCTGCTAAATTTTTTTGAGTGCCCCTTGATCAGAGCCCAGGAGTACCTTCTACAATTCTTGATCCGGATGTGGAGTCCATATCTTCATTGTTTTATGGTGCGAGGTGAGCAACTAGCCTTCACTGCGGTGGAGGATGTGTACTTTTTGACTGGGCTCCTTTTTCGGGGAACGCCCCTACCGACGAAGCCTGTATTACCTGGGGACGGGCAGTTGACTACCTTGGGCCAGAGGTATTGTTCAAGAGATGACTTTATGTCAGGCTCCATAGTGAGTATCGGGGTGATGGATGCTTTGGTTCACCATTGTGTAGCAGCGATGGTTGTGAGGGTTTATGGGTCCCTTGTGACTCAGCGGATCAGTGGTGGTCAGCTGAGGATTATGGGGAGGGCATTGGTAGGAGAGCACTTTTCCTAGGGATTGATGTTGCATGCCAATATGGTAGGGCAGCTCGATAGGTGTCGGGTTGTGGACTCATGGGACTTTGCCTTTGGGTCCATCTTGGTGGCATGGTTCTTGGAGAGGGTGCCGATGTTGTGCCATAGAGTTTTATTGGGCGCACCTGGTGTGCGAGAGCCACGATTGATGTGGTGGTCTCTAATTTCGATTCGCCACAATGGTGGTGAGGGTGGCCGTTTTTTCACGGCTGAGGCTGCACAAGTGTGGCGGCAGATGTCGCAGATCATACTACAGTATCCATACTCTGGGGTTGACTTCTGGGGTGATCTGGATATGGTGTTACCTCCAGGAGAGGTGTTTGACCACCGAGGTATGTTTGTGATTTGTTTGATATGTTGATATTTGAGATAGTATGACCTACATATTATGTATATATGGATTCTAATGATATCCTTTGTTTGTTTGTATGTGCAGATGTGGGACCTCGCGGGCGTGAGGTTGAGTTGGTGAGAGCATCGGCTCGTTAAGGGTCAGTGAGGCCTCTGTAGGGGGAGCCGCAGGCAGGGGAGAGATGATGGCGCAAGGACATTGAGGCGAGACCAGCTGGCGAGGAGAGAGCGGCTAGGAGACATCATTTCGACGATCTTGGTACAGGGCCATCGCATGCTCCTCCAGTTGAGGCCGGGGGAGATTTTGAGGATATTCTCTGTCGCTTGGAAGTGGTGCTATAGGGAGTGCCTGAGGGAATGTGTTCATGCATCCAGGATGAGGGCATCCTAGAGTAGTGTGTGGGATTTTTGTTGATGTGGTGGATTGTGGTTCAGCGAGCAGCAGTAGCAGGTGCTACGATGACCGGGTGGTTACCTCCAGGTCTGAAGGGACTGATAGTGGGTGGGGCACGACCGCTTGAGGGAGGGCCAGGAGGTGGTGCTCTAGAGGCACCATGAGTGTCTCTCTATGTATTTTTATATATTATATATAGGCTGGTGAGCCCATTTTGGTGTAGTGACACCAGTTTTGTACCGAGGTGCTTCACTGGCCTGCGGATTTTGTATACGATGTATTCTATGTGTATGTAAAAATTTTGATGGCACTGGTGACCGATTTATATACATATATATGGATATACATTTTGGGGTCTTTGTGATGTTCACATGTGTCTGAGAATTGTTTTTTGTTAATGTTATTTATGATGTCTAAACTATATAGGTTGTGACAAGCTCTTGATGGTTTATGTGTGTGTAAAGGTATCTTGATGTGATATATGCCAATCGAGTATAATGTTAGCTAGGTTATCTGTGATTTGATTTAATTGTCTTGGAATATGTGTAAATGTAATGAAATCAAAATGTCGAGAAAAAAGTCTAACTTGCAGGTATTTGTGAAAGAGGCAAGGATCGTGGACATGGTACACATTGTTGACTTGGAGGACGACTAGTTGGGAGTCAAGAAAGATGCTAAGGCGATGAATACGATGATGAAGGGCATCGGCGAGGAGGCTAATGACGGCAGTGTACTCATATTGGTTGTTGGTTGTTGAACCCAAACATATGTTGCTAGAGTGGAGCAGTTCATGTGAGGGGGAATAGAGGGCCCAAGCTGCCGAAGCGAGATTTTATGTCCAATGGCTGGCGTCATCAGCGTAACCGATGTGGTAGGTCGGTGGAGGAAGAATATATCAAGAACACAAATTATAGTTTTATACGTGGGGTATGGAAAAAGGAAAAAACACTATAAAAGAAAAAACCTAATGTAGAATGGCTACGTTTAGGCGTAAAATTTCTTTAAGTATAACTCGTTGATAGGTTCTTAGAGAAAGAGGCCCTCGGGGGAAGCCAGGATGTATGCACCTTTGGTGACACAATGTTGGATAATGCAGGGGCCATGCCATAGTGACTCTAATTTTCCATGACTGAGGGTATCGTGAGCGATATCGTAAGCAAGGACGAAATCTCCTTTGTGAAATGAGAGAAGGTTTACATGGAGATCAAAGGTGGCCTTTGACCTTTTTTTGGCTGCCTCATTGTTCTATAATGAAGATCAGTGATCTTAGTCCAAGGACTCTAAGTTCAGCAAACGCTACTCCATTGGAGGAGTGTCGAGTAATAGCTCAATTGCGGTGCGTAAGGTGGGAATTTCACACTTGATAGGAAGAGTGGCCTCGACCCCATGGACTAGATGAAATGGTGTGAAACCAATGGTCATTTTCACGACCGTTCGGTAAGACCATAGCGCGGAAAATAACATACGATGCCAATTGGTCTTATGTTTGTTAACTGTGTGTTGTAACATGGTTTTGAGGACCTTGTTAACTACTTTGACCTGTCTGTTGGACTGAGGGTAATATGGTGAGGAAAACTCATGGGAGAATCCTAACCGGGATGAGAGTTTGACGAAAATATCATTCTCGAAATGTTTCCCATGATCAGAGACTAGTTGGAGGGGTACTCCAAAGTGGGATATAACGTGATTAAAGAAAAAACATGTTGCGGTGTCAGTGGTGTTTTTGAAGGTAGGCATGGCTTCAGCCCACGTTTTGAAGTAATCGACTACGACAACGATGTATTTGTTTCCATTGTTGGATGGAGGGTTACAATTAATGAAGTCGATGCCCCATTTACAAAAGGGGCCTGCAGTAATGACTGGGTGGAGGAGAGCAGGTGGTGCTCGTGCTTTGTTGGTGTAAAGATGACATTTATCGCATCACTTCACGGCATGAATGCAGTCATAAAACAATGTAGGCCAAAAGTAACCTGTGCGGATGATTTTCTGAGTAGTGGACATCCCTGAGAGATGGCCCCCGCATGCACCGCTATGGCAGTCATTCAAGAATCTATCAGCCTCATCAATAGTCAAGCATCGACGGAGTATGGTGTCGACCCCTCGCCGATATAATATATCTCCGATGAGGAGATAGCGAGGGGCCTAGTCGCGAATATGACGGTGATCATCTCTTGAGAGGTGGTTATCAAACTTTTGGATTCGGAGGTAGACGAGGAGGTCGTCGTACCAAGGATCATCCGAAGTGATGTAAAAGAGATGTTCAACAAGGAAGTCCGTATTGACGAGGGCACTGGTAGTATCGAAGGGGAAGGTTGTGACAAGTTCGGCGACGACGAGAGATTTCTTGCTCTTGGGTGCCGAAAATTCGAGATCGTACTCTTGAAGGATAACGATCCATCGGGCAAATTTGCCATTAATTTGCCGACGATTGAGCAAGTATTGCATGGGGTTGGAATCCGTTATGACTTTGGTTGTGCAAAGCGGAATGTAATGGCACAGTTTCTGGACTGTGAGGATGACTACAAGGGCTAGTTTCTCTTCATGATTATACTTCAAGGGTGGCCCTGAGAGATTTTTACTAATGTAGTAAATGACATGCTCACAATCATCATCACCAATTTGAACAAGAACTCCTGCTACTGAGACAATTGATGCTGAGATGTAGAGGATATAGTCGTGATTATAGTCAGGTGAACTAATTAAAGGGGTGTTGGAGAGTACCATTTTAAGATCTTCGAACTCTTTTTGGGCATGTTCATCCCAGTGGAATGGGATGTCGTGGCATAGTAAACGAAGGAAACTGTGTGCTTGAGTGGCATAGTCTGGGACAAATCACCATAAAAAGTTAGCTTTTCCTTGTAGGCTCAGGAGTTGGCATAAATTCCCGGGGGGTGGATTTTCTATGATGGCCTGGACTTTGAGGGGGCCCACGGTAATACCGCTTTGTGAAACGATGAATTCAAGGAGGCGCATGGCAGTGACGCAGAGTACACACTTGAGGGGGTTCAAGTGGATGTTGTACTGATGACATCGTTGGAAGATGATCCATAAATCATCAAGATGCTAGGTTCATTTTTTGGATCAAGCTATGAGGTCGTCCAAGTATGCGAGAATGATATGAGCTAGATCGTGAAAAATGTATGTCATAGCCCGTTGGAAAGTTGCGCCAGCGCTTTTTAGGCCAAAATGCATGACACGATATGAAAAAAGTACCCCAAGGGGTGGTAAATGCGGTTTTGTATTGATCGGCTGGGTGGATTTGGATTTGGTTATAGCCAGAGAAACCGTCCATGAAGGATAAAGNACACATGAAAACCAAATACCCGACGTGAACAATATCTTAAGAGAATCGAACATACAAGCATTTATTTGATAATTTTGAACATGAGCATGCATACCTGAATAGGGTATGGAAAAAATGGCTCCCCGAGGGCTAAGGATGAAAAGTCCTTCGGGGATTTTCTTTATGTAGAGGACGAGGTACTGATCCCATGGCTCAAGACGGATCGAAAAACGGACACTTGGAGCTCCCGGAATGGGGTCTGGAAGTTTGGCAAAAAGGACTATATATAGTTGTAGGGCCCACATTGCCACCTCATTTGTACCTACTGTCAGAGTGATTGGACGAGAGATATTCAGAGGAGATTTGGAGATTCCGGGAGAATGAGGCAGTCGATTCAAGACCAACGAGCTTCAAGTTAGTGGTTTGATCGTCCTGCATAGAATTAGGTTTTCTTTTTCTGGGCAGGGCCTATACAGAGGGCCGTACAGGGAGTTTTGTGGGTGTGTCCACACCAATTAGCGGGCGATCCAAAAATATGCATGCATGGGTGTGTGCCTATTATATGATAATCCACGCACGGGTGCACCCCAAGGGGGAAAAAAGGCAAACATTACATGCGTGCATGTTATCTAAACAGTTGTGCATGGGTGCGCAGCTGTGTGGCGGACAGGCGCGCTGTGATGCACGCCTGTGTACGTGACAGGGGTGCATGAAGGCGCCTCTGTATGTCGGACAAGTGCGCATTCATGCACACCTATGGGATGAACAGGCACACATGTGTGCGCACCTGTGGGGGGAACAGGAACGCATGTGTGCACGCTTGTGGGGTGAACAGGCGCACATGTGTGCCCGCCTGTGGGTTTAAATAGTCACGCCTTGGAGGCAAGGCTGACGGGTGGAAAACTCATCTTTTTTGGAGATTTTAATGTGTTTATGTTTGAGATGGTTGATCTAGGACTGTATTTATGTGGTTGTAGGTGAGTATTGGGATTATGTCGGTTCATTGGCGAGAGCGGGACTGGTCACAGCTGAGGGAGGTCGTGGCTATTGAGGAGTCGGTGGTTCGTGCTACTTTGGTATCTTGTGGGCTGCTAAATTTTTTTGAGTTCCCCTTGATCCGAGCCCAGGAGTACCTTCTACAATTCTTGATCCGGATGTGGAGTCCATATCTTCATTGTTTTATGGTGCGAGGTGAGCAACTAGCCTTCACTGCGGTGGAGGATGTGTACTTTTTGACTGGGCTCCTTTTTCGGGGAACGCCCCTACCGACGAAGCCTGTATTACCTGGGGACGGGCAGTTGACTACCTTGGGCCAGAGGTATTGTTCAAGAGATGACTTTATGTCAGGCTCCATAGTGAGTATCGGGGTGATGGATGCTTTGGTTCACCATTGTTTAGCAGCGATGGTTGTGAGGGTTTATGGGTCCCTTGTGACTCAGCGGATCAGTGGTGGTCAACTGAGGATTATGGGGAGGGCATTGGTAGGAGAGCACTTTGCCTGGGGATTGATGTTGCATGCAAAGATGGTAGGGCAGCTCGATAGGTGTCGGGTTGTGGACTCAGGGGACTTTGCCTTTGGGTCCATCTTGGTGGCATGGTTCTTGGAGAGGGTGTCGATGTTGCGCCATAGAGTTTTATTGGGTGCACCTGGTGTGCGAGAGCCACGATTGATGTGGTGGTCTCTAATTTCGATTCGCCACAATGGTGGTGAGGGTGGCCGTTTTTTCACGGCTGAGGCTGCATAAGTGTGGCGGCAGATGTCGCAGATCATACTGCAGTATCCATACTCTGGGGTTGACTTCTGGGGTGATCTGGATATGGTGTTACCTCCAAGAGAGGTGTTTGACCACCGAGGTATGTTTGTGATTTGTTTGATATGTTGATATTTGAGATAGTATGACCTACATATTATGTATAGATGGATGCTAATGATATCCTTTGTTTGTTTGTATGTGCAGATGTGGGACCTCGCGGGCGTGAGGTTGAGTTGGTGAGAGCATCGGCTCGTTAGGGGTCAGTGAGGCCTCTGTAGGGGGAGCCGCAGGCAGGGGAGAGATGATGGCGTAAGGACATTGAGGTGAGACCAGCTGGTGAGGAGAGAGCGGCTAGGAGACGTCATTTCGACGATCTTGGTACAGGGCCATCGCATGCTCCTCCAGCTGAGGCCGGGGGAGATTTTGAGGATATTCTCTGTCGCTTGGAAGTGGTGCTACAGGGAGTGCCTGAGGGAATGTGGTCATGCATCCAGGATGAGGGCATCCTAGAGCAGTGTGTGGGAGTTTTGTTGATGTGGTGGATTGTGGTTCAGCGAGCAGCAGTAGCAGGTGCTACGATGACCGGGTGGTTACCTCCAGGTCTGAAGGGACCGATAGTGGGTGGGGCACCACCGCTTGAGGGAGGGCCAGGAGGTGGTGCTCTAGAGGCACCATGAGTGTCTCTCTATGTATTTTTATATATTATATATAGGTTGGTGAGCCCATTTTGGTGTAGTGACACCAGTTTTGTACCGAGGTGCTTCACTGGCCTGCGGATTTTGTATACGATGTATTCTATGTGTATGTAAACATTTTGATGGCACTGGTGACCGATTTATATACATATATATGGATATACATTTTGGGGTCTTTGTGATGTTCACATGTGTCTGAGAATTGTTTTTTGTTAATGTTATTTATGATGTCTAAACTATATAGGTTGTGACAAGCTCTTGATGGTTTATGTGTGTGTAAAGGTATCTTGATGTGATATATGCCAATCGAGTATAATGTTAGCTAGGTTATCTGTGATTTGATTTAATTGTCTTGGAATATGTGTAAATGTAATGAAATCAAAATGTCGAGAAAAAAGTCTAACTTGCAGGTATTTGTGAAAGAGGCAAGGATCGTGGACATGGTACACATTGTTGACTTGGAGGACGACTAGTTGGGAGTCAAGAAAGATGCTAAGGCGATGAATACGATGATGAAGGGCATCGGCGAGGAGGCTAATGACGGCAGTGTACTCATATTGGTTGTTGGTTGTTGAACCCAAACATATGTTGCTAGAGTGGAGCAGTTCATGTGAGGGGGAATAGAGGGCCCAAGCTGCCGAAGCGAGATTTTATGTCCAATGGCTGGCGTCATCAGCGTAACCGATGTGGTAGGTCGGTGGAGGAAGAATATATCAAGAACACAAATTATAGTTTTATACGTGGGGTATGGAAAAAGGAAAAAACACTATAAAAGAAAAAACCTAATGTAGAATGGCTACGTTTAGGCGTAAAATTTCTTTAAGTATAACTCGTTGATAGGTTCTTAGAGAAAGAGGCCCTCGGGGGAAGCCAGGATGTATGCACCTTTGGTGACACAATGTTGGATAATGCAGGGGCCATGCCATAGTGACTCTAATTTTCCATGACTGAGGGTATCGTGAGCGATATCGTAAGCAAGGACGAAATCTCCTTTGTGAAATGAGAGAAGGTTTACATGGAGATCAAAGGTGGCCTTTGACCTTTTTTTGGCTGCCTCATTGTTCTATAATGAAGATCAGTGATCTTAGTCCAAGGACTCTAAGTTCAGCAAACGCTACTCCATTGGAGGAGTGTCGAGTAATAGCTCAATTGCGGTGCGTAAGGTGGGAATTTCACACTTGATAGGAAGAGTGGCCTCGACCCCATGGACTAGATGAAATGGTGTGAAACCAATGGTCATTTTCACGACCGTTCGGTAAGACCATAGCGCGGAAAATAACATACGATGCCAATTGGTCTTATGTTTGTTAACTGTGTGTTGTAACATGGTTTTGAGGACCTTGTTAACTACTTTGACCTGTCTGTTGGACTGAGGGTAATATGGTGAGGAAAACTCATGGGAGAATCCTAACCGGGATGAGAGTTTGACGAAAATATCATTCTCGAAATGTTTCCCATGATCAGAGACTAGTTGGAGGGGTACTCCAAAGTGGGATATAACGTGATTAAAGAAAAAACATGTTGCGGTGTCAGTGGTGTTTTTGAAGGTAGGCATGGCTTCAGCCCACGTTTTGAAGTAATCGACTACGACAACGATGTATTTGTTTCCATTGTTGGATGGAGGGTTACAATTAATGAAGTCGATGCCCCATTTACAAAAGGGGCCTGCAGTAATGACTGGGTGGAGGAGAGCAGGTGGTGCTCGTGCTTTGTTGGTGTAAAGATGACATTTATCGCATCACTTCACGGCATGAATGCAGTCATAAAACAATGTAGGCCAAAAGTAACCTGTGCGGATGATTTTCTGAGTAGTGGACATCCCTGAGAGATGGCCCCCGCATGCACCGCTATGGCAGTCATTCAAGA
>JZKD02S1732538.1:548322-565665 GCA_000966675.3 Picea glauca
TTTACTACAAATCCTTCAGGTTGTTTCATGTATATTTCCTCCTCTAGGTCCCTATGTAGGAACATTTTCTTCACATCCATTTGTTCTATTTCCAGATCAAATGTTGTATCTAGAGACATTAGTACTCTAATGGAAGTTAATTTTTCAACAAGAGAAAAAATATCACCGAAGTTGACTCCTTCGAATTGGGAATATCCTTTCACTACTAGTCGAGATTTGAATTTATCGACTTGACATGTTGCGTTCATATTCTTCTTCAATATCCATTTTCTAGTGAGAGGACTTCTTCCACTATGTAACTTGACTAAATCACATGGCTCATTCTTGTGAAATGATTCCATCTCTTCGACCATGGCGTCCTTCCAAAGTTTTCCCTGTGTTGATTCGACTTCATCCTCGACCAACATGGGCTCATCATCAGTGGTAGTTAACACGAATGTGGAATGGAAGTTGAGTGAACTATACCTTTCGAATATTTTTCTTACTCTTTTTGACCTCCTTACAACCAGGGTCAGTTGTTCCACCTCTTCTTCTAATTCAGTCGACTCATGATCAGAATCATCTTCTTCATTCCTCAATTAAAACCACACCATATCAAGATTATTCTTGGTCTAAAAATTTTATTCAAGCTCGAACTTACTTCTGACTTCTATGAAGAACGCATATCAATTGTACACCATTATCCTTGATGCAGGATCCAAATCTTATATCCTTTCATTCCTTCTTTATGTCCAATGAAAATACATTTGACTTCCTTCTTGTCCAGCTTGCTTCTCTTTTCCTTGGGAACATGCACAAATGCATCATAGCCAAATACTTTGAGATGTGAAACTGAAGGCTTCTTACTCGACCATACCTCATGTGAAGTCATGTTGAATAACGTTGATGAAGGATACATATTCAATAGATATTTTGCAGTGTCGACTGTCTCTACCCAGAATTCTTATGCAAGCCTAGGACCATTGAGCATGCTCCTTTCCTTGTCCATCAACATTCTGTTCATTCTCTTGGAAAATCCATTTTTGTTTTGGGTATATGGTGTGGTATTTTGGCGTGCTATGCCACACTACTTTCAAAACTAATCAAATTATTTTCCATAGAATTCACCACCATTGTCAGTTCTCAGCACTTTAATCTTCTTATATGTATGGTTTTCTAAAAGAGATTTAAACTCTTTGAATTTCTTGAAAACCTATGATTTCTTCCTCGTGAAATCTATCCATGGATTCCTGGAAAAATCATCTATGAGGATACATAATACAAGGATCCACCAAGTGAAGGCATTGTAATAGGTCCAAACACATCACTATGAACCAAATCTAGAATCCCATTTTCCCTTGTCACTCCAGATGGGAACCTCACCTAACTTTGTTTTCCATATATACAATGTTCACAAAATTTGACTTCTAAATTACATTCAGGAAATTCTTCGACCATACCTTTGTTATACATAGCTCAAATTCCTTTTTCTCCTATGTGTCACACTGTCTCATGCCATAGCATGGTCGGGTCGACTTTATGATAACTTGTCGAGATGATTCGAATCAACTCAACCTGAGTTGATTCGAGTCGATTTGAAATCAAGTCAACTTTAGGAACAATGATGTTGTTTCATCTAGTAAGGTCAACACTCCCTAGTAAATTTTATAGGGTTCCAATCCAAACTCCTTTCATTAACACCATCACAGATCTGACCATCTTGCACAAATCCTTATGAAATAGAATGTGCACCCATTCATCACTCATCTTGTTGACATATATCAGGTTTCTTTCCAAACCCAAAATGTGTAGCACACCTATAAGGGTTATACTCTTCCCATTCTGCAATATCAATCAAAATATTCCTCATCCTAAAATTTTGTTTGTCAAGTCGTCCCCCAAGAACACTTCTCCTCCTTCATATCATTCATATTTGTAGAACCATTATCTATTTGGTTTCATATGATAGGATGCTCCTGAGTCAATCAATCAAACATCTTGATCTGACTATGTACTGGTCGATGCTAGGTACACATCACCTCCCTTATCTAGATTCATCTTTATCTTAGTCGATTTCCTCTATTTGGATCTTGTACTGACTTCCATCACCTTCGAATTGCATTCCTTTTTGTAATGCCCATCTTTACTGCATTTCCAACATATTCTTGTCTACTGAACTAGGGATTTAGATATACCCTTCAACGTATACTTCCTACCAAAGAGTTTTCCTTTATCTCTCTCAATCAGTCAACCTTTCACCACTAAAGCATCTTTGGTCGATCCTTCCATGTTATTTATTATTATTTCTTCTAATAGTAGAGATGAAACCATGTCTTCTAATGCTAATGTGATTTTATTACTCCCTATATCCATTACTAAGCTCTCCTAGGAGTTTGGCAAAGAACATAATAGGATAATACATTTCTCCTCCTTGGTGATTTTAATATCCATAGAAGATAACTAACTTATAATGGTATTAAACGCATTTAATTGATCAATCATTGAAATTCCATCACTCATCCTCAAAAGATACAGTTTATTTCTGAGAAACAACTTATTTACCAAATATTTTGACTGGTACAAGCTTCCCAACTTCTCCCACAGTTTCTTGGATGAATCTTCACTTGAGACATTCAGAAATACCAGATCTGCAAGACAAAGTTGAATTGTACTCCTTGCTCTTCTCTAGAGTTTCTCCCATTCTTTCGTCGACATAACTGTTGGCATGGTACCTGGAAAAATTGTTGTCCATTGTTCTTGAACTACAAGGATATATTCAATTTTAAGCTTCCAAAGATCAAAATTATGTCCATTGAATTTTTCGATCTATATTCTCGAGTTTCTCACCATTCTTTAACATGATTCTTTAAAGATTTATAACTTATGATCCAAGGTTGTTAAGCTAATCTCCGATACCACATGTTAGGAAATAAGACACACTTCCACAAAAAACATAACATAAGAGAGGAATACATATTTAATCAAGAAATCAAATGACAAAGAAAACACACAGTACACAAAGATTTTACCCTAGAAACCCAAACCGGGAAAACTAGCATTCCTTGAGCGTTCTTCTGTCTTGTTGTCTTATTCATTCAGAATAAAATGTTACATGTCTAACGTCGGTTCACACCTAAGAAAAAATTGACATCATACCCTCTTTCTTTACACAAGAGAAACCTTGTTTCCAATTTGTCTTACATCTACATGACCAACAACCTATAAAACGATTTCTCTAAAGATTAAAGATTAGATTTTATAGCATTACAACATGCATTCTTTATAAGATTCACAATAGGAAAAACCCTAAATAAATGGGGCCAAAAAATGGTTACAGATCCACGTAGATCATTGGATAAAAATCCCACAAATCTTTGGATTATGTTACAATTGACTACCAAATCGAATTACATGTCAACTACCAGTCAACCTTCATTTGATCATCAGTCAGTTGCCACACACCCACATGTCGACCTCTTATTGTTTGACCTCTTCGACTTGTTTTCGATGTATTTACCATGTCTAACCACCTCTACCTTTAACTTTGACTTTACCTGGTTGACTGACCTCAACCTTCGACTTGCTATCGATCCACCTCGACTTCGTCTTTACCTGGTTGAACCACCTCGACCTTTGAATTCGAATGTCAGTTGGTCCACCTCAAATTTCACTACAAATATGTTGGAATACTAAGAGAGGGGGGTGAATCAGTATGAGCACTTTTATTGCTTTTAACCACAATATGTATTGTTTAACTTTATGATCAGTTCATCAATAACATTAAAAGCATCATGAGTAGTATAAATAAATAGTGAACAATGAGCAACCACACAAGTACATGGTACACCAGAATTTTACGTGGAAACCCAATGTGGGAAAAAACCACGAAATGATTTTCTTATATTTTAGAAGAAATACATTCATAGGAAGCATCAACTTCCTTGTTTTCCATCTACAACTAGAAGGAGGCTACAACCCCCTAGTTTCTTAGTCTCCAACTTCAAGGAAGCTACAACTCCATTAGTTTTCCAACACCAACCAGAAGGAGGCTACAACCCCCTTTCCTTTCCTTGTCCTACTACCCTAAAATATAAATGGAAACCAAACTGACACTACCACAAATTATGTCAATCATGTCACTGTAAATCTTGTCACTATAAACTCATCAACCAATCAGATATGATCACATAGATCTCATACCCACTATCACAAATGTATAGCTCAAACCATGTACCCAACATCACAAATATATCTCTATAATCAAGTGCCATGCATGTACCAACATCCATCAACAAAATGTAATTAACTATCACATCAGTCATGTATCAAACCCTCACTCTTATGCAGCTTCAACTTGTACCAATACCTTCAACAATACATATCTACCAAACTACCTCAAACATGTACCATATAGCACAAGATATGCTTCAACAAAGTACACAAGAATGTGTTCCAAGTAAAAACAATAAGTGCACCAGCAATGTGCTTTTGCATATCTACCTCATACAACATGTGCCATACAACCAATAGTACCTCAAGAGCCTATACTCAACCTCACATGACCATAGCTCAATAAATCACAAAGATCCAACCTTAATCAATCACCAAGATCCAACTTCAAACAAACATACAATCATACCTTTTACTTTTCTACTTGAATTTTTTGTACTTGGACACTGTCGCACATGCATGTAGACTCTCCTTAGCTCATGTATCTTGATGCAAACCTCATCCTACAAATCTGTCTTTTCCTCGTGGGACGAAGCCTGCTATCCAGCGAGATCTCGTGTGGCAATCCATATGCAACTCATGGGGGTTCCTGGTGGGACACTAGTATTCTGACCTATGTGGTCTCTCCAAACACACCTGAAAACACTCCTCACCACAGAAATCTCATACATCGTGATTTTTAACCAAAACCCTTACTCTCCTCTGCAATCATGAAAATTTGTCATCGCTTCTCCTTCGTTGCCTCATATTTGTGCTACCTCATATTTATCAATAAATTTCCTGCCAAAAACCTTTCACAAGATAGATCTTCAATGTGTTAAATAGGTGCTAATGGGTGATCTTATTTATACTTCCCAAGTTCCTTCCTTTAGGGGCTATCTTGTAACTATTTTACCCATTTTCCTTCTTTTAGGGATAACTCACATTCTTTTTGCAACTACTTTAGCCATAATTAGTAAACTCATAATTTAGTTGTTACTACTACTTTACCCATAATTAACTTCTTGTTGCAACCACTTTGACTAGAAAACTTCTTGAAGACTTTTTAGAGGCTTATAGAATAATTGACTTATTGTTGACCTTCTAGGAGTTTCTAGATTATTCTTGAGGGTCCTCCAATCTTTACAAAGCCATATCTCCTCAACTGTAAGGAGCCACATGATGTACCACCTATCATCGGAAATGACATAACACATGTTATCCAACTATTATAGTCTTACTTGAAAATAAATTTACCTTCATGCATTTATTCCTCGATCAACTGTGGGTTCCATGACCATAACTCCAGGGTTACTGGAATTTTCTACTGGACTTGCTTCAAGGGTTGAAATCAATGAAAACCAGCCCAATATTTCAAAAATATACCCCTTTGGCATTGATGGCAACATTATGATGCAATTTTGATGGCATGAAAACACTTATGCTCATGCTCCCCCTATGACCATCGTTCCCCCTATAATCATGTCTTTTTTCTTTCTCTCCATTTCCATGCCTCTTATTACTCTATCTCTCCCCCTTTGACATCAATGGAAAAGGGTAACTTCCCTTTGGGGATGCTCCCCCTGTGTGAACTATCCTTTGGGCTACTCCCTCTGTCTACAAACTTCGAATATTCATGTTTCCCTTTTTCTCTTCATGGTGCTTCCTCGTGTAAATCCATGACATATATGAAAAGAATTCAAAAATTCACTATGGGGTAGTAACTACTACAAGTTTATGTCAAAGATACTCAAAGGTCTCCCTTGGAAGAGGTTCGGTGAAGATATCTGCAATATTCTCTTTTGTCCCAATATACTCGACCCTAATTTTCTTCTCTGCAACCTATTCCCACAAAAAGTGAAACTTGATCTGAATATGTTTCGTCTTAGAGTCCATCACTAGACTCTTTGAGATACTTATGGCATTGGTGTTATCACAAAATATCGAAATGGTATCATCATATTCACCCTATATATCCTTCAAAGTTTGTTTTATCCATAGAACCTGAGCACAACATGTTGTTGTTGGAATATACTCTACTTATGTTGTAGACAAAGATATTGATGATTGTTTCTTGCTCAACCATGATACCAGGAACTCACCCAAATATAAAGTTGCTCCACTTGTACTTATTTTATCATCAATGAAACCTACCCAATCTGCATCTGTGTAGGAAGCAATATATAGATCATTCCCTTTTCGATACCATAATACAAACTCTTATGTACCTTTGAGATATATAAATATCCTCTTCACTTCCACAACATGGGATTCATTTTGTGCTTCTTGAAACCTGTCCAACTGCCTGCATCACATCCATTCAAGAAGTTGTCACATAGAGTAAGTTGCCAATCATTGATCTGTACTATCTATGGTATGCATTCTTAGAATCATCATACTTACTTAACTTGCAACTAGTTTGCATATGAGTATTGATTGGTTTGCAATATTCGATTCCAAACCTTTTTATCATTTCTCTGATATACTTGGTCTGAGAGATGAAGATATACTTGTTTCTCTGGCATGTCTATAGTCCCAAAAATAAATACAAATATCCAAGTAATGACATCTCGAACTCATTCTGCATGTCTTTGGAAAAAACTTTACTCATCCTATCATCATCACTTCCAAAATTAATAACATCAACATAAAATTCAATTATCAAGATACTATCTTGATTTACCTTTATGTAGAGATTATTGTCTGCATTTCCTTTATTGAACCCTTGTTGTTGTAAGTATTTGTCCAGTATTGAATACCATGCTCTATGGGCTTGTTTGAGACCATATAGAGCCTTCTCCAACCTACAAACATAATTTTCCTTTTCTGATAACCGAAATCCTTATGGTTTCTTGATGTATACTTCTTCTTCTAACTCTCCATTTAGAAAGGATAACTTTACATCCATCTGATACTCCTTGATGTTTTTGGAACATACATAAGCTAGAATCAACCTAATTTCTTCCATTCTGGAAACTAGGGCAAAGGTCTCTTCAAATTCTATACCTTCAACCTGATCGCATCCTTTACATACCAATCTTGCTTCGTTCCTAGTAACTTGTCCATCCTTGTTCAATTTGTTTATGAAGACCCACTTTGTACCAATTGTGTTTTTTTTCTTCGTCCTTGGAACAAGTTCCCATGTATCATTCTTCTCTATTTCGTCCAATTATTCATTCATAGCTTTGATCCAATATTCATCCTTGTTGGCTTATTCAAAAATTCTTGGCCCAATTGTGGATAACAGTGCTAGGTGTTTTTGTTCTGGTGAACGTATTCTTCTTCTAGTTTTTAATCCTACATCTTTATTCCCAATGATATATTTTGGTGGATGATTTTTATGCACTCGTCTACTAGGTGTCTTTTGAGGCGCCTAAAGATCTTGATGCTCTTGCGCTGCTTCTGGTTGCTCTTCTTATTCATCTAATTCTTCTTCCTTCAAATCTTCTTCATGATCTTGTTCCACTGAATCTTTGTTTCCTTCTTTTGTCTTCCATCCATCTATTTCATTAATTGTCACATTGATTCTTTACACTATTATGTTTAGCCTTATATTGAAGCATTTGTATGTTTTTCTTTTTCTTGAGTACCCAACCATTATGCCTTTATCAACTCGAGAGTCAAATTTTCCAAATCCTTCCACCTTCTCTTTTGATATAACATTTGCTTCTAAACACTCTGAAATGCTTCACAGTTGTTGGTATTTCTTTCCATAGCTCGTAGGGAGTTTTATCACTATTATTTCTAAGCATTCCTGTGTTCTGGATATGAATTATTTTATGTACTTCTTGTACCCAAAAGACTTCCTTCAACTTGGAGTCTTTCAACATGGTTCTAGCCATTCCATGTACTATTTTGTTCTTCCTTTCCAAAGCTCCATTTTTTTTAAGTGTCTTGGTTGCTGAGAACTATCTCTTTATCCCATGTTCACTACAGAAATCTATGAATTCCTTTGATGTAAACTCTCCTCCATTGTCTAATATCAAACACTTGAATTTTTATTTTTTCTCAGTTTCAACCATTTCCTTGTATATCTTGAAGTATTTAAATGCCTCTAGATTCTTCCTGAGAAAGAAAGTTGTAGTCATCCTTGTGTAGTCATCAACCAGTAGCATAAATTATTATTCTCCATTCAATCTCTTTGTTCTTTTCAGTCCACATAGATATGTATGTACGATCTCTATCGGTTTTGTTGTGGATTACTCCTTTGATTTGAACTTGGTCTCAGTTTGTTTTCCCTATAGACAATGCTTGCATAGAGTATTTGTTGTCTTTGAGATCTCATTCATTTCTCATACTACTTCTTTTTTTATTATTTTGACAAGATTATCAAAATTTGTGTGACCCATTCTTTTGTGCCAGAGCCAACTTCCATCATCCTTTCATAGGAAAAATATTTATTTTCCAATTTCATTTAGTACATATATGTTGGTTGGAGCTCTTATAGTTGTACCCACCAACTTTCTTGATCCTTCTTTCCTTATTTCGCATTTCTCTAATTCAAACATAAGTATGTGTCCTTGATCACACATTTGACTTACACTTAGTAGATTGTGCTTGATGTCTTCGACTAGTAGAACATTTTCTTCCCCGACATCCTTGCTTCCAAGATTGACTATGCCTCTTCCTATAATTATAGTTGAGTTGTCATTCCCAAATGAAACTGATCCATATCTCTCCTTCCTCAATGTTAGAATTATGTCCTTATCACTTGTCATATGCTTTGAGAAACCACTATCAACATACCATCCATGGTTCTTGTGTTGATCTTGCAATGCAAGCATGCATTCTTCAGTATTGAATTGATCATGCTTATTTATCCTTATCCTTTGTGGTTCATGTCTATGACTGTTGATATTTTTTTGTGATTCTCTGGGAGGAATAGTCAATCTACAATGTTTCGCCATGTGTCCAAATTTGTTGTAATTTTAGCATTCTACTTTAACACTCAAGGATTCAAATCTATTGTAGCTTATGTTATGTGCTTCATGAGACCTTCTTGGATAACCATTTCTTGTGTAGAATTCATAGTTGTTTTTTTTCTTGGTATTGGCTCTATAATTCATAGATTTATGCCAAAAAGTATTACATGAATAACATAAACCAAGAAAAATAGTTTGATACCTGGGGGTGGAAGATCTTTTGAATGGTGTTTATCTTATGAAACCTTCTTCTTCTCTGGGTCTCTTTATTGTTGGTTGTTTTTTATTCTAAATTTTGAATCTTCTGGGTGGTGTAGTGTCTATGTAATCTTCTTCTTAGTTCCTCTTGCCTTCTTCCTTCTTAGGAGAGCCTATGACTATTTCTGCATAGCTTCTTTGTTTTTTGTCTTGGAGCTTGATCCTTTATCTATCTGGTTATATCCTAGTATGGATTTGTCATGATATGGCCTTTAACTGCTAATGATCTCATCCAATACTTTGGTTTTGTTCTGTTGGTCTATCTTCTGAAGATATTTTCTTAGAGTGACTATTTTTGCTTCCAAGCCTTCGATCAACTTGTCCTTTTCATCTAACTTACCTCTAAGTTATTTTGTCTTCTTCTACGTGGATTTTTGACTTCACAATCATCTGCTCGCCTTCTTCAGAGTTGGAATTCTGAGATCCTTCTTTCTCTTTTTAGTTCTACCTTGAATGACTTGATTTTCTTTCTTTCAATCCTTATCTCTTCTAGTGCACTGATTAATTCTTCTTTGAGATCGACTTCTCCTTCTTTTTTTGAATATTATTAGAAATATTCTACTTCCATGAAGAGTACTATTTATGTATCATTGTCATTGTCTTCATCCTCATCTGATGATGAACTATCTTCTTGGGTGCAGAGACTTTTTTTGAAGAATTTATTTTTGTTTCTTCTACCCTTTTGATTTTTCTTTTTCTTTTTAGGGTCTTATTCTTCATCACTTTCCTTATTCTTATGAGAACATTTAGAATAAAAATGACCAATACCGCAAAAATTAAAACATTTCAATGGAAGCATACCTTTGTATTTGTCGGTTCCTCTTTTCAACTTTCTAACGAAGTTTTCCATTTCTTCATCTTCCTCTGAATCATTGTTGCAGCTACAATATCACTTTGTATTTTGCTTGTTCTTCTTATTTGTCTTCTTGGATGCCTTGAATGTCACTTCCTTCGTGACTTGGTTATCTTTCTCTATCCTCATCTCATAATTTGTGAGTATCCCATGTAACTCATCCATGGTCAATGTATCTAGATCCACCCTTTCTTCTAGAGATTAAATATTTGAATCAAATCTCAGTTGTAGAGATATTAATACCTTTTGAACAACAAATTTTTCTTTCATCTCATCTCCTAACCCTTTAATACCATTCACTACTTCATTGACTTGTAGAAAGTAAGACGCAATGTATCCATCTTCTTTGATATTCAATTTCTTGAACTTGGCTCTAAGATTTTGAAGTTTATCTCCCTTGACTTTGGTGTCTCCTTCATAGATGTTCTGAAGTTTGTCCCAAATTTATTTTGCAGATTCACAGTGCATAACCTTGATACGTATTGATTTAGTCAAACCATTCAGAATATCATTTCTATCCCTTGAATCTTTTTCTTCAAGTTTCTTTACATCCTTATCTGTCGAGGGAGTGGTTGGTACTTTGTATCCATCCATTATTTCTCTCCATACATCAAATCCATGTGCATGCACATAAGTTTTCATCCTTCTACTCTAGAAGGAATATTCTTGGTCGTCAAACTATGGTACCCCAATCTTAGAGTAATCCTTGATATCCATCCAATGGTTATAGTTCTTATTGAAGGACCTACTCTAATACCAATTGTTGGAATACTGAGAGGGGGGAGTGAATCAATATGATAACTTTTATTAATTTTAACCATAATGTGAATTTTTTAACTTTATGAGAAGTTCATCAATAGCATTCAAAACATCATGATCAATATAAATACAAATTAAACAATGAGAAACCACACAAGTACATGGTACACCATAATTTTTGTGGAAACCCAATGCAGGAGAAAACCACGGAATGTTTTTTTATATGTCAAAATAAATACATTCATAGGAAGCACCAACTTCTTTATTTCCAACTACAACCCCCTAGTTTCTCAGGCTCCAACCTAAAGGAAGATAAAAATCCCTTAGTTTTTTTGTACCAAACAGAAGGAGGCTACAACCTCATTTCCTTACCCCATCCTGTCACCCTGAAATATAAGTGGAGACCAAATTGTCGGCACCACAAACTTTGTCAATCATGTCATTGTAAATCCTGTCACTGTAGACATGTCACTATAAAACCTGTCACTATAAACTCATCAACCAATCATATCTGATCACATAGATCTCATACCCACTATCACAAGTGTATATCTCAAACCATGTAGCCAACATCACAAATTTATCTCTCTAATCATGTGTCATGCATGTACCAACATCCATAACCAAAATGTAATGAACTATCACATCAATCATGTATCAAACCCTCATTTTTATGGAGCTTCAACTTGTACCAATACTTTCAACAATACATCTCTACCAAACTACCTCAAACATGTACGATATAGCACAAGATATGCCTCAAAAAAATACACAAGAATGTGTGCCAAGTACAAACAACAAGTGAACTAGAAATGTGCCTCTGCATATTTTCCTCATACAGCATGTACCATATATCCAATAGTACCTCAAGATCCTATACTCAACCTCACATGACCATACCTCAAAAAATCACAAAGATCCAACCTCAAACAAACATACAATCATATATTTACTTTTGTAGATTACTCTATTGTACCTGAACACTATCACACATGCATGTAGACTCTCCTCAAATCATGCAGCTTGATGCAAACCTCATCCTACATATATAGATTTGCCTCATGGGATGAATCTTGATATCTAGCGAGGCCTCGCATGATGAGCCCAATGTAGTCCGTGGGGGTTCCTAGCGGGACACTAGTAAGTTGACCCGCAAGGATCAACTAAATCAGGATTTTTCACCAAAACCATCACTCTCCTCTGCAATCATGAAACTTTGTCATCGCTTCTCCTTCGTTGCCTCATATTTGCGCTACCTCAAATTTGTCGATAAATTTCCTCCCAAAAACCTTTCACAAGATAGATATTTAATGTCTACAATAGGTGCTAATGGGAGTCTATTGATCTCTTATTTATACTTCCCAAGTGCCTTCCTTTAGGGGCTATCTTGTAACTATTTTACCCATTTTCCTTCTTTTAGGGATAACCTGCATTCTTGTTGCAACTACTTTACCCATAATTAGTAAACTCGGAATTTATTTGTTACAACTACTTTACCCATGATTAACTTCTTTTTGCAACCACTTTGACTAGCAAACTTCTTGAAAACTTTCTAGAGGCTTCTAGAATAATTGACTTCTTGTTAACCTTCTAGGATTTTCTAGATTATTCTTGAGGGTCCTCCAATCTTTACAAAGCCATATCTCCTCAATCGTAAGGAGACACCTGACATACCACCTATCACTAGAAATGGCATGACGTGTAATATCCATCTGTGATAGTATTACTTGAAAATACACTAACCTTCATGTATTTATTCCTTGATAAATTGTTTGTTCCATGACCATAGCTTTAAGGCTACCAAAATTTTCTACCGGACTTGCTTCAACGATTGACATCAATGACAACCAACCCAATATTTCAACAAAATAATATAACAACCCAACAGATATGAATTCCCCACAAGATTTTCTAACGAAGGTATGATGACCAGTTATGGTGATCTACACAAAGCAGGCTTGATCGATCCAGGCACCCTTTATTAAGGAGGGAACCTCCCACGGAACCAAGACCATGAACAAACATCTTCCCTAGGTACTACAGGCATGTCCCACCTGAAGTCACCTATGTAGCTCCCTAAGAAAGGCCACTAAGGCTACCACCTCATAATCAATGATCGAGTGAACAATTGTAGGTCCGACCACACATAAGGGTAGGGTAACAAAGCTTGAATCTCTGAAGGAATTAACCAACAAAACCCATGTATACGTAGCAATCGAAGTGGTGCCACAAACACCAAAACAAGTAGAGAGGGGTAACCTCCCTACTTTCTTTGATGCAACCCCATGCTTAACTCCTTTTTTAGAGGATATTCTTGACACACTGGTTGCACGAATGGATTTATAACTCTTTAATGACTCCTGATTTTCATTTTTGTGGCCTTGGAGAGTTTACTCTCCAATCCTATTCCAAGGCCCTAAGCCTATCTAATGTTGGTTCGCTAAAAACAAAAATGTCTAATTGATTTTAGATTACGTAGTTTCTTTTTATGGTTGTTACTTAACTTAGAGGGAAGTGGATGAAACTTTTGGTGATGTTATGACTCTTGACCCAACCAAGGAATGCAAAGATGCCAATGCAAATTTTTTCAATTCAATGAAATATAGCTATGGGAAGGAAAGATAATTTTTTTATTTTCTTTGAAACTTTTGAAAATGAATCCTCACACACACCAATAAACCAACAAACAATTCAGATCTAAAACCCTTTTTTTTCAAGAATTACAACCAAACAATGAACAACGCATTATTTTCACTAATGCTTCAAAAGCAGTCAAACATGCCAAAAATTTTGTTATTTTTATATCTTTCCAAATGAAATGCAAATTTATCTTAATTTAATGAAGAACAAAAATGCATAAGGAAAACCAGAAAAACAACAATAAAAGGGGGTGTAGGAAATCGAAAGTGAGTCCAGATCATCCCACCCCAATATATCTACCAAGATCACACCCAAAAATCACCTAGGAGGATAGATTTATTAATGAAGAACAGTTACAAAAGGACCAACCAATGAAAGAAGTATCAAACACTACCAGATATGTTCATATTTTTTGGGTTCACTTCCTAACTTCATTGGATCTCTTAGATAGAAAATGAACATATCCAATAAATGAAAACAAACCACACAAATACACTCCAAACACAACTTGAAGGAAAATCATGTGAAAAAATTAATCAAGCATAGGTAAGATCAATAACATAATAGACCAATCAAAGACTTTATAGACCAAAGGAACTAATATAATCTCAAGGGTCTGGGTATCTCTAAAATTATGCAATTTACAAAGATCGTTGTGGGATTCAGGCTTAACAACCAGCGATGTTCATCACGTGATAGTTATACTGCAACCCGCGATGATGTAGAAAATTTTCCTTTTTAAGAGAAGGATGGATTTGTTCCAGATTTGTCTCAGATATATCAAATCTGATAGATCTACACTCTGGAGGAGTCTATGGAATACAACAAATAAAAATCACAAACAAGTAGAGGATGGATTCACAAAGGAACCAAAACTAGAGAAGCTTATTCCCTAGTATGGTCGTAAGTTCTGTTATGGGACAAAATATCATAGGGATCTCACAGAGTAAAAAGAAAGATATCCCTAGGATATTCCTATTGATCCTATATAGAAAATTTATATTTCTATGATTTCCTAGATCTAATACAAGCAATATGTATTACACCAATAGATGATATATTATCATACCTTGTCTTTGAAGGATATTCTTGTGTATCATGGTTATTGTAGCTCTTGAAATAGAGATCCAACTCATGTAACCTTATTATGCACACTATAAACAAAAAATACCAATATGCTACTTATCTTGGTGTTAGAAATAACTAATCTATTTAGATCTAACCTAATCTACCAATCATAAGATCAGATCCAAGCATTTTCACAATGAAATAAAAATCATTTGGGGGAAAACCATTGACCTGTAGATTAAAACCAATAAATTGCATCAAGCTCATACCTTTGGATGTAGATTTAATTTCTCCTTTTGATCCTTACTCCTTACTTCTCCTCAACTTCTTGATCAGGCTAGGCACTCTGAATTTTGGCTATTGTGAATGAAAAATTTCCTCTGCAAATGGATAGCATAACATTGCTCTTGATCCCCCTGCCCCCTCTTTCTCAAGACTTTCCTTTGTAATATAGATCCTTGGAAGAGGCTTGGGAGAGTTTCTAGATCTTCTAGAGACCACTAGAGACTTGAATGTTGTGAGTTCCTAGGATCATGCCACAAAGATACAACTCATCTCTTGCCTATCTCTTTGTAACTCCATGAATATAGAAGGTTTGACATCTCATCGCTTTTTCAACTATAGCCAAGGTTTGACATATCATCACATGTTGTCTTTTATTATACCCACAATGACCTCCAAAAAGGTACTAAATCTCAATAAAAACATATATTTTGGCTTTCATCCTCTTGTGAAATCCCTTACGGTCTATAGGGTGAAATTAATTCTATAACTCTACTATGCCCATTAATAATGAGATGTTCGAGTATGCAGCTAGAACTACTTGGAGATCTTTAATTAGACCACATACTTTAATTTCTCTAGACTTCATTGCACAAACATTCCTATATGGCTTAGTGGTCTTCAATCCTAGTTGATTCATATCTTTTAGTGACATGACACTAGTTGATGCTCCTAATTCTAGCATGTTGTTACAAAGGAATAAATCATTCACTATCAAGGAAATGAATAAAGGGAGATGCCTACCATTTTTTTTCCGTTCTTAGGTCATCACTTGTAAGACTACTTGGAAATTTTCATTGGTATTAATGAATTGATTTGGTTTAATAGTATTTTCTGTTCCAAGTAGTTTTTTCAAATTTATGTTTACTGAAGGAACCTTAGCTAATTTAATCAAAGGGACGGGAACTTTAACATTACTAGCCCAACTTGTTTTATCAATATTTATATTAGTCACAAAACTTGTTAAGGGTTCTCCTTTTGATACTTCTTTAATTGACTCAATGGGTTTCTTATTCTTTAGGAACATTACAGGACCTTGTATTTCCACTTGAGGGACGTCATTTTTTTTTCATTTATAAGTGATTCCTTTATCTCTCCCTTCCCACATTCTTTGGATTTCCTTTTGAAAAGGATTTTCACCAAACATCCTAGTAACTCTATCAAAATTTGTATGCCTATATTTAATTTGTTTCATATTCTCTTGAGACAAATGGTAAGATTTCCTCCATTCAAATAGATTCTTACATGTCTCCAAGCAGTTTTTGTTATAAATATTATTTGCTTCATCACTACTTAACTATATGCACCTAGCAAAAGTTGCGTCTTCATGAAAATATTGGAAATCGTGAAAAAATGGATGAGACTCATTATCAACTACATTGGTTGGTTTTGATGGAAGAGGAGGTATTTGATTTTGAGGAGGGCTCCAATTTATTTCCCATATTCATTTTTTGGGGGATACCTATTATGTTGATGAGCTCTTTCCACTTGAACTAACATGTTCTGCAATGCATTACTTTGTTGAGTGAATTTGGTTTCCATTCATTTCATTGCATCTGTTATAGCATATCAAGGGTTAGGTTTCAAGTGAGTGGTGTTCGTAGTTCTTGGCTTAGGTTCCACCCTAGATGAATTTTTTGTAGTTGGGGATAGGAAATCAGGATTCCTTGAGAAAACCCAATTAGCATCTAAACTCTTGTCCTTATCTGGGGCATATTTTAGATCTTTTAGTTTAGATTGATTAAGAAAGAAGATAAATTGGCCTTGATAAGAATTAATATCCTATAATAATATAGTGTTTGTGGTTGGTTGAATACCATGAGAAATGTCATGAACTAACTTATCAAATATTGAATTAAATTCATCCACAATTTCATTTTCATTCCACTTTATAGTAGGAAGTGATTATTTAAATGCACATTTACATAAGTGCTTCCATAAATGTGCATTTATAGAAGCACTTCCATAAATGCTGTAACGAACCGCCTCGTTACGACAACCATTCTAGTATACAGGTGCAAATTTTTTTTTTTGTGTTTACGGTGTGTGCGCGCGTGTAGAAGTAAAAACATACTTGGCTCTATGTCGCCTCTTGACATCCAACAAGACGCGACCACGGTGTTCATTGCAAGAAGACAAAAGTATACGACGAGTATCTGCAACCAACTAAGACCATAGGCAAAGGTGCACAACGCAACATTTAACGACAAAGTAAAACTGACTGCTAAATATGGCTGACTACCCGCCCGTCCTACCCTGCAAGGTTAGGACCTCCAAGACACATAAGCAACGCTCAAGCCCGGTTTCCCATCGTCTTTAACCATTTAAGGTCTCAGGGCTTGCGACTGTTCTGAGGAACATGGAGGTGTCTAC
>JZKD02S1732538.1:594767-610641 GCA_000966675.3 Picea glauca
TATATATATATATATATATATATATATATATATATATAAAGAGAGAGTTTTCATTCATTTTTATGAAAGTGTTATGACATACAGTAATTATAAATATATATCATATTTTTCATATAATTATATAAATAAATTGCATGTTTTTTCCAAAATTTTATTTTGAGGAAGATAGTTCCATGAAAATAAATTTTAGGAATTTATAGGTCTCATTTGGTTGAAGGGAAATGGGGTGCAATTATAGTTGAAAAGTGGTGAGAAGTTTACAATCAAAAATGTTATTTGTATTCTTATTTTAAGTAAAAAAATTATTTTTGTCATCCAAACTACAGTACAAAGTCCACATGTTGAAGTTTTGTTCAAAGTAGGTAAATGATCAATGAAGGCAAAGAGGATTGCAGGATTATTTCTTTAGTAGTGGAGGAGCATGGAATGTACAAATTTCCAGATATAGATGGGTTGGTGGGCAGTGTATATTTTGGTGACAATTCACTTTAGAATCAAAGTTATGGATATTTTTAAATTCCAAAATATTTTTCTTCTAAGTAGGTTAAGAATGGTCATATGATTCACTTTAGAATCAAAGTTATGGATATATTTAAGTTCCAAAACATTTTTCTTCTAAGTAGGCTAAGAATGGTCATATGTTTACCATCTATTCAGGGAGAGGAAGGGGAGGTTGAGAATGGTCATTTTTTTACCATCTATTCAGGGAAAGGAAAGGGGCATGCAATATGTTTGGTAGGGGAACAATAAAGGGAGGTTTTTTACACAGAAAATGTTTGGAGAGAAAAAAAAAGTGTGGTGGTTTGTAAACGTTGAGATATGTGGTCCAATGAATACACCATCATCGATGGGTCCTAGCATAATTTTCTTTTTGTTAATTATTTCTCATAGAAAATAAAATGCATCAAATGTATTTAGTAAGTATAAGACTATGGTAGAAAATGAAAAAATTATAAGGCTTCTCTAGAGGCATGATGGAGAGGAGTTTCTAGCAAATGAGGTTTTTTACTTTTGTGAGAAAGAAATAATCAAAAGGAAAACAATATGTGTTGAAACAACAAGATTGGTTGTAAGAATTATAAAGATCTTGTTGTAGGGATAGTCATTTCTATATAAATGTTTGTTGAAAAATTAGTGCATACAACAATTTATGTGCTAAACAAGGGTCCAACCAAAGACGTGAATGGAGTCACACATGAGGAGGCATGGTTAAAGAGGAAATTCAAAGTAAGTTGTTTTAAAATCTATGGTTCTATTTCTTAATACTTATATGGTAGTTCCAAAAGAAAAGAGTAGAGATGATATGTGTAGAAAATTGTTGTTTGTTGGCTATTTTGACCGAGCAAAGGCATATAGGATTTTGGATCTTTGTACAAATATTGTTATTGTGAGTAGGGATGTGATGATAGATGAGAATCATGGTCTAAACTCAGTCATTTTAGACACAAAATTGGATGATGGTGGTTGGTTTGAACTCAGAAGATCACATGAACTGCGAGAAGAATAGGTTTAGGGTCATGGAAAATTACATGTGCTGATGTGAAGGTTGCACAAGGAGTTATATATGACGAAAGTGCTTCAGGAGAGGAAAGAGATGATGTTGGTTTAGATGGTAAAACAATGAATATCATGCCCAAATAGTAATATTCCACCTTGGAAGTTTTGAAGGAGGTGAGCTTCCAAAGTCCGGTGTTGAGAGAACTAGTGAAAGGATAAAAATGGAGGTAAATACTGTGTACAACATGTTTCTTATGCTTTATTTTTTGGTGTTGTAAACTCTTTTGAACCCTAGTTTAATGAAATAGAAGGTGGAAAAATGTAACATCCCACTCTTGGGGAGTGAACCATTGGGGTTCGATTTTTTATATGTGATATTAGTGCATCTGATTAGACGATATGATTATGGATATATTTCTAACATGATTTGTTGATTATGCAGGTTGACGATAGCTTGCCGACCAGACTCACCTGTGGAGTAGAGGGGTCACGCGCGACTACCAGAGATGTTGAGGGAGAGGTTTGGACAGAAGCCCTGTCATAGCCTACTATCACTCTCGACGTGGCTCGAACTGTAGGTTAACGTTTACCTAGTTTGAGAGGACCCACGATGTCGTGAGGGAAGACTGCAACAATCGCCCACGATGATTCTAAGGGGTGCACAATAAGGCGGGGGACTTATTCCTTAGAGGCCCTTAGTCTCCCACAAGTTCATCTAGCAAAGTATTGACTCCAGGGGTTTTTGATGTCTACCAAGTCAGTGAAGAGGCGATTGGCACCCTTGGAGAACATGGTGCATCCTGAAGGGCACGTAGCGCAAGAAAAATGGAAAGAGGGGAGTGGCACCCTTGGAGCATGTAGTGCATCCTGAAGGGCACGTCGTGCAAGGGAAAAAGATGGGGCGAGTGGAACCCTTGGAGAACGTAGTGCGTCCTGAAGGGCACGTCACTTTGTTAATGATAAATGAATGAAACTAGATGGCCTTAGGATGAATAACATGATAAGAAATTTTTAAAACAATTTCCCTAATAAAATGTCGCCCAGCACGAAAATTAAAGTCTAGGTCTAAATTATATTGGTGGCAGAATTTTTCTATCATTTTAAAAATATATATATATATATATAAGTAAAATAAATAATGATGATAATCTTCATTAATCTTGTAACAAAAAGGGAGTAAGCAATTTAATTGATTCATAAAAATCTATTGGGATAAAAATTAAAAAAGGGGAAATAATTGTTTTATTATATTATGATAATTTAAAAATTATTAATTAAAAAGGGAAAAGGGAAAAGTTGATTTCTACACCTGCCAAATTGAGTTCTAAATGAAAAGGGGAAAGAGGGAAATCTAAAATAATTAGAAAACTAGGAAAAGAGGGAAACATAAAAAGAAAAGGGAAACACAAGGGAAAAAGAAAAAAGTCAAACTTAGTAAGGTATCTAGAATTTAAGAACTTTCTAAATTAACTCAACTAGTAAATTGGTAATGGGGAAAGTCATTAAAACTTGTGAGGGAATATGGGGACACCTAATGATTCTAGGATTGAATTTAGGTGGGTGAGGGAAATAGGGATAATTAATTAATTAAAGAAATTAATTTATGTAGGAATGAAGGGGATGGGTGACACTTGTACGGGGAGGATTTTTAGGAATTAATTTATTAAACATTAATTTAAATGGGATTTTGGGAAGGTAAAGGACTTTGAAAATCTATATAAAGGAGGGAGGAGGAGGAAGAGAGATCTCTTATGTTTGGCGTAACGTTACATTGCAGAAATTTATACTTGACTGACTTAGCTTGTGGGAGTTGGGATACCCAGCTCGGTGAGGAGTGGTAGCTTGGCCTTGCGAGGCGAGTTGGGAGCTAGTTGATTCTTTGGTTAGTGTGTGTGGCCCCTTGCGGCTTGAGGAGCTAAGGGGGAAGAAGAGTACCCTTAGCATTGGTTGGGGGGTACCGGTGAAGTCTCATCGGAAGGCAAGAGGAAGTTGCACAGAGCGCGTGAGACATCCACTCATAGTGGGCGATCAGGCAACGATAAGCTTTCTTTATTTTTGCATGGTAGATTGTAGTAGGATTTATGCTTTGGATATGCAGGTTTAATTGGGTAAGTAAATTGATTGTCTTAGTGTTCTAGTTGATGACTGAATTTTTCCATGGCCTATAGCTTGATGATTGATTGACTCCCATGACCTTTGATTCCTGGCATGTCTTGACCACCCTGTGGTGTATTGATTTGTGAAGATTGTGGTTGTTTTTTCCTTTCATCCCTATCTCATCAGTTATTGCCTGAGCAGTCGGCCAAGATCCTGATCTACGGTCGTCTCTTCGGCGTTAATAGACCTATGGATCTCAATGCCTTACTTTTATGTGTGTGGATGATGAGTGAAGGACGTTCCTGTCAGTCGTCTACCTCTGTTATTTCCCTTGGTTGATTGTTTGACTTGTGCCATCTAGCAAATACCTCTGCGTATGGATTATCTTACGTCCTTGTTGGTTTTTTCTATGCCTTGACTGATAGCATCTCTGCGATCATTTCAATGACTTTTCCCATTGGATCCTTGTGTTTCTCTTACTGTTGTCTGCGTTGTATTGGTATTCTAGCAATGGAAAAACAAATTGATTTCATGTCTACATTTTTGTATTGGTATCCTGGAATGGAAAAAAAAAATTATTTGTTATTTTTGTCTGCGTTGTATTGGTATTCTGGCAATGGAAAAACGAATTGATTTCATGTCTACATTTTTATATTGGTATCCTAGAATGGAAAAACATTTTTATTTGTTATTCTTGTCTGCGTTGTATTGGTATTATAGCAATGGAAAAACGATTGATTCCCTGTATACATTTTTATAATTTGTATCCTGGAAATGGAAAAATGTTTATGTGTTATTCATTTTTGTGTTGTATTAGTATCCTGGCAATGGAAAAACGAAATCATTTTCTGTCTGTGTTTTTATAGTTGGTATCCTAGTAAGGGAAGGGTGTTTGGTCATTCATGTATGCGTTTTCATTTGGCATCCGAGCAATGAAAAAGGGAAACCACAATTTTTCCATTTAAAACGTCCCTGATATTGTCATTGAAGTGCCCACATTTTTTATTCAAAAGTTGACAGAGATTGTCATTGAAATGCCCATGTTTTTTTCTTTTAAAAGTTGACAGGGATTGTTGTTGAAATGCCCACGTTTTTTCTTTTAAAATTTGACAGAGATTTATGTTGAAATGCACACATTTTTTATTTTAAAAGTTGACAGATATTGTCATTGAAATGCCCATGTTTTTTTCTTTTAAAAGTTGATAGAGATTGTTGTTGAAATGCCCACATTTTTTCTTTTAAAAGTTGACAGAGATTTATGTTGAAATGCCCACATTTTTGCTTTTAAAAGTTGACAGATATTGTTGTTGAAATGCCCACGTTTTTGCTTTTAAAAGTTGACAGATATTGTTGTTGAAATACCCACGTTTTTGCCTTTAAATCGATTGACTGAGTTGTTGATAAAACGCCTACGAATTTGTTTTAAATTTATTGCCTGGGATTGTTGTAAACGCTCACAATTTTGGCTATTAAATCGATTGCTTGAGCTTGTTGTAAATGCCCACGATTTTTTCCAATTAAATGTGACTAAGTTTGTTGTAAAGGCCCACAATTTTTGCCAATTAAATGTGACTGAGTTTTTTGTAAATAACCACGAATTTGCTCCAAAAAAAATTGACTAAGTTCGTTGTTGAAGGGACACAATTTTGTTATTTAGAATGTTGACTACGTTGATTGTCGAATGACCACAAGTTGATCCTTATGTAGTTGTTTTGTCTTCTTATTCTCCTTCAATTTGAGTGTATCGAGCATTCTCACTGCCAAACATTAATTGATACAGCCATGTTATTGGTCAAATTAATTTCTCTGTAACTGCCATGTTATTTGCCAGGCTAATTGCTACAGCAATGTCAAAGGACAGCAGTTTCCTTCTTAATATTAAATTCCTCGACGATGTTAACAGTCAATAGTTCCCTTCTTAATGTTATAGACAGCTAGTTATTTTTGGTACGGTTATATTAGATAGACGGCATGTGTAATTTAAATGATTACAAGTGTTATATTACAGCATTTTACATTGATGTGGCTAATGTAGTTATATATTGTCATTTGATAGTTAGATTGTAATTTTGGGGATTAACTTAGAATTACCCTTTTAGATGGTGATTAATGGTTAAATGAGTTTAGGAGTATTGACCAAAGTATAGATTAATCTTGTTAAATTAATTTGTAGTTAATGATTAAATCATAATGCAACATTGCCAAACTGATTCGTAATCAAGGTTATTTCGATTGAAATAAATGCTTGATTGTAATGTAGAATTTCTGATTGATTTGAAGGCAATGTTATTTAGATTGAAAGTAACGGCTATAGTGTAAAGTAGAATGGTCGATTGGATTGTATTAATTGTTAATCATTTGGTAAGTCAAAGACTAAATTATAATTTAAACTTGCTAAATTTCAATGGATATTCAATGTCAAAAACAATTTGTAACTGTTGACTAGTTTAGACTTCATGAATGGGTTGGTTGGTTGACGAAGTTGTGACTCCCCTGGTAGTTGTCCTCTTGTGTATCATCGACCTTTTTGTGTGGGGTGTGGGTATAGTATCCCTACCAGTATTCGGCTCCTAGCGCGTCAGAGTTTTCTAAAGTCCTTGGTCCAGATAGGATGTGTTGCACCAAGGTTATTGACGTTTCTATCATTGGGGGACAGAATGATTCCTGATGAGGGGATCATAGCACACCCTTTTTGGATAGCAGTGAATGATAACTTGGCAGGAGTCAGTGCCTTTCGTGTGAGTGTTGTCGAGCGTTGCAAGTTTGTTTTTTCACACGGGTTGAACGCCTTCATGCGTTTGGTTCATGCGCCTTGAGGTTCTAGTCTTTATTTGTCATGGTCATTGTGTTGGGAGGGGGATGTTGTCCCTTGGCTTGTAGGTGGGGTCCTATTATGTTGGGCAGTTAGTCATTTCTCCTTGTCTTAACGCATGTTTCGCCTTGTTTCTTTTGTGCTAGTGCGTTGAGTCATAGTTGAATGTTTCCTGGACTGCATTCTTACGTTCATCATCAGTGGTGAGGTAAAATGTTGTCGTCGTCACCTTCTTACCCTAAAAAAAAAATGCACTTCTGCTTCACTTGTAGTCGTAACAAAGGGGTCGTTGCATATGGTATCAGAGCAAGTTCAACCCTGCAATTGTGGATCGCCTTGCTTTCCACTGCAATAAAACTTTGAGTATCAACCCATCGCTTCTTAAAACTTTAACGAGTTCATCCGATGATCTCATTTAGAGGACCCTCGGAGGTTCACAACGTGTTGTCATGTAAGGAAGTGTGATGCATGTAGAGGTTTCTGCACCCTTGAAATCAAACCTCCAAGGGGAGGGGAAAGTTCTTGGGATGGATTTGCTTGCTGTTAGGGATGGAGATGGTCTGACAAGGCTCTTCCAGGTAATGTGAAAGGGCCTTGATTCACCATTGGTACTGAGAGGAGGTCAGGGCACCTGCAGCCCTGAGGGTCCACAATGTGCCCTATCTAGTACCATTAGCATCCACTGAGAACTCGAGAGAGTTGAGTTCTTGAGTCTATGAGTGTGGCAGATGGTCGTGTCGTCAAGGCACTGTTGTAGGGCAAGGTGTTGTGCTTCATGCTGCATGATTACGACCTCCAGCCTGAATATCTACAGGGTGGTCTTTCAACTGAAGGGGAGTGCTCTTCTATGGCGGAAGACACTCCTGCCACATTTGAACATGGTCGTCGACAAAGTGTCATGGGAACTGTTCGAGGAAAGCTTCCAGGAGAGGTATCTTCTAAGGAATTAGTTGAGTGTCAACTCCATGAGTTCGATGCCTTGCGACAAGGAAACTGCACAAGGCCCGAGTATGAGGCCCATTTTGGAGCTACTTCAGTATGCTCTACACCCAAATTACCAAGAAACTTACGGTCAACAAGTTTATGTTGGCCTTAGTGTTAGAATTCAACTTCTACTTTGGTTTCCAGGATTACTAGACCAAAGAAAGTATGTTGGAATGTGGGGAGCCACATTTCCAGCGCGACGACCTAGTGAAGAGGACTAGAGCATCTCGATCAGTCAAACCCACTACCGTGGGAGATTTGGGAAAGGTCCATCAGATTCATGCAATGATGAATAACTTCCAGGCAGAGAACCAATCGACTGTGCTCGATACGTCGAGTATCGTCCCTGACTAGACCCTTAGTATTTGATAGATCTCAGTGCTACTGAGATTTTCATTTATGGTGCAGCGCTAAAAAGGATTAAGTTAAAGGAATTCGAACAGGATGAGTTTAGCTTTGTAGAGATGGCTTCGGGAGCCAACAGTGGGTTGGAGGAAAGGTTACAAGTTGTACTTTAACCAAGGAGAGCTTGTCACCAGGTCCAACCTGTACGTCATGATCTTCGAATCTTATGACGTCGTGATCGGTATGGACTAGTTGGAATCGCATGAGGCGATACTCAACTGTAAGACGAAATAGTTGAGCTTGGTCGATGATGAAGGAAAAGGACTTGTGATTGTAGGTCAGAATCAGGGAGTTTCGCTGAGGTTCATCTCTGCCTTGCATCTATGCAAGAGCATACGCAAGGGGTGCAAGCTTTATGTGATCCTTGCATTAAATGAGAAGGGAGTGGAGAAAGGTTAGAACACCTTCCGGTGGTGAGAGAGTTTGCATACATCTTTCCAGAGGAGTTACCTAGGATGTCGCCGAAGAGGGAATTGCAGTTTACTATAGACCTAAAGCCGAGGAATGAACCGATAGAGAGAATGCTTTATCGAATGTCAACCCCAGAGTTACAGCAGTTGAGAATGCAACTGAAGGAATTGTTGGACCTGGGACTGATACGTCCAAGTGTGTCACTGTGGGGTGCACTTGTTATTTTCATATGAAAGAAGGATGGGTTGTGGAGGCTCTGCCTTGACTACCATCAATTGAACAAGGAAACGATCAAGAATCAGTATATGTTGTCGAGGATTAATGATCTATTCGATTAGATGAAGGGTGTGATAGTGTTCTCAAAGATCGATTTGCGATCAGGGTATCTCCAGTTACGGATCAAGGAGGAGGATGTCCCTAAGACCACCTTTAAGATGAGGTTTGGACATTATGAGTTTATTGTTTTACCGTTTGGACTGACAAATGCCCCATGGGTATTTATGAGTTGGATAAACGGGGTGTTCCGCAAGTACTTGGATAAGTTTATCCAAGTATTCATGGACGATATTTGATTTACTCTCGGACGACGGAGGAGCATGACGAGCGCTTTCACGTGGTACTATAGTGTATGTGAGAGCAAAAATTGTATGGGAAGTTGTCCAAATGCTCGTTTTATCAATCAAAGATCCACTACTTAGGGCATGTCATCTTCGGCGAAGGTATCATCATGGATCTAGCAAAGGTCGAGGTGAATGGCATGTGCCGACGAATGTCCCAGAAGTGCATAGATTCATGTGTTTAGAAGGATACTATCGACGATTCGTCGAGGGATTCTTAAAGATAGAAAATCTGATTACTAAGTTACAAAAGAAGAGCAAGAAGTTTGTTTGGACCAAGAAATGCGCGGAGACATTTCGGAGGCTCAAGGAGTTGTTAACAACAACACCGATACTAAATGTCCCTGGCATGGATGCGGACTTCTTGGTATGCACTAACGCATCCAAGGAAGGCTTAGGTGGAGTCTTGATGCAAGACAGTCGAGTGATCGCTTACATCTCCAGGAAACTGAGAAGGCATGAGGAGAACTACGTGACACATGATTTGGAGTTGTTAGCCATTGTTTATGCCTTGAAACTTTGGAGACACTACCTTGTTGGACGAAAATTTGAACCAAATACGGACCATTGTGGACTACAACACCTCTTTACGCAAAGCGACCTGAACGTGTGACAATGGCGTGCGTCGGAATTGCTTAGTGAGTACGACTTCGAGATCAATTACATAAAAGGAATAGTGAACCGAGTGGTATATGCATTGAGTCAGAGACCACGCATATTTTCGGTGATACCTCTTCAGACGAATTTACGTGAAAAGATTCTAACTTTACAGTGTGACGATGACTGGTACAAAGAGATCGAGGGTTTTATTGGACAAAACACAATGATGGTACCAAAATTTGAAGGATTTACGTTTGACGATGATGGATTATTGAGGTTAAAAATTGGATTTACATACTGTCAAACGACGAGTTGAGGATGTTGATCCTAAGTGAGGCTCATAGAGTCGTATATATGGCTCACCCGGGAGTCACGAAGATGAGGGTAGACCTTAAACTCTTATTCTTCTAGGAGGTTCGTGGATGGTCTGCACACAGTTGGTGACATTCCTACCAAGATAAGTACCAATTATGTGATGAATTTACATGCTGCATTGTCATTTATGTGTTATTTTATGGGTTTTATTGCATGTGTGATCATAATTTTTTGTATGCTTAAGGGTATACCCCTATGTACGTTGCATGTCTTTGTTTACTATTAATTCATCCTGAAAATCATATATTTACATAATGCAACTGTTTGTTTATGCTTTATATGTGAAGCTTCCGCTAGAGTGTTGTATATATATGTTTAATTGCATGCAGTTCAATATGTATGTATGCATGTGTGTATATATATGTATTTGAAAAAAAAAAAAAAATTATGTGACATAGCTCAGTTGAATACTGGGGCGTTACAATATGTTGTCAGAACTAAGTTAAGTGTCTGAGTAGTGACATTCCTCGGCCTGTTGGTGGTCGAGGGTGTGTTACAGTATGGTATCAAAGCGTCAATTTTCGACACTGAGCCTGAATGGGCCAAACAAGTCGAATGGAGACGAGATTACAGTATGGTATCGATTACAATATGGTATACAGTATATTTTCATTCATGGAAAATTGAGCCACTGATGCACACGCACCTTCCCCACACCCGCAGGTCGGAAGGTTCGCACGCTCACAGGATCTTCTCTTCACACGGCCCGAAGAACTCCAACCGGTTCTTCTATTCCCCTATCAGGAAATCTACACCCACAACAAACTCTCCACAGGATCTCCTCTTTACACTCGGGAGATCGGAACTCATGACTTCGCGAATCCAATGGTCGAGCGTAGGTCTCTCGAATCCCCGAGGCCCGAGAACCAGTCAACGCTGACCTTTTCCTATTGGAATTTCCTCTATCGCGAATTCGACACTCATGATGTCGAGTAACTGGTATCCCCGACTCCCGATTCCTGATACGTCGAAACTCCAATGCATGCACGAGTTGACTATTCAACGGCTTCACTCCATCGGCATTTCAGAGTTCGCAATATCTCGAATCCTAATGCGATTGTTTTGGGACTTCTCGCTATGAAACTTCAATAACTCGTGCCACCTGTCTCTGTCACCAACTCCTGTGGCCCCAAACTGTTCACGTAGCTGTCAGGATATCGTGTATTGTGATTTCGCGATTCCCGTTGCAATACTACGAAGTTTCAACCTCTAAAACCCCGATATGCGAATTCACGTGTAAATCCAATGGTCCTCGTGACTTGGATCTACGGTCATGCCCCTCCTAAGCTTTAAACCTCTTGGGAATACTTCGTTGTATCTCCCTTGCTCCTCGATGATATCTAACGACTCACAGGATGTCGTGAATCCTCCTCAGAGAATGTCGATTGTTCGTTCCTTCTTTGGCGATTTCTGCGAATGACCAAGTGTTCCTTCCCGAAACTTGTTCTCCTACGGTGAGAACTTACGACGCTTGCTTGAATGCTCCACGGCACAAACTCCCTGTGCTTCTCTTTGAGGATTACCCAAAGGTCCTATACCTCCTGAGATTTTCCAACTCTGAATCTTCATAAAACTTTGCACGCACTCCTTGCGGCAGACATTCAACCACTTCCAAGTGTTGAAATTCCTTCGACCTTGCGCACTCCTTCAGCAGCAATATTTAAACACTTCTCTCAGGTTCGCAACCCTGAAGTTTCACTCGGCCTACGCACTCCTTGCACGGCTCTTGTGCCTATCTGCACTTCTGAATGAATGAGAACTAAATCTATCTCTATCTGAATCCGTTGTCAATGCACTCCTTGCGGACACTTCAACTGCACTCCTTGCAGGAATCTCTGGCTCAGATAGAGAAACAATTGAAACTCATTCCTACTTCCTCTTAGACTTCAAACCCAAACATGAAATCATATACATGGCATATTAAATCAAATGCATAACAGGAAGAAAACATTCACGAGCATATCATTCAGCATGAATACACAGAGAACAGACACAAAACCATGAATTTGAATCAAACTCTTCTATTAATTCAAATATGTGTACATGGGTGTTCTTTTCACAACTCTATGCATGCTCTTGCTCCAATATTCCATTCAATTCTTCCTTATGTTACAATACATAATGAGGGTGTCTATATCCCGTTTCCCTCTTGCGCTCAAAACTGTCTAGTCTAGAATTAAATTCTATCTACCTGCATTAACTACTTTAAATGCCTCCTACCTACTAAGGACGAGAGAAAAAGGCTCAAGGTCCATTTACATATTACAAGTGTGCCTTCTCTTAATGACTCATTTAAGATCACGCAACGAATTCCAAGGTGATTTTCAAAATTTGTGTTGGCGCTCGTCCAGCTGTCCGATTGTCTCCACGCTGGCTCGCTTGATGTGGGAGATGCTCCTGCATCATACTCCCTCGCTTGAAAATTTTCATGGGCTCCTGTCCATGAGCTCATGCACGGTCTGTCCATGCTTCTGTATTCCTTCTTCGGTCTCCCAGCTGGCATCTTCAACTGGATGGTTCTTCCATTTGACCAAATACTCAAAGTATTTCTTTCGCCTGGTCCTCTTGCTCACTCTCTTATCTAGTATGCACTCCATCTGCGGATTTTCTGCCATTGGCATCTGCTTTTTCCACTGGATAACCGGTTGCTCATATCTAGTCTATGTCTCTTCATCTTTATATGGGTACAAATCTGAGATATTGAATATCGAAGAAATTCTGATCCCATCGGGTAATTTAATCTCATAAGTGCTTGCCCCAAATTTCCTCAAGACCCTACATGGTCTGATTATCTTCATCTTCAGCTTATTATATGTTCCTCTCGGGAACCTTTCCTTTCGCAAATGTACCAGAACCAAGTCACCAACTTCAAACTGAAGTTGTCTTCTATGTTGATATGCTCTACGCTTATACTCCTGGCCTTAATTATGTAATCGCTCCTTCACCTGACTGTGAAGTTCCCTCATCGCCTCTACGAATTCTTCTGCACTAGCGCTCCTAGTCGCAGTCTATTCTAAATCCCCCAGTTCATAAATTCCTCTCGGTTGCATGCCATAGACAATCTGAAACGGACTCTTCCCTGTTCTTCTGTTAACTGATTCATTATAAGCAAACTCTACATGTGGTAATATCTTGTCCCACTGGCTGTGGTGCTCTATCACCAAGCTTCTCAACAAGTCTCCCAGACTTTTGTTCACCACTTTTGTCTGTCCATCCGTCTGAGGATGATAAGCTGAACTAAATGCCAAGTTAGTTCCCAACTTCTTCCATAAGGTCCTCCAAAAATGCCCTATGAATTTTGTATCTCGATCCAAAACTATACTCTTCGGAAAACCATGAAGTCGAATGACCTCTTTGAAAAACAGGTTTGCAATGTGAGTTGCGTCATTGGTTTTCTGACATGGAATGAAGTGTGCCATCTTGCAAAATCTATCCACTACCACAAATATTAAATCAACACCTCTTTGTGTTCTTGGCAACCCCAATACAAAATCCATGCTAATCGCATCCCACGGACTCTCTGGTATGGGTAATGGTTGATAAAACCCCACATTTCGTCTTCTTCCCTTCGAATGCTAGCGAATTCTGCATCTTTCCATGAATCTCTTGACATCTTCTCGCATTCCCAGCCAAAAATATGACTCATTCAGCTTTGCAAACGTCTTGTCGTGACCAAAGTGCCATGCCAATCCTCCATTGTGTTTCTCCTTCAGTAGATTCTCCCTCAGTAGATTCTCCCTCATGGAGCATTTCAAAATACACAGTTGATTACCTATGAACAGTAATCCTTCCTGGATCATGTATTTTATCCACGGGTTTCTATCCCTGAGAACTGGATTCTCAGTTGCTTCATATGCCTCTTTAAAATTTGGATCGTCTACGTACATGTCCCTGAGATCATCAAAACCCAACGTTTTAACCTTGAACTCCTGCAGCAACAAACACTTCCTGCTCAAAGCATCAACCACTTTGTTAGCAGTACCAGAAATATGTTTAATCACAAAAGTGAAATTATGCATATACTCAGCCTATTTGACATGTCTCTGATTCAACTTCTCCTGTTGAGTCACAAACTGCAGTGGATGATTGTCACTGTACAAGACAAACTCCTTCAGGATCAAGTAATGTCTCCATTTTTTTAATGCCTGGATGATAGCATAGAACTCCTTATCATAAGTAGATTAATTCACCTTTGCCTCATTCAACTTCTCACTGAAGTATGTTATCGGTCTGTCTTCCAGACTCAAGACTACCCTAATTGCAAATCTGCTTGCATCTCATTTCACCTAAAATGTCCTTCGGAAATCTGGCAACACCAAAACTGGTTTTTCCGTAATCTTTCTCTTTAACAGATTGAAACTTATCTCAGCCACTTCAGTCCAGTGAAAAGACTTGTGTCTTTTCTTCACTGTATCCATCATCGCTGCACTAATTCCACTAAATTTCCTGATGAATTTTCGGTAGAAACTAGCCAATCCGTGCAAACTTCTCACCTCGAATATGTTCCTCGGTGATGGCCAATTCTTGATCACTTCCACCTTATCTGGATCCATCCTCAACTCATTTTCCAAAATAACAAATCCCAAGTAAATGAGCTCTATCTTAATGAATGAGGATTTCTTCATATTTATCAACAGCTTCTCCTGCTGTAACCTCTGCATCACTGTAGCCAAATGCTTCAGATGCTCTGCCACTGTTTTACTGTACACCAGTATGTCATCTAAATACACTATGAAAATTTTTCCGATGAACTCCCTCAGGACTTCGTTCATCAACCTCATGAAGGTACTTGGCACATTTTTTAAGTCAAAAGTCATAACAATACATTCATACAACCCTTCGTTGGTTTTGAATGATGTCTTCCATTCATCACCCTCTCTCATGCGGATCTGGTGATAACCTCTTTTCAAATCAATCTTTGAAAAATATTTTGCTCCACTCAAGCAATCCATCAGATCATCCATCCTCGGCAATGGAAATCTGTACCTCATGGTTATCTTGTTAATGGATCTTGAATCAGTACACATCCTCCAGCCTCCATCTTTCTTCGGACTGAGTACTATTGGAACAGCACATGCACTCAAGCTTTCTCTGACTAAACCTTTGTCCAATAACTCTTGGACTTGCCTTTTAACTTCTTCATTCTCTTACGGTGTCAACCTATACACGACTTTGTTTGGCAAACTGGCTCCTGGTATGAGATCAATATGATGACTCACACTTTTGATCAGTGGCAACGAACGAGGTAGTTCATCCACTATGATGTCAGCGAACTCTTCCAGCAGTTCCTAAACTTCTTCTGGTAAATCATCCACCCTCGTGCTAGTCAGAACAATCTTCGGCTTCCTGACCACAATGAACTGTGGATCCTCCTTCTTCTTAACCTCACTAAGGAGTTCCTTCCCACTCATGAGAAGTATTTTGTTGCTTACTTCTGGCTTTACCTCCTTATCCTTAATTGGAAGCAACATATGTGTCCTCCCATTCTTCTCTAGGGTGTATGTGTTCATTCTCCCATCGTGAATCACATTACTGTCATATTTCCATGGTCTACCCAGTAATAGATGACAAACATCCATAGGAATGACATCACATAAAATCTTATCCTTATATCCTCCTATCTTGAATTCAACCAAGCATTGTTTAGTGATAGTTACCTGGTGTCCTTTTTGTAGCCATGAAACTCTATAAGGGCTTGGATGATCAGTCGTCTCCAGCTCCAGCTTCTCTACCATCTCTGTAGAAACGAGATTATCCATGCTACCACTATCTAAAATGACCTTGCATACCCTGTCCTTGGTTTTGCAAGCAGTTCTGAAAAGTTTGGTCCTTTGGAATGAATTCTCCACCTCCTTCTCTGGTGTCAAAAGGACTTTTCGCATCATCAACGATCTTCCACCTTCAGCGTCTTCTACCTCAACATACTATCTCTGTGCCTTGGCGATGTGAGCTTCTCCACTCTCTTTCTTCTTATCTAGACACTCATAAGACTTGTGCCCATTCTTTCCACATGTGAAGCATGTGATTACTCCACCTCTTCCTCTTCCTCTACCTCTAGTACGAGGAAAAGTGTTGT
>JZKD02S1732538.1:621276-661477 GCA_000966675.3 Picea glauca
TTGTTGGGATAAAAATTTAAGAAGAGGAAATAATTGTTTTATTATATTATGATAATTTAAAAATTATTAATTAAAAAGGGAAAAGGGAAAAATTAATTTCTACATCTACCAATTTGAGTTCTAAATGAAAAGGGGAAAGAGGGAAAACTAAAATAATTAGGAAACTAGGAAAAGAGGGAAACATAAAAAGAAAAGGGAAACACAAGGGAAAAAATAGAAAGTCAAACTTAGTAAGGTATCTAGCATTTAAGAACTTTCTAAATTAACTCAACTAGTAAATTGGTAATGGGGAAAGCCATTAAAACTTGTAAGGGAATATGGGGACATCTAGGAGCAATTCTAGGATTGAATTTAGGTGTGTGAGGGAAATAGGGGTAATTAATTAATTAAAGAAATTAATTTATGGAGGAATGAAAGGGATGGGTGACACTTGTATGAGGAGGATTTTTAGGAATTAATTTATTAAACATTAATTTAAATGGGATTTTGGAAAGGTAAAGGACTTCGAAAATCTATATAAAGGAGGGAGGAGGAGGAAGAGAGATCTCTTATGTTTGGCGTAACGTTACGCTGCAGAAATCTATACTTGACTAACTTAGCTTGTGGGAGTTGGGATACCCAGCTCGGTGAGGAGTGGTAGCTTGGCCTTGTGAGGCGAGCTAGGAGCTAGTTGATTCTCTAGTTAGTGTGTGTGGCCCCTTTGCGGCTCGGGGGGCTAAGGAGGAAGAAGAGTAACCCTAGCATTGGTTGGGAGGTACCGGTGAAGTCTCATCGGTTAGAAAGAGGGAGTTGCACAGAGCACACGAGACATCAACTTAGAGCAGGAGATCAGGAAACTGTACGTTTTCTTTATTTTTTCATGGTAGATTGTAGTAGGATTTATTCTTTGGATATGAAAGTTTAATTGGTTAAGTAAATTGATTGTCTTAGTGTTCTAGTTGATGATTGAATTTCTCCATGGCCTATAACTCGATGATTGATTGACTCCCATGGCCTTCGATTCCTGGCATGTCTTGACCGCCCCGTGGTGTATTGATTTGTGAAGATTGTGGTTGTTTTTTCCTTTCGTCCCTAGCTCATCAGTCCTCTCCTGAGCAGTCGGCCAGGAGCCTGATCTACGATCGTCCCTTCGGAGTTAATAGACCTATGGATCTCAACGCCCTACTTTTCTATGTGTGGATGATGAGCGAAGGATTCTCCTATCAGTCGTCTACCTCTGTTATTGTCCTTGGATGATTTTTTGACTTACGCCATCTAGAAAAGACCTCTGCATATAGATTATCTTGTGTCCTTGTTGGTTTTTTATGTTCCTTGACTAATAGAATCCCTGTGATCATTTCAATGACTTTTCCCATTGGATCCTTGCATTTCTCTTATTGTTGTCTGCGTTGTATTGGTATTCTAGCAATGAAAAAACGAATTGATTTCATGTCTGCATTTTTCTATTGGTATCCTCGAATGGAAAAACATTTTTATTTGTTATTTATGTCTGCGTTGTATTGGTATTCTGGAAATGGAAAAACGAATTGATTTCATGTCTGCATTTTTGTATTGGTATCCTGGAATGGAAAAACGTTTTTATTTGGTATTCCTATCTGTGTTGTATTGGTATTCTAGAAATGGAAAAATGATTGATTCCCTGTCTGCATTTTTATAATTGGTATCATGGAAATGGAAAAACATTTCTGTGTTATTCATGTTTGTGTTGTATTGGTATCCTAGCAATGGAAAAACGAAATCATTTCCCTGTCTGTGTTTTTATAATTGGTATCTTGGTAAGGGAAAGGCTTTTGGTCATTCATGTATGCGTTTTCATTTGGCATCCAGGCAATGAAAAAGGGAAACCATTATTTTTCCATTTAAAACGTGTCTGATATTGTCGTTGAAGTGCCCACGTTTTTTCTTTAAAAGTTGACAGAGATTGTCGTTGAAATGCACACTTTTTTGCTTTTAAAACTTGACAGAGATTGTTTTTGAAATGCCCACGTTTTTTCTTTTAAAAGTTGACAGATATTGTTGTTGAAATGCCCATGTTTTTGCTTTTAAAAGTTGACATAGATTGTTGTTGAAATACCCACATTTTTTCCTTTAAATTGATTGATTGATTTGTTGATAAAACGCCCACAAATTTGTTTTAAATCGATTGCCTGATCTTGATGTAAACGCCCACGATTTTGGATATTAAATCGATTGTCTGAGCTTGTTGTAAATGCCCACAATTTTTCCCAATTAAATATGACTGAGTTTGTTGTAAAGGCCCACGATTTTTGCCAATTAAATGTGACTGAGTTTGTTGTAAATAACCATGGATTTGCCCAAAAAAAGATTAATTGAGTTCATTGTTGAAGGGACACGATTTTTCTATTTAGAATGTTGACTTCGTTGATTGTCGAATGACCACAAGTTGATCCTTCTGCAGTTTTTTTGTCTTCTTATTCTCCTTTAATTTGCGTGTACCCATCATTCTCACTGCCAAACATTAATTGCTACAGCCATGTTATTGGTCAGATTAATTGCTATGTAACTGCCATGTTATTTTCCAGGCTAATTGCTACAGCAATGTCAAAGGACATCAGTTTCCTTCTTAATATTAATTACCACATCGATGTTAATAGTCAATAGTTCCCTTCCTAATGTTACAGACAGCTAGTTATTTTTGGTACGGTTATATTAGATAGACGGCATGTGTAATTTAAATGATTACAAGTGTTATATTGTAGCATTTTACATTGATGTGGCTAATGTAGTTATATATTGTCATTTGATAGTTAGATTGTAATTTCAAGGATTAACTTAGAATTACCCTTTTAGATGGTGATTAATGGTTAAATGAGTTTAGGAGTATTGACCAAAGTATAGATTAATCTTTCCTAATTAATTTGTAGTTAATGATTAAATCATAATGCAACATTGCCGAACTAATTCGTAATCAAGGTTATTTCGATTGAAATTAATGCTTGATTGTAATGTAGAATTGTCGATTGATTCGAAGGTGATGTTATTTAGATTGAAAGTAATGGCTATGGTGTAAAGTAGAATGACCGATTGGATTGTATTAATTGTTAATCAGTTGGTAAGTTAAAGACTAAATTATAATTTAGACTTGCTAAATTTCGATGGATATTCAATGTCAAAAACAATTTGTAACTGTTGACTAGTTTAGACTTGATGAATGGGTTGGGTGGTTGACGAAGCCATGACTCCCCTGGTAGTCATCCTCTTGTGTCTCGTCGACCTTTTTGTGTGGGGTGTGGGTATAGTCTCCCTGTCATTATTTGTCTCCTAGCACATCGAAGTTTTCTAGAGTCCTTGGTCCAGATAGGATGTGTTGCGCCAAGGTTATTGACGCGTCTATCACCGGGGGACGGCATGATTCCTGATGAGGGGATCATGGCACACCCTTTTTGGATAGAAGCGAATGATAACTTGGATGGAGTCGGTGCCTTCCGTGTGAGTGTTGTCGAGCATTGTAAGTTTGGTTTTGTGCATGGGTTGAATGTATTCATGCATTTGGTTCGTGCACCTTGAGGTTCTAGTCTTTTTTCATCAAGGTTGTTGTGTCGAGAGGGGGATGTTTTCCCTTGGATTGTAGGCGGGGTCCTGTTGTGTCGGACGGGTAGTCGTTTCTCCTTGTCTTAACGCATGTTTCACCCTGTTTCTCCTGTGCTAGTGCATTGAGTCATAGTTTCATGTTTCCTGGAATGCATGCTTACTTTCATCGTCAGTGGTGAGGTAAATTGTTGTCGTCATCGCCTTCTTGCCCTAAAAACAAAAAACAAAAAAAACAAATATTGCACTTCTACTTCGCTTGCAGTCATAACGAAGGGGCCATTACAAAAAACATGAGTGGACATGTTGAAGGTAAGAGGAATCTTGTGGACATATAATTTTATGGGTGTGTGCGCCCGGAAGGCTTGGGTTTTCAAAATTGATATACTTTCCTACATGTTACACCTCAGTTTTTCTGCAGTGTACCCTACATTTTCTCACGAGATGCAACCACTCTGATGAACTCAAAGTGTGATGATTTCTTTGTTTTTGGCCATGATGGGATTATTGATATACAAATGTTGGTCAGTTGGTTTCCCATATCCCCTTAGATGGATGGTCATGGTGTGTCTTTTTAGTCTCCATTCTTAGGGTTCCTGGTTTTATTTCTCCAGCCGACTATCTCTTGGTGATGGTAACTCCCTCCATGTTGGGAATTTATGTCCTAGATAGGTAGGTATTGATGCAGGGCTATCAAGCCCTGCAATAAAACTCATTTATTAAGCTTATGAGTCTCGGCCTACATCTACACCTACAATCAACACATAACATGTTATTCTATTTTGGAATTTAAATTAAATAGCTCATTTGACAGACTTTCCTCTCCCCATTACCAGTTTTTAATAATACTCTATTGTAGTTTTCATGAATTATATATAAGTTATAGGAACTCAACTAGGGTAGGAAGAACACCACAAGCTACCAGAATCACTATAACAATGATCTGCATGTTACTTTACAAATTGCTCGTCCTAACACGCAGAGATCATGATACCCTAGCATTATCAAATCTAGTGTTCTCTTCAGAATGCTTTCACACATTCATGAATCATGGATTGATTTCCTTCAATATTCAATAATGAAAATAAATACCCTTCCTAGAAATATTTACAAGTTCTGAGATCGATCCTCTCCAAACTCAATTCAACATTTATTGAAGAACCTTCGACTGGATTTAACGCAGAGAACTCCACTTGAATTTGACGCGCCTTCTTCAACGCATTTCAATGCACTTCAAAACCCAACAATTTGCAGCGAAACCCCTGTATCTTAAAATCAACCCTATAAACTCAATTTGAATTCAGGCACTTCCAATTGCATAACAATATGTCCATGATTGCTACTAAATCATGATATACCCAATAATAATTATGATGGGAATCAAATGCTACGAGTTTGTAGTCAATAAAGATTTATACAATAAAATGACTAGTTTGAGAATAACCATGTTGATTCGAATTGAATTCAACAAATTCATACATACTCACACTTGTGGAGAAAGGAAATTACACAGAAACCCTTAAAGAGAGCATTCACACAGTTTATTGGAAGTACATTGTTTTAATACCATTTCCATGATTACACACCTTTGGCATCCTTTTGAGCCTATCTCTCCACTTGAACGCGTTGGGTTTTTCTTTCATCATTGTATCATTGCCAGATTCACACATATAAGCTATAACTCCTCACACAAAGACAATCAATAACATAATGAAACTATTTTTAATTAATTTTGTACATTCTTTAATTCTGTACACTCATCTCCTGGCCTAATTTCACATTTCTTGGCCACCCCTCTCTACTTTTCTCTTTTCCGGTATGCTTACATAAAATCAGATTACTTCAAACCTATCATAACCCTAACAACCTCCTAAATTTCTATAACTGGATTTTATTACTAGATACCTTAATCTCATCTTATTGGAATCGAATTACTCATCCTAATCTTATCTTCCAGTTATCACTACTTTCGAATAGGTTTCACGAGGAAATATCCTCTTACATGAGTCAATCCTTCTAGAAGCTATCTAATAACTTAGAAAATGATTGTGTTAATTACACTTAAGGAATTTGAGATTGCTTAACAAATGTCAATACCCCTCCTAGGCTCAAAATCAACATGGTTGATGTGGGCGAATATGCTCTCGCATCAAGTATGCAAACATTCTAAGGTGGATCTACTAGGATACATGATTTACGGGGGGCCTAACTACTCACTTATTCTTTTTTCTATGTAAAAGGTGATTGCATTTTGTAAGAGTTGTCACACCCATGGTTTAACACACTTATTTTACCCTACATGGACCCTCTCTCTTATTGTATGTACTGCACTTTGGTCATGGGCCCTTAGAGATGATTTTACACATGATTGTCTAGTTTCACATTTCCCAAGGCAGTATCATAGTTTTCGAGGCACATCATATTTTTCAAGGCATTGGTCACACTCTTGAAAGCATGGACATGATATTTTCATCCACGTGGATAGATTCTACACATGCCATGTGGAATATGCTAGAGCACTCCCATACTTTGGCACTTTTTGGAGATGTTTTTACTTAATAAATAGGGCCAACCCTCACTTGGGGCATTTCATGAGGACATTGTAGTTTATTTGAGCTGAATTGATGATGTGGAGGTCACTTAAGTGACTTTACACCTTGAAGATATGACATGGAACTCACTCATGATGATGTGGATGGATTTTGACAACTTTTTGAAGACTTGATAGCCGAAACAGAGAATCCATCTACCTTTAGAGACCTTATTTGGACTTTTGGAGAGTTCACTCCCTACTTTGAAGGTGAACATTGGAGCTAGGGTTGCCAAGGATAATTCCTTCCCACATTTTGAGGCCTCTCAAGTCATGTTTGGATGGAACGTTGCACCCTCAGAGAAAATTGTCTCCCTTAGAAGGATGATGTCACCTCTTTTATGAGGGTTTCTAGCATGTAAAACATCTTTTCATTTTATTTTGACTTAGTCTCCAAGTTATGTGGATGAAAAGTCACTTTTATGTTATTTCCTTAACCTGGATTTAGGGAATAAAGAATGAGAAAGAGTTGTGAGCTTCATGTATAAGTAAAGGCACTCCTCTCATTCAAATTGTTGTGAATTGTTGGAGATCATTTCAAGCCATTAATAGAAGATATCTTACTTCGTGTTTTGGTGTCAATTATTGGAGCTCTTTCTTTCTTGGTCACTCTTCTTGGTACTTCAGAGACTATTGTGAATATACAAGTTTCTATTAGAGCTATCAAGATTGATCCATTGAGGAGTTACTCAACTACTTGGAAGGAGGACATATAGGGTTTGTATCTCTTCCATATTCCATAAAATGATTTGGTAAGTGCTTATTTCTTGTTTTGATTATTTTTATTCTCGTTGGCAAGGATTTTAAGTATCATTTCTAATATTTTGTTGATCTTGTTGGTGAAGGATATTCCCTTGAGGAAACCCTTCATGTAGGGCATTGGTATTTATGGTTTGTCTTGATTAGATAAGGGACTCCTAGCCTTTAGGAACTAGTCTCCCAATCTAATCCATAAAAAATGAATAACCAATTCTTAGAGGGGCATACTTCTTGACCCCATAACCCCTAAGCAGAGATAAGGCACTAAGCTTAACTCCCAACAACCAACCAAAAAAATCCTAAAATTTAAATATTATCTTTATGCTATATAAAATACGAAAATTATATTAAAAAAATGATAAAATATAAAAATACCAAAATATTTATTTCATAATCGAGCGTGAAGTTCATGGTTAAATCTCATTTTGTAGACAATTTTATTCTAGGGTTTATGCTTCATTGTTGAACTCTAACCCTAAGGAGGAAAATCGACTCTAGTTTTAATGTGCTCTAAGGTTCTATTAACATTTTTATGGCTGATTTAAGAGGTTTATCAATTATGGAAATTAAATTGCAACAAAGAAAATTGGAGTTGGCCAAACCCTAAAGCTAGGGTTTAACCCTAAAAGGTAAATTCTAACTCTACCATAGATATATTTTCACTTGTGGATTGTTTATAAAGGATATCTAATGCTTTATGATGATGAAATTTATCTCCTAAGTGCTCCATAGTTGTTATTTTACATTTTGGAGATTTTTGGTGAAACCTTAGGGGGATTCACTGCTTTCTTTGCAAGTTTGAGCTAGTTACATGTTTATCATACATTTGTACTCACAATATTTCATTGATGGTTTTTCCTTACATTGATTAATCATTTTCCTAGAAAAAGATCCCAAGGAATCTTCATTATAAGTGTTTTTTGGCACTATTGGGGTATTTTTCCTTGTCCAAAATTTGCATTTTTTTCATTAATTATCTTACATCAGATTCTAGAAGTTGTGTAAATCAGAAATCCGATCCAATTTACAACATATAATGAAGAGGTAATTCAGGTGCATCATTTTTTCTTGATTTGTGCAATTAAATGTCACTTTTATGTGGTAAAGTATGCTTATCCCACCTCCTTAAGAGTGATTTCCTTGTGTTGTATATTTCTTATAGCATATTTATTTAATATCTCAACACTTAATTAATTATCTCCTAATCCTATTTATATTGTGGTATTTATTTCCCTAGTTCGGGCCTACGAAGAGTGCAGAGACGAGAGACTGATCTCTCGGGTTCGAGGAAGAATTGTGAAAAAGAGTATGTTCTGATCGCAAGAAATAGAGACTGAGTCGGGGAGAAGGAGAGAAAAATTTGTCCCTATCTATTTCTATTCTAGAAGAAGAGAGTCAATCTGAAAGCATCATTGTCTAGCTTAGGGGTGGCTAGTGGTAAATCTGTTAGGAGTGACTGAGCCTATGGTTGGGTAGAAACGGGCACCCCTTCCAGCAGTCGCTTCACGTTATCCGGTTCTGATAAGTGTTTCCATACTTTATACATTGAATTGATATTTAATGGTTGCATGCATGTATTTACACATCTGTAAATAATTTCTGCATTGAAAAGTTTAAATTATGTATATATGTTGGCTTCTTTGAGAACTTATATTTATGCTCTTCCCGTATGCTCCAATTTAACTCTCGAAGGTGTTTTCCCCAGAGAGCTACCTCACATCTCCTGAGTTGGAGCGGGCCTCTTGGAACTAATACCATCTCAGTAACCTCACTAGTTACCTTGTCATGTTTCAGAACTTAAAGTTTTTTAAGTTAGAGAGGCATTTCTTTCAGACCAAAAGTCTGAGAGGCCTTGAATTTGCACCCACAGCCTTAGTCAAAATTCAGTTAAGGGTAGAGCTCATAGCCCAAGAGTCATAAAGAAATTAGGAACCTGACAGAGGAGATGTATGTGAACCATTCATCGGGAGGAAAACCCATCACAGTCGTCGGATCGACTCAGAGACCCACTGGAATTAACAAATCAAAATCAATCTCTCAATTAGATCGATGGTTGGGAATCATTGCAGAGTGCGAAGGTGAAATTAGTGGACACGCTAGTTCTCGGCCCGCAATTCACCAATGTCATTGATCTCATTGGGGATGGAATATCAACGACCTCTATTAGAGAGAGTCGAGCGAGAACTTCCCAGATGTTCGAATATTGGGCCCCGCAATCACCATGAACCATCGATCTGTGAACGAAGATCGATGGTGAGGAATCATTGCAGAGCACAGAGGTGAAATTAGCGGACGTGCTAGTTCACGGCCCGCAATTCACCAACTTCGTTGATCTCATCGGGTTAGAGGATCAACGACCACGATTAGACCGAGTTGGGCGAGTACTTTTCTGATTGCAGAGATTTTAAAATGAGCCTTTTGATAAAGAGAGAGCGCGTTGGGGCCCTACAATCATTGTGGACCGTGGATCTAAGGATCCTTCAGGATCCCTCGCTATCATTTGATCGTGGGGACATGAGTATTAATGTCAATACCATGTGGGAGACCATGTGTTGAGATACGGGGTTTCCAGGTATCCCTCTCGGAGTGACCTAACTATGCGATGACGCCAACTGTGCCCCTGCCTCGGCCACAGTCTCTGCATTGACCTCCCAGTCTTAATGGATCGTTCTAATTACACCTTCGAGCCAAAGTGGCTCTTTTGATTCCTCACTGGAATCTCTGTTAAAAACATGATTCGCAGGTCCTTCCTTTTCCCCTGTCACGGCTTCCGCGCATAGTTGATCTCTTCCTGACAGAAATTTCGAGTTTCGGGGTTTCACGATTCTCGTTGTCGAGAACCTCAGTCTTCTCGATCCCTCGATCTCCGATATGCCAATTTTCCTAAACGGATTTAACTTCACTTATCCCCCTGGGCTATATCTTTGGTCCACATGACCTTCCCTTATATGACAGCAATCCCTTTCGAGTTTCGCGACTCAAGTGCCCAACCTCTGGGTCTCTCGACTCCTGAAGTGCCGAAATGACCTTGCCTTTCGGGATTTTTTTTCGAAACCCTAGAATGTTGTCACACATCCCCTCAAGATGGACGGTCCTCGTCGCTTCGTGATATCGGGAAATCAAATTCTTATGGGTTCTTTCCCTCGGAACTCTCGAAGTTTCGATTTTTGACCTCCTATATGATGAAATGACGTCAGCTGGCCCCACAATGGAGCTTTCCACCCTGTCGAGGTTTCGGACTTCGCAGTTCTGAAATGTGTGTGCTTCCTGTCTTCAGGATTCGCAAAATGCCGAATCCAAAAATGTCGATGGACTCTCCTATCCTCTTGAACCTCGAATTCCTGACATGCAAAATTCTGACGGGCTCTTGATCGTTGCCACGTGTCTCAACTGATGGACGTTCCTGATTCAATCTTGGGATTTCACGACTTGCGATTCCCCGATGTCGCAGTTTCTCTATCAACTCAAAACCTTGGTAGCTGAAATATCGACAGGTTCTTGATATCCGCCATGTGTCTCAACAGATGGACAGTCCAGATCAAAATTGGGATTTTCACTAGGAAGTGACCCGATATCCTATCCTCGAGACTTCCAATACCCCGAATTCAAAAACCTCGATATACCGACATCTTTCGGGACCTTCACTCTGCTTGCGAGAGTTTAACCCTCATGCAACTCCTGTCAGATCCCATGACTGATGGGTATCTAAGTGAGGATCCTACGGCTCACAATATCCTAAGCTTGAACCTTGGAAACAGTCGTAACCTCCTTGCTTCTCTGTCAGATCAGATGGCTGGCGGGATTTCGCAAATTCTCTATGAAGAATTTTGACCGTTCGTCTCTTCCCTTCGATGACTTCGCAGGTTCAAACCCTTCTAAGGGTTTTCCCCACTTCAATTATTTCATAAAAACTCCTGTTGGTACTCCTTGCGGCAGACCTTCAAAAACTTTCAAGTGTTGAACTCCTTTCGGCTCTGCACACTCCATGCAGCAGCAGTCTCTCAACAATTCATTCAGTTTACAAACCCCTAAAGCTTCATTCGGCCTGCGCACACTTTNCCTAATTAATTTGTAGTTAATGATTAAATCATAATGCAACATTGCCGAACTAATTCGTAATCAAGGTTATTTCGATTGAAATTAATGCTTGATTGTAATGTAGAATTGTCGATTGATTCGAAGGTGATGTTATTTAGATTGAAAGTAATGGCTATGGTGTAAAGTAGAATGACCGATTGGATTGTATTAATTGTTAATCAGTTGGTAAGTTAAAGACTAAATTATAATTTAGACTTGCTAAATTTCGATGGATATTCAATGTCAAAAACAATTTGTAACTGTTGACTAGTTTAGACTTGATGAATGGGTTGGGTGGTTGACGAAGCCATGACTCCCCTGGTAGTCATCCTCTTGTGTCTCGTCGACCTTTTTGTGTGGGGTGTGGGTATAGTCTCCCTGTCATTATTTGTCTCCTAGCGCATCGAAGTTTTCTAGAGTCCTTGGTCCAGATAGGATGTGTTGCGCCAAGGTTATTGACGCGTATATCACCGGGGGACGGCATGATTCCTGATGAGGGGATCATGGCACACCCTTTTTGGATAGAAGCGAATGATAACTTGGACGAAGTCGGTGCCTTCCGTGTGAGTGTTGTCGAGCATTGTAAGTTTGGTTTTGTGCATGGGTTGAATGTCTTCATGCATTTGGTTCGTGCCCCTTGAGGTTCTAGTCTTTGTTCATCAAGGTCGTTGTGTCGAGAGGGGGATGTTTTCTCTTGGATTGTAGGCGGGGTCCTGTTGTGTCGGACGGGTAGTCGTTTCTCCTTGTCTTAACGCATGTTTCACCCTGTTTCTCCTGTGCTAGTGCATTGAGTCATAGTTTCATGTTTCCTGGAATGCATGCTTACTTTCATCGTCAGTGGTGAGGTAAATTGTTGTCGTCATCGCCTTCTTGCCCTAAAAACAAAAAACAAAAAAAACAAATATTGCACTTCTACTTCGCTTGCAGTCATAACGAAGGGGCCATTACAAAAAACATGAGTGGACATGTTGAAGGTAAGAGGAATCTTGTGGACATATAATTTTATGGGTGTGTGCGCCCGGAAGGCTTGGGTTTTCAAAATTGATATACTTTCCTACATGTTACACCTCAGTTTTTCTGCAGTGTACCCTACATTTTCTCACGAGATGCAACCACTCTGATGAACTCAAAGTGTGATGATTTCTTTGTTTTTGGCCATGATGGGATTATTGATATACAAATGTTGGTCAGTTGGTTTCCCATATCCCCTTAGATGGATGGTCATGGTGTGTCTTTTTAGTCTCCATTCTTAGGGTTCCTGGTTTTATTTCTCCAGCCGACTATCTCTTGGTGATGGTAACTCCCTCCATGTTGGGAATTTATGTCCTAGATAGGTAGGTATTGATGCAGGGCTATCAAGCCCTGCAATAAAACTCATTTATTAAGCTTATGAGTCTCGGCCTACATCTACACCTACAATCAACACATAACATGTTATTCTATTTTGGAATTTAAATTAAATAGCTCATTTGACAGACTTTCCTCTCCCCATTACCAGTTTTTAATAATACTCTATTGTAGTTTTCATGAATTATATATAAGTTATAGGAACTCAACTAGGGTAGGAAGAACACCACAAGCTACCAGAATCACTATAACAATGATCTGCATGTTACTTTACAAATTGCTCGTCCTAACACGCAGAGATCATGATACCCTAGCATTATCAAATCTAGTGTTCTCTTCAGAATGCTTTCACACATTCATGAATCATGGATTGATTTCCTTCAATATTCAATAATGAAAATAAATACCCTTCCTAGAAATATTTACAAGTTCTGAGATCGATCCTCTCCAAACTCAATTCAACATTTATTGAAGAACCTTCGACTGGATTTAACGCAGAGAACTCCACTTGAATTTGACGCGCCTTCTTCAACGCATTTCAATGCACTTCAAAACCCAACAATTTGCAGCGAAACCCCTGTATCTTAAAATCAACCCTATAAACTCAATTTGAATTCAGGCACTTCCAATTGCATAACAATATGTCCATGATTGCTACTAAATCATGATATACCCAATAATAATTATGATGGGAATCAAATGCTACGAGTTTGTAGTCAATAAAGATTTATACAATAAAATGACTAGTTTGAGAATAACCATGTTGATTCGAATTGAATTCAACAAATTCATACATACTCACACTTGTGGAGAAAGGAAATTACACAGAAACCCTTAAAGAGAGCATTCACACAGTTTATTGGAAGTACATTGTTTTAATACCATTTCCATGATTACACACCTTTGGCATCCTTTTGAGCCTATCTCTCCACTTGAACGCGTTGGGTTTTTCTTTCATCATTGTATCATTGCCAGATTCACACATATAAGCTATAACTCCTCACACAAAGACAATCAATAACATAATGAAACTATTTTTAATTAATTTTGTACATTCTTTAATTCTGTACACTCATCTCCTGGCCTAATTTCACATTTCTTGGCCACCCCTCTCTACTTTTCTCTTTTCCGGTATGCTTACATAAAATCAGATTACTTCAAACCTATCATAACCCTAACAACCTCCTAAATTTCTATAACTGGATTTTATTACTAGATACCTTAATCTCATCTTATTGGAATCGAATTACTCATCCTAATCTTATCTTCCAGTTATCACTACTTTCGAATAGGTTTCACGAGGAAATATCCTCTTACATGAGTCAATCCTTCTAGAAGCTATCTAATAACTTAGAAAATGATTGTGTTAATTACACTTAAGGAATTTGAGATTGCTTAACAAATGTCAATACCCCTCCTAGGCTCAAAATCAACATGGTTGATGTGGGCGAATATGCTCTCGCATCAAGTATGCAAACATTCTAAGGTGGATCTACTAGGATACATGATTTACGGGGGGCCTAACTACTCACTTATTCTTTTTTCTATGTAAAAGGTGATTGCATTTTGTAAGAGTTGTCACACCCATGGTTTAACACACTTATTTTACCCTACATGGACCCTCTCTCTTATTGTATGTACTGCACTTTGGTCATGGGCCCTTAGAGATGATTTTACACATGATTGTCTAGTTTCACATTTCCCAAGGCAGTATCATAGTTTTCGAGGCACATCATATTTTTCAAGGCATTGGTCACACTCTTGAAAGCATGGACATGATATTTTCATCCACGTGGATAGATTCTACACATGCCATGTGGAATATGCTAGAGCACTCCCATACTTTGGCACTTTTTGGAGATGTTTTTACTTAATAAATAGGGCCAACCCTCACTTGGGGCATTTCATGAGGACATTGTAGTTTATTTGAGCTGAATTGATGATGTGGAGGTCACTTAAGTGACTTTACACCTTGAAGATATGACATGGAACTCACTCATGATGATGTGGATGGATTTTGACAACTTTTTGAAGACTTGATAGCCGAAACAGAGAATCCATCTACCTTTAGAGACCTTATTTGGACTTTTGGAGAGTTCACTCCCTACTTTGAAGGTGAACATTGGAGCTAGGGTTGCCAAGGATAATTCCTTCCCACATTTTGAGGCCTCTCAAGTCATGTTTGGATGGAACGTTGCACCCTCAGAGAAAATTGTCTCCCTTAGAAGGATGATGTCACCTCTTTTATGAGGGTTTCTAGCATGTAAAACATCTTTTCATTTTATTTTGACTTAGTCTCCAAGTTATGTGGATGAAAAGTCACTTTTATGTTATTTCCTTAACCTGGATTTAGGGAATAAAGAATGAGAAAGAGTTGTGAGCTTCATGTATAAGTAAAGGCACTCCTCTCATTCAAATTGTTGTGAATTGTTGGAGATCATTTCAAGCCATTAATAGAAGATATCTTACTTCGTGTTTTGGTGTCAATTATTGGAGCTCTTTCTTTCTTGGTCACTCTTCTTGGTACTTCAGAGACTATTGTGAATATACAAGTTTCTATTAGAGCTATCAAGATTGATCCATTGAGGAGTTACTCAACTACTTGGAAGGAGGACATATAGGGTTTGTATCTCTTCCATATTCCATAAAATGATTTGGTAAGTGCTTATTTCTTGTTTTGATTATTTTTATTCTCGTTGGCAAGGATTTTAAGTATCATTTCTAATATTTTGTTGATCTTGTTGGTGAAGGATATTCCCTTGAGGAAACCCTTCATGTAGGGCATTGGTATTTATGGTTTGTCTTGATTAGATAAGGGACTCCTAGCCTTTAGGAACTAGTCTCCCAATCTAATCCATAAAAAATGAATAACCAATTCTTAGAGGGGCATACTTCTTGACCCCATAACCCCTAAGCAGAGATAAGGCACTAAGCTTAACTCCCAACAACCAACCAAAAAAATCCTAAAATTTAAATATTATCTTTATGCTATATAAAATACGAAAATTATATTAAAAAAATGATAAAATATAAAAATACCAAAATATTTATTTCATAATCGAGCGTGAAGTTCATGGTTAAATCTCATTTTGTAGACAATTTTATTCTAGGGTTTATGCTTCATTGTTGAACTCTAACCCTAAGGAGGAAAATCGACTCTAGTTTTAATGTGCTCTAAGGTTCTATTAACATTTTTATGGCTGATTTAAGAGGTTTATCAATTATGGAAATTAAATTGCAACAAAGAAAATTGGAGTTGGCCAAACCCTAAAGCTAGGGTTTAACCCTAAAAGGTAAATTCTAACTCTACCATAGATATATTTTCACTTGTGGATTGTTTATAAAGGATATCTAATGCTTTATGATGATGAAATTTATCTCCTAAGTGCTCCATAGTTGTTATTTTACATTTTGGAGATTTTTGGTGAAACCTTAGGGGGATTCACTGCTTTCTTTGCAAGTTTGAGCTAGTTACATGTTTATCATACATTTGTACTCACAATATTTCATTGATGGTTTTTCCTTACATTGATTAATCATTTTCCTAGAAAAAGATCCCAAGGAATCTTCATTATAAGTGTTTTTTGGCACTATTGGGGTATTTTTCCTTGTCCAAAATTTGCATTTTTTTCATTAATTATCTTACATCAGATTCTAGAAGTTGTGTAAATCAGAAATCCGATCCAATTTACAACATATAATGAAGAGGTAATTCAGGTGCATCATTTTTTCTTGATTTGTGCAATTAAATGTCACTTTTATGTGGTAAAGTATGCTTATCCCACCTCCTTAAGAGTGATTTCCTTGTGTTGTATATTTCTTATAGCATATTTATTTAATATCTCAACACTTAATTAATTATCTCCTAATCCTATTTATATTGTGGTATTTATTTCCCTAGTTCGGGCCTACGAAGAGTGCAGAGACGAGAGACTGATCTCTCGGGTTCGAGGAAGAATTGTGAAAAAGAGTATGTTCTGATCGCAAGAAATAGAGACTGAGTCGGGGAGAAGGAGAGAAAAATTTGTCCCTATCTATTTCTATTCTAGAAGAAGAGAGTCAATCTGAAAGCATCATTGTCTAGCTTAGGGGTGGCTAGTGGTAAATCTGTTAGGAGTGACTGAGCCTATGGTTGGGTAGAAACGGGCACCCCTTCCAGCAGTCGCTTCACGTTATCCGGTTCTGATAAGTGTTTCCATACTTTATACATTGAATTGATATTTAATGGTTGCATGCATGTATTTACACATCTGTAAATAATTTCTGCATTGAAAAGTTTAAATTATGTATATATGTTGGCTTCTTTGAGAACTTATATTTATGCTCTTCCCGTATGCTCCAATTTAACTCTCGAAGGTGTTTTCCCCAGAGAGCTACCTCACATCTCCTGAGTTGGAGCGGGCCTCTTGGAACTAATACCATCTCAGTAACCTCACTAGTTACCTTGTCATGTTTCAGAACTTAAAGTTTTTTAAGTTAGAGAGGCATTTCTTTCAGACCAAAAGTCTGAGAGGCCTTGAATTTGCACCCACAGCCTTAGTCAAAATTCAGTTAAGGGTAGAGCTCATAGCCCAAGAGTCATAAAGAAATTAGGAACCTGACAGAGGAGATGTATGTGAACCATTCATCGGGAGGAAAACCCATCACAGTCGTCGGATCGACTCAGAGACCCACTGGAATTAACAAATCAAAATCAATCTCTCAATTAGATCGATGGTTGGGAATCATTGCAGAGTGCGAAGGTGAAATTAGTGGACACGCTAGTTCTCGGCCCGCAATTCACCAATGTCATTGATCTCATTGGGGATGGAATATCAACGACCTCTATTAGAGAGAGTCGAGCGAGAACTTCCCAGATGTTCGAATATTGGGCCCCGCAATCACCATGAACCATCGATCTGTGAACGAAGATCGATGGTGAGGAATCATTGCAGAGCACAGAGGTGAAATTAGCGGACGTGCTAGTTCACGGCCCGCAATTCACCAACTTCGTTGATCTCATCGGGTTAGAGGATCAACGACCACGATTAGACCGAGTTGGGCGAGTACTTTTCTGATTGCAGAGATTTTAAAATGAGCCTTTTGATAAAGAGAGAGCGCGTTGGGGCCCTACAATCATTGTGGACCGTGGATCTAAGGATCCTTCAGGATCCCTCGCTATCATTTGATCGTGGGGACATGAGTATTAATGTCAATACCATGTGGGAGACCATGTGTTGAGATACGGGGTTTCCAGGTATCCCTCTCGGAGTGACCTAACTATGCGATGACGCCAACTGTGCCCCTGCCTCGGCCACAGTCTCTGCATTGACCTCCCAGTCTTAATGGATCGTTCTAATTACACCTTCGAGCCAAAGTGGCTCTTTTGATTCCTCACTGGAATCTCTGTTAAAAACATGATTCGCAGGTCCTTCCTTTTCCCCTGTCACGGCTTCCGCGCATAGTTGATCTCTTCCTGACAGAAATTTCGAGTTTCGGGGTTTCACGATTCTCGTTGTCGAGAACCTCAGTCTTCTCGATCCCTCGATCTCCGATATGCCAATTTTCCTAAACGGATTTAACTTCACTTATCCCCCTGGGCTATATCTTTGGTCCACATGACCTTCCCTTATATGACAGCAATCCCTTTCGAGTTTCGCGACTCAAGTGCCCAACCTCTGGGTCTCTCGACTCCTGAAGTGCCGAAATGACCTTGCCTTTCGGGATTTTTTTTCGAAACCCTAGAATGTTGTCACACATCCCCTCAAGATGGACGGTCCTCGTCGCTTCGTGATATCGGGAAATCAAATTCTTATGGGTTCTTTCCCTCGGAACTCTCGAAGTTTCGATTTTTGACCTCCTATATGATGAAATGACGTCAGCTGGCCCCACAATGGAGCTTTCCACCCTGTCGAGGTTTCGGACTTCGCAGTTCTGAAATGTGTGTGCTTCCTGTCTTCAGGATTCGCAAAATGCCGAATCCAAAAATGTCGATGGACTCTCCTATCCTCTTGAACCTCGAATTCCTGACATGCAAAATTCTGACGGGCTCTTGATCGTTGCCACGTGTCTCAACTGATGGACGTTCCTGATTCAATCTTGGGATTTCACGACTTGCGATTCCCCGATGTCGCAGTTTCTCTATCAACTCAAAACCTTGGTAGCTGAAATATCGACAGGTTCTTGATATCCGCCATGTGTCTCAACAGATGGACAGTCCAGATCAAAATTGGGATTTTCACTAGGAAGTGACCCGATATCCTATCCTCGAGACTTCCAATACCCCGAATTCAAAAACCTCGATATACCGACATCTTTCGGGACCTTCACTCTGCTTGCGAGAGTTTAACCCTCATGCAACTCCTGTCAGATCCCATGACTGATGGGTATCTAAGTGAGGATCCTACGGCTCACAATATCCTAAGCTTGAACCTTGGAAACAGTCGTAACCTCCTTGCTTCTCTGTCAGATCAGATGGCTGGCGGGATTTCGCAAATTCTCTATGAAGAATTTTGACCGTTCGTCTCTTCCCTTCGATGACTTCGCAGGTTCAAACCCTTCTAAGGGTTTTCCCCACTTCAATTATTTCATAAAAACTCCTGTTGGTACTCCTTGCGGCAGACCTTCAAAAACTTTCAAGTGTTGAACTCCTTTCGGCTCTGCACACTCCATGCAGCAGCAGTCTCTCAACAATTCATTCAGTTTACAAACCCCTAAAGCTTCATTCGGCCTGCGCACACTTTGCACAGATCCTAGGCCTAACTGCACCCTTGAGGAAATGAGAACAAAAGCTAACCTATCTGAGCTTTCAGAGACAAAACCTCTGAACCCTTTTTGTCAACGCACTCCTTGTGGACAATTCAACTGCACTCCTTGCAGGAACTCTCGCTTAGACAGAGAAAAAATTGAAACTCATTTCCTAACTCTTTCTCTCTCAGACTTCAAACACAATCCTGAAATCATTCATACCCAGCATAGAAAGAAAATGTATAACAGAAAGAGTAAAACCATGAACATACCATTCAGCATACACATACAAGAAACAAATACAACACCATGAATCTGAATTAAGACTTCTTCTATTAACTCAATCTCTGTACATGGGTGTTTTTCAAACACAGTTTCTCTGTTCCAGCTATGTATGCTCTTCTCTTGGTAATGTTCTTCACTATCATACAATACTATAATGAGGGTGTCTATATCCATTTTCCCTCCACTCCTAAAACTGTCTAATCTAAGAATTCAAAGCTACCTACTAACATAAATTCCTTCTTAGTCCTTCAGATGAGAGAGGGTCGCTCAAGGTCTAATTACAATCTATAAGTACGCCTCTCCTTAACTATTACATTTACATTTGGCGCATCCATATTCAAAAAAATTTAAACAATTTATCATGTGTCCAAAATGTGTTGGCGCTTGCCCCACGCTCGCTTGACATTGGTGATGCTCCTGCATCACGTGACCCTTGAGCAGAAGTGACCAGTTGTAGATCTCTAGGGTCACGTGGATACCCTCGGACTGTCAGATCTAAGTTGTGGTCATCCTGGCGCTGCCAACTTCAAGAGAATCAAAGTGTGAAGGCACGAGGATTCCCGAAGGTCGGAGTCCTGAGGTCATCCCAGTCGTTCTTTGGAAAAGGACACGTGGGAGAAGATCTTCCACTTCGGAGAAAGGTCATTCAGGGGGGAAAGCGGAGATGGTTAGATAAAGAACTCCCAAAGGCCGAAGCGTTAGAGTTCATCAAATTCATCCATAAACAGAGGATAGGTGTCAGTAGATCCTTCATTTCATAGGATAACCACTTCGGATAAAGTGGGGTCACGTGGATGGAGAACTCCTGAAGGCTGAAGCGTCGGAGTTCATCGTGACCATTTAATAGAGGAGGACGTGTGTCAGAATATCTGACGCTCTGGAAGGATTTATCTCCAAAGATTTGCGTGGATGAAGACTCGAGAACCTGTTTAATCTCGGAGTCCCGGAGTGGATCAGGGTCATCAAATTCTCTGAGGACACGTGGCGTCGAATTGTGAACTTCAAAGATTTACCACTCTGGAGAATTCACATGGTGGTTGTCTTGGCGCATGTTGACTTGGCATCTGGTCATAGCCCGCGGTCATATGCGAGTGTAGATGGAGGGAAGGGGCTAGTCCTGGATTTCAATCCGAAGGTTGAACGCCGAATTCCCCTCTAGCCTGTGAGTTAGCCGAGGATCAAGCTCATTCATTGGATTGGTTGGGGAATGGATCTCTACCATATATTTTGGAATGTTGAAAGCTTCAGGACATCGAAGGACTCGATATGGAGCTTATTGAGTGAGATCCATGTGAAAGTCGCGTGACCCCGACCAATGAACACCCAAGGAACTTGGGAGAGGTCTATCTACCAATTTTGAGCTTCGTTTTGAACATGGAGACCGTGGTTGGAACACTCTGGATGAGTAGAAGGTGATAAAGACCCTGAATGGAGGCTTTGAGATACTTAAGGAAAATGAAATTTTTACGCCCCCCCATGGGTATGTTACATTCTTAGTTGAATATTCTTAAGGAATTTGACTACTTCATTGGCATTGGTTTATCTAACCACATATTGAGGTGTGTGTTTTGGAATAGACTTGTATTGTAAGCTACCCTGAGGTATTGTATAGGTTTGTTTCCAAGGATTGGGATACCCTCGATGGCTTTAGGGATTTGTCCTAAAGTGAAGGGGAAACTGTGTTAAGGTGGTCGTGGTGCATTTATTGTTTTGTGTTTTTTCCCATTAGCACCTCTACAAAGGCTGCTAATTTGGGTGGTAACATTTTTTGGCACCGTTGTTGGGGATGAATTTGTGAACATATTTTTCATATATATCTTTGTTGGTTTGTTTCTTGTCTCATGACGAAATTATCCTATCAGTTTATTGGTTAAGTTATTTGTATTTATATCTTGATGAGATTATTGTATTGCTAACTTGATTGCCTCATCTGGTGACTCCACCAAATCCAAATACAATAAAAATATACTCTACAAGAAGGAATAACCAAGGTACACTTCATCTTGTTCCTGAACCTAAACGTGTTTATCATAGAAGGAAGCATATGCTCAAGGCAAGGGATGTAAATGATCATTTAGGTTTTGAATATTTATATGATATAAGAAGATTATTTGTTGGTTCAAGTCCTCTAACTCAAATCAAATGACTACTATGTGGTTTACATATGCCTTCAAACCATTTGATTTCTCTAATATTGTAGGTCATCCTCATGATTTGCCATCTTCTTTGGAGAAATTTCTTGCATTGCATGGTGATAATGATATTGGTGAAAAAGAGAATTGGGATGTGTTCATTGAGCATATCACTACTTTGGGAGTTTATCATTTATATGTTTTATATAAACTTTTTGCATTTTCATTAAAAAATGATGCTAGGAAGTGGTTTTTATCATTACCTAATCAAAGCATGAACTCCTTTCAAGCATGCCAGAATGTTTTCTTTGATAGATGGTTGGAAAAGAAAGATAATCAGTTTATTTTGAATGCTTTGACTGATAGTAAGAGAAATGAGAATGAAACTATTAATGAGGTTAACTACATATTTGATAAGATTGTGCAATATATTACTTAGACTCATCAACCAACTCCATCCACCGCCTTGATATATTACATGAATTATTTTCAAGGGAATTTTATCTTCTTCCTTAATGATGCTAAACCTGTAGATCATGTTTCTACCAAACACAAAACCAAGAGCATCAATGAAAGTTGGAATATCTTAGGGAAGCCAGATATATTAAACTTTCCCAGTCCCAAAGGTGATCACAAGTAGGAAGAAACTCATGTCATTGAGCCTACTCCTGATCATATCTCTACTCTCATGGAAGAGATACAAAATATGAAAGTATAATTCATGCAAACAAATATTAATGCATCACAGGACATGATTGTACAGATGGAAATAAATTGACACCATAATAGGGATCAACCAAGAAGTGGATACAAAGGCCCACCGTCGAGTAAGAGACCTCCTATATCATTGGAACCTACCAACATGATAGGAAATAGACATCCTTATTATTGTAGGTCTTGCAAAAGTCTTCATGATGAAAATAATTGTGTCATTTCCTTTGGAGCAACCAAATCAGGTAATCATAGCATTGAAGCACCCTTGGAAACCTATAACAATTTGTTTGAAGGATAGGATTATCAATATTGTCAATTGATGGATGATGATTCAAGGAAAGAAGAGATAGCAGTCATATTATTTGGGGAAATGCCTTCTCTAGAAGAGATAAATCAGATGTATGAGAATGAAGTGAAATATATGACCTATCAAAGAAAGAGAGGTCACCCTCTGTAAGATCAGACATGACCTTCCAAGCCTCTAGAAAAGGATAATTAAATTGCAAGGCCAACCATACCCAATACATAGGTAGCACGAAGTGATTCTTCAACAAGTAACTCTCCCGAGACAAAGATGGATGTGACAGGATGGATTAGTAATGTTAATATTCTCGTTCCAATTGTTGAATTAGCGAATATTGCTTCTATGAAGAACAAGATTAAAGAAGTTTTGGGGTTTGAACCAACTAGTCAATCAAACCATCTTGTGAACAAGAGTGAATATGCCCCTATTATTCTCCAAATTATACACAAGCAAGGAAACGACAATCCGAAGCACCAACCCTTTTTCATATCATTGATAGTGGAAGAAGTTATCTTATATAATTGTATGTTGGATTTAGAGGCCTTGACCAAGGTGATGTCTAATATCAAGGTGATGGAACGTTTGGGTTTCAAAAATTCAAGGCCATACAATAATATTTGTTCCATGGATTCCAGAGAAGTAAAAGTGAGTGGATTAATCAAATATCATCAAGTATGCTTGGTCTCTCATCAATATATTTCTTGGTAATGGACATGATGGTCATTGATGTTGTCAATGCCTGGGGAATGCTTCTATATAGAAAGTGGTACACTGACCTTGGAGGTACCATTCATATGGATTTATCATATGTCGATATTCTAAATTTTCAGGGTATTCTAGTCATCTTAAACAGAGAGACAGTGAGGACCTCGAGAATAAATTGGTTTCTTTGAAGAAGATTTTGGATCCTAAATCGTTCTTACAATGGAATTAGATCCTCAGAAAGTAGTTNCATGGTGGTTGTCTTGGCGCATGTTGACTTGGCATCTGGTCATATCCCGCGGTCATATGCGAGTGTAGATGGAGGGAAGGGGCTAGTCATGGATTTCAATCCGAAGGTTGAACGCCGAATTCCCCTCTAGCCTGTGAGTTAGCCGAGTATCAAGCTCATTCATTGGATTGGTTGGGGAATGGATCTCTACCATATATTTTGGAATGTTGGAAGCTTCAGGACATCGAAGGACTCGAGATGGAGATTATTGAGTGAGATCCATGTGAAAGTCGCGTGACCCCGACCAATGAACACCCAAGGAACTTGGGAGAGGTCTATCTACCAATTTTGAGCTCAGTTTTGAACATGGAGACCGTGGTTGGAACACTCTAGATGAGTAGAAGGTGATAAAGACCCTGAATGGAGGCTTTGAGATACTTAAGGAAAATGAAATTTTTACGCCCCACCATGGGTATGTTACATTCTTAGTTGAATATTCTTAAGGAATTTGACTACTTCATTGGCATTGGTTTATCTAACCACATATTGAGGTGTGTGTTTTGGAATAGACTTGTATTGTAAGCTACCCTGAGGTATTGTATAGGTTTGTTTCCAAGGATTGGGATACCCTCGATGGCTTTAGGGATTTGTCCTAAAGTGAAGGGGAAACTGTGTTAAGGTGGTCGTGGTGCATTTATTGTTTTGTGTTTTTTCCCATTAGCACCTCTACAAAGGCTGCTAATTTGGGTGGTAACATTTTTTGGCACCGTTGTTGGGGATGAATTTGTGAACATATTTTTCATATATATCTTTGTTGGTTTGTTTCTTGTCTCATGACGAAATTATCCTATCAGTTTATTGGTTAAGTTATTTGTATTTATATCTTGATGAGATTATTGTATTGCTAACTTGATTGCCTCATCTGGTGACTCCACCAAATCCAAATACAATAAAAATATACTCTACAAGAAGGAATAACCAAGGTACACTTCATCTTGTTCCTGAACCTAAACGTGTTTATCATAGAAGGAAGCATATGCTCAAGGCAAGGGATGTAAATGATCATTTAGGTTTTGAATATTTATATGATATAAGAAGATTATTTGTTGGTTCAAGTCCTCTAACTCAAATCAAATGACTACTATGTGGTTTACATATGCCTTCAAACCATTTGATTTCTCTAATATTGTAGGTCATCCTCATGATTTGCCATCTTCTTTGGAGAAATTTCTTGCATTGCATGGTGATAATGATATTGGTGAAAAAGAGAATTGGGATGTGTTCATTGAGCATATCACTACTTTGGGAGTTTATCATTTATATGTTTTATATAAACTTTTTGCATTTTCATTAAAAAATGATGCTAGGAAGTGGTTTTTATCATTACCTAATCAAAGCATGAACTCCTTTCAAGCATGCCAGAATGTTTTCTTTGATAGATGGTTGGAAAAGAAAGATAATCAGTTTATTTTGAATGCTTTGACTGATAGTAAGAGAAATGAGAATGAAACTATTAATGAGGTTAACTACATATTTGATAAGATTGTGCAATATATTACTTAGACTCATCAACCAACTCCATCCACCGCCTTGATATATTACATGAATTATTTTCAAGGGAATTTTATCTTCTTCCTTAATGATGCTAAACCTGTAGATCATGTTTCTACCAAACACAAAACCAAGAGCATCAATGAAAGTTGGAATATCTTAGGGAAGCCAGATATATTAAACTTTCCCAGTCCCAAAGGTGATCACAAGTAGGAAGAAACTCATGTCATTGAGCCTACTCCTGATCATATCTCTACTCTCATGGAAGAGATACAAAATATGAAAGTATAATTCATGCAAACAAATATTAATGCATCACAGGACATGATTGTACAGATGGAAATAAATTGACACCATAATAGGGATCAACCAAGAAGTGGATACAAAGGCCCACCGTCGAGTAAGAGACCTCCTATATCATTGGAACCTACCAACATGATAGGAAATAGACATCCTTATTATTGTAGGTCTTGCAAAAGTCTTCATGATGAAAATAATTGTGTCATTTCCTTTGGAGCAACCAAATCAGGTAATCATAGCATTGAAGCACCCTTGGAAACCTATAACAATTTGTTTGAAGGATAGGATTATCAATATTGTCAATTGATGGATGATGATTCAAGGAAAGAAGAGATAGCAGTCATATTATTTGGGGAAATGCCTTCTCTAGAAGAGATAAATCAGATGTATGAGAATGAAGTGAAATATATGACCTATCAAAGAAAGAGAGGTCACCCTCTGTAAGATCAGACATGACCTTCCAAGCCTCTAGAAAAGGATAATTAAATTGCAAGGCCAACCATACCCAATACATAGGTAGCACGAAGTGATTCTTCAACAAGTAACTCTCCCGAGACAAAGATGGATGTGACAGGATGGATTAGTAATGTTAATATTCTCGTTCCAATTGTTGAATTAGCGAATATTGCTTCTATGAAGAACAAGATTAAAGAAGTTTTGGGGTTTGAACCAACTAGTCAATCAAACCATCTTGTGAACAAGAGTGAATATGCCCCTATTATTCTCCAAATTATACACAAGCAAGGAAACGACAATCCGAAGCACCAACCCTTTTTCATATCATTGATAGTGGAAGAAGTTATCTTATATAATTGTATGTTGGATTTAGAGGCCTTGACCAAGGTGATGTCTAATATCAAGGTGATGGAACGTTTGGGTTTCAAAAATTCAAGGCCATACAATAATATTTGTTCCATGGATTCCAGAGAAGTAAAAGTGAGTGGATTAATCAAATATCATCAAGTATGCTTGGTCTCTCATCAATATATTTCTTGGTAATGGACATGATGGTCATTGATGTTGTCAATGCCTGGGGAATGCTTCTATATAGAAAGTGGTACACTGACCTTGGAGGTACCATTCATATGGATTTATCATATGTCGATATTCTAAATTTTCAGGGTATTCTAGTCATCTTAAACAGAGAGACAGTGAGGACCTCGAGAATAAATTGGTTTCTTTGAAGAAGATTTTGGATCCTAAATCGTTCTTACAATGGAATTAGATCCTCAGAAAGTAGTTNCCTAGACATCCAAAAACCTAACCCTAGGAGATGAAGCGCCAAAAGTCATGTGGGCCCCGTTTGGGTAAGTGAGTACATCAACTTCCCGAGGTCGTAAATGTTGCATACGATCTCCATTTTAGGCATGTGATAGCTCGTTGGAAAGGTATCATCGAGGAGATTCATTTTTGGGGCTCAATCATGCATTTATCTATGATTGAGAACCTCTATCTTGAAAAACCTTCATTTGGACCCTCAAAATGGCCCCGGAAATTAAAACCTGCTAAAAATAGTAAATTGCCAAAATTGCCAGAAAACTATTTTAAGCCATTTGGAAAAGGTGGGTGGCCACCGATATCCACCTGGATCAATCCTCCCTCCTTAGGAAGCAATGGTCTCCATTGCATTGAGTTCTCGGGGGAGAGGGAGAAGCATCTACTGGATCTGCATCTTGGTGAGTTTCTTGTATTGTTGGAGACGTTGCGTTGCTTAGTTTGTGGAAGTCTACCATGAACCTGTTGAAGTTGAGGTTGTTCAACAAGTTGAGCTACATGAGAGGAAGGTGTGCAGAAGGAATATTTGTGCTTTGTTTCAACCTTGTCGACCTGCTTCTATTGGATATAAGGTGCAGGGGGCGAGGCTGTAGTGGTTGCAATGTCCTTATGTTCCCCTTTTGAACAGCTTGTCAAGAAGATGAATTTTGCAGTACAAGATACTACCTTGTGACACTTTTTAGGCAGAACAATAGTTGGAAATACCTTTGGTATTCTGTAGAGATGACCCCCCAAAGTAACAATGACACTATGGGGTCGAGACTTATAAACAACATGGCATCTCCACATATATGGTTGGCCCAAGAGAAAATCACAGACATCCAGTGAGGCAACATCACATAATACCTCATCCTTGAAGGGTTGGATGTCGTATGACAATTGACATTGTTGGCTGACATGGAGATCTCGTCCTTGTCGAAGACACCCGATGTTGTATGGTTGTGGGTGTGGTGTTGTCGACAATCCTAGCTATTTGACGACCTATGTTGAGATGAGGTTTTTCTAGCTTCTGCTATCAACAATAAAATGCAGCGGGGTCCCCTTCACCCACATCTGTGAATGAAAAAGGTGCTCCCCCTCTTCTGAATCTATTGGTTCTACTGGTTGAATTGTTGTGGTCGCGACAATAGCAGTGGGGTCTGCGTCGATGATCTGTCTTTTACCAATATTTTCAGAATCAGATTATGAATCAGGGTTTGGCTCCTTGTCTTTGATCTCAACCACTAATGACTGTTTTGAGCGACATTCATCGGTGTTGTGCCAGGGGATTTTGTGGAAATCACACNCCTAGACATCCAAAAACCTAACCCTAGGAGATGAAGCGCCAAAAGTCATGTGGGCCCCGTTTGGGTAAGTGAGTACATCAACTTCCCGAGGTCGTAAATGTTGCATACGATCTCCATTTTAGGCATGTGATAGCTCGTTGGAAAGGTATCATCGAGGAGATTCATTTTTGGGGCTCAATCATGCATTTATCTATGATTGAGAACCTCTATCTTGAAAAACCTTCATTTGGACCCTCAAAATGGCCCCGGAAATTAAAACCTGCTAAAAATAGTAAATTGCCAAAATTGCCAGAAAACTATTTTAAGCCATTTGGAAAAGGTGGGTGGCCACCGATATCCACCTGGATCAATCCTCCCTCCTTAGGAAGCAATGGTCTCCATTGCATTGAGTTCTCGAGGGAGAGGGAGAAGCATCTACTGGATCTGCATCTTGGTGAGTTTCTTGTATTGTTGGAGACGTTGCGTTGCTTAGTTTGTGGAAGTCTGCCATGAACCTGTTGAAGTTGAGGTTGTTCAACAAGTTGAGCTACATGAGAGGAAGGTGTGCAGAAGGAATATTTGTGCTTTGTTTCAACCTTGTCGACCTTGTTCTATTGGATAGAAGGTGTAGGGGGTGAGGCTGTAGTGGTTGCAATGTCCTTATGTTCCCCTTTTGAACAGCTTGTCAAGAAGCTGAATTTTGCAGTACAAGATACTACCTTGCGACACTTTTTAGGCAGAACAATAGTTGGAAATACCTCTGGTATTCTGTAGAGATGACCCCCCAAAGTAACAATGACACTATGGGGTCGAGACTCATAAACAGCATGGCATCTCCACATATATGGTTGGCCCAAGAGAAAATCACAGACATCCAGTGAGGCAACATCACATAATACCTCATCCTTGAAGGGTTGGATGTCATATGACAATTGACATTATTGGCTGACATGGAGATCTCGTCCTTGTCGAAGACACCCGATGTTGTATGGTTGTGGGTGTGGTGTTGTCGACAATCCCAGCTATTTGACGACCTATGTTGAGATGAGGTTTTTCTAGCTTCTGCTATCAACAATAAAATGCAGCGGGGTCCCCTTCACCCACATATATGAATGAAAAAGGCGCTCCCCCTCTTCTGAATCTATTGGTTCTACTGGTTGAATTGTTGCGGTCGCGACAATAGCAGTGGGGTCTGCGTCGATGATCTGTCTTTTACCAATATTTTCAGAATCAGATTATGAATCAGGGTTTGGATCCTTGTCTTTGATCTCAACCACTAATGACTGTTTTGAGCGACATTCATCGGTGTTGTGCCAGGGGATTTTGTGGAAATCACACCATTTTCCGCTGTCCTTCTTTGTCTTCCCGTGACCCTTCTTTTCCTGTGTCTTGGACTAGTTTTCGGGAAACTGTTTGTTAGGGCCGTCTTTTTCATACTTTGGTTGTTGCGGATTTGTGGACCCGAACTCCCATTTGTTCTGGTGCTTAAATTTCTGCTCAATTTTAACAACATATCGATAAGCGGCACTGAGTGATGAGATGTCCAAAAAATCCATTTCAGTCTGGATGTATTTGTGTAGAGCCCCACGGTATTTCAGAACCAAATTTCGCTCAGAGTCTTTTATACCCAGCTTGGTGCGCAAGGTATGGAAGGTATTGGTGAACTCCAGAACTTCTTGGCCCCTCTCTTGCCACAGTGTGGTCCATCTCATGTACTGGTCCTCATAGTTTCCAAAAGGGTAATACTGTTCTTTTACCGCATCCACAAAAAAATCCCAAGTGGGATCGGCCCCATATATTCCAGAATCCTATGTGGAACTTTTCTCCCAGGAAGTTTCCCACCAATGTTTGACATGAGGGAGAGCTTTAAGGAGTGTGAATGTGATCTTTTCTTTGTCGGAAAAATTGTGAACAGAGAAATAACCTTCTAGCAAAGTTAACCATTTTTCTAGGGCTTCTGCATCTATTTGTCCTTCAAATACAGGAATATCAAAATTAACTTGTACCTTAAAAGGAGAGGTGCCTCCAAAGTGGCCACTTGATGAAGATGCACCTGATGCTATCGGCAGACATTGAAGGATGTGGTCAAAATTCTCCATCATTTCGTTCCTCTGTCGCGTGAGAGATTTCTCAAGCAACAGATTGATAGGATCGTCTGCTCCGTCATTTTTCTTTCTTCCGCCATTGAGGGTTTCTTGGGTGTGTGAGAGTGATTATATTTAAGAGATACAAGCTCAAGACACAACTTTCTATACTCGAACCTCGTTGGGGACATGCACTGAAAAAACAATCAAGAGCACCCTGCTCTGATACCACTGATCCGGATTATTTTCGGCACAAAATGAGATTGGAGATATAATAAAGAAATGCACAGAGATATCACAGATATTCAATAATATAACATAAATGTATCATATGTGCAACCATAAACACAGATATACAGTAATATATGATTTCTATTAATTAAATAAATGTACAGAGACTGTAAAAATACAGAGTGAAAGACTCGCTAGAATGGTGGCAGCTTATCTCTNGGACCCGAACTCCCATTTGTTCTGGTGCTTAAATTTCTGCTCAATTTTAACAACATATCGATAAGCGGCACTGAGTGATGAGATGTCCAAAAAATCCATTTCAGTCTGGATGTATCTGTGTAGAGCCCCACGGTATTTCAGAACCAAATTTCACTCAGAGTCTTTTATACCCAGCTTGGTGCGCAAGGTATGGAAGGTATTGGTGAACTCCAGAACTTCTTGTCCCCTCTCTTGTCGCAGTGTGGTCCATCTCATGTACTGGTCCTCATAGTTTCCAAAAGGGTAATACTGTTCTTTTACCGCATCCACAAAAAAATCCCAAGTGGGATTGGCCCCATATATTCCAGAATCCTCTGTGGAACTTTTCTCCCGGGAAGTTTCCCACCAATGTTTGACATGAGGGAGAGCTTTAAGGAGTGCGAATGTGATCTTTTCTTTGTCGAAAAAATTGTGAACAGAGAAATAACCTTCTAGCAAAGTTAACCATTTTTCTAGGGCTTCTGCATCTATCTGTCCTTCAAATACAGGAATATCAAAATTAACTTGTACCTTAAAAGGAGAGGTGCCTCCAAAGTGGCCACTTGATGAAGATGCACCTGATGCTATCGGTATACATTGAAGGATGTGGTCAAAATTCTCCATCATTTCGTTCCTCTGTCGTGTGAGAGATTTCTCAAGCAACAGATTGATAGGATCGTCTGCTCCGTCATTTTTCTTTCTTCCGCCATTGAGGGTTTCTTGGGTGTGTGAGAGTGATTATATTTAAGAGATACAAGCTCAAGACACAACTTTCTATACTCGAACCTCGTTGGGGACATGCACTGAAAAAACAATCAAGAGCACCCTGCTCTGATACCACTGATCCGGATTATTTTCGGCACAAAATGAGATTGGAGATATAATAAAGAAATGCACAGAGATATCACAGATATTCAATAATATAACATAAATGTATCATATGTGCAACCATAAACACAGATATACAGTAATATATGATTTCTATTAATTAAATAAATGTACAGAGACTGTAAAAATACAGAGTGAAAGACTCGCTAGAATGGTGGCAGCTTATCTCTNTGTCGGAAAAATTGTGAACAGAGAAATAACCTTCTAGCAAAGTTAACCATTTTTCTAGGGCTTCTGCATCTATTTGTCCTTCAAATACAGGAATATCAAAATTAACTTGTACCTTAAAAGGAGAGGTGCCTCCAAAGTGGCCACTTGATGAAGATGCACCTGATGCTATCGGCAGACATTGAAGGATGTGGTCAAAATTCTCCATCATTTCGTTCCTCTGTCGCGTGAGAGATTTCTCAAGCAACAGATTGATAGGATCGTCTGCTCCGTCATTTTTCTTTCTTCCGCCATTGAGGGTTTCTTGGGTGTGTGAGAGTGATTATATTTAAGAGATACAAGCTCAAGACACAACTTTCTATACTCGAACCTCGTTGGGGACATGCACTGAAAAAACAATCAAGAGCACCCTGCTCTGATACCACTGATCCGGATTATTTTCGGCACAAAATGAGATTGGAGATATAATAAAGAAATGCACAGAGATATCACAGATATTCAATAATATAACATAAATGTATCATATGTGCAACCATAAACACAGATATACAGTAATATATGATTTCTATTAATTAAATAAATGTACAGAGACTGTAAAAATACAGAGTGAAAGACTCGCTAGAATGGTGGCAGCTTATCTCTAAGAAGAGATGTGACGACTACTGGCATTCGCAAGAAGATGGTTACAGTGAGGCTCTGAAGGAATTTTTACAATCATAAGGAATGAAAAAAACCCTAGACATCCAAAAACCTAACCCTAGGAGATGAAGCGCCAAAATTCATGTGGGCCCCATTTGGGTAAGTGAGTACATCAACTTCCCAGGGTCGTAATTTTTGCATACGATCTCTGTTTTAGGCATGTGATAGCTCATTGGAAAGGTATCATCGAGGAGATTAATTTTGGGGGATAAATAATTCCTTCATATATCATTAAGAACCTCTATATTGAAAAACCTTCATTTGGATCCTCAAAATGGACCCGAAAATTAAAACCTACTAAAAATAGTAAATTGCCAAAATTGCCAGAAAATTGTTTTGAGCCATTTGGAAAAGGTGGGTGGCCACCGATATCCACCTGAATCAATCCTCCCTCCTTAGGAATCAATGGTCTCCATTGCGTTGAGTTCCCTGGGGAGAGGGAGAAACATCTGCTGGATCTGCATCTTGGTGAGTTGCTTATATTGTTGGAGACGTTGTGTTGCTTAGTTTGTGGAAGTCTGCCATGAACCTGTTGAAGCTGAGGCTGTTCAACAAGTCGATATACATGAGAGGAAGGTGTGAAGAAGGAATCTTTGTGCTTTATTTCAACCTTGTCGACCTGCTTCTGTTGGATAGAAGGTGTAGGGGGTGAGGTTGTAGTGGTTGCAGTGTCCTTATATTCCCCTTTTGAACATCTTGTGAAGAAGCTGAATTTTGTAGTATGAGATACTACCTTGCGACACTTTTTAGGTGGAACAATAGTTGGAACTACCTCTGGTATTCTGTAGATATGACCCCCCAAAGTAACAATGACACTATGGGGTCGAGACTCATAAACAGCATGGCGTCTCCACATATATGGTTGGCCCAAGAGAATATCACAGACATCCAGTGGGGAAACATCACATAATACCTCATCCGTGAAGGGTTGGATGTCGTATGACAATCGACACTATTTTTTGACACGGAGATCTCGTCCTTTCCGAAGCCACCCGATGTTGTATGGTTGTGGGTGTGGTGTTGTTGACAATCCTAACTATTTGACGACCTCTACTGAGATGAGGTTTTTCTGGATTCCGCTATCAACAATAAAATGCAGCAGGTTCCCCTTCACCCACATCTGTAAATGAAAAAGGCGCTCCCCCTCTTCTGAATCTATTGGTTCTTTTGGTTGAATTGTTGTGGTCGCAACAATAGCAGTGGGTTCTGCATCAATGATCTGTCTTTTACCAGTATTTTCAAAATTAGATTAGGAATCAGGGTTTGGCTCCTTGTCTTTGATCTCAGCCACCAATGACTATTTTGAGTGACATTCATCGGTGTTGTGCTAGGGGATTTTTTGGAAATCACACCATTTTATGGTGTCCTTTGTCTTCCCGTGACCCTTCTTTTCCTGTGTCTTGGAATGGTTTTCGGGAGACTATTTGTTAGGGCCATCTTTGTCATACTTTGGTTGTTGCAGATTTGCGGACCTGAACTCTCGTTTGTTCTGGTGCTTAAATTTTTACTCAATTTTAACAGCATATCAATAACAAGCACCGAGTGATGAGATGTACAAAAAATCTATTTCAGTCGGGATGTATCTGTGTAGAGCCCCACAGTATTTTAGAACCAAATGTCACTCAGAGTCTTTGATACCCAACTTGGTGTGCAAGGTATGGAAGGTATTGGTGAACTCCAGAACTTCTTGGTCCCTCTATTTCCGTAGTGTTTTCCACCTCATGTACTGGTCCTCATAGTTTTCAACAGGGTAATACTGTTCTTTTACCACATCAACAAAAAAATCCCAAGTGGGATCGGCCCCATATATTCCAGAATCCTCTGTGGAAATTTTCTTCCAGTAAGTTTCCCACCAATGTTTGACATGAGGGAGAGCTTTAAGGAGTGCGAAGGTGATCTTTTCTTTGTCANTGCAACCATAAACACAGATATACAGTAATATATGATTTCTATTAATTAAATAAATGTACAGAGACTGTAAAAATACAGAGTGAAAGACTCGCTAGAATGGTGGCAGCTTATCTCTGAGAAGAGATGTGATGACTATTGGCATTCGCAAGAAGATGGTTACAGTGAGGCTATGAAGGCATTTTTACAATCATAAGGAATGAAAAAAACCCTAGACATCCAAAAACCTAACCCTAGGAGATGAAGCGCCAAAAGTCATGTGGGCCCCATTTGGGTAAGTGAGTACATCAACTTCCCAGGGTCGTAATTTTTGCATACGATCTCTGTTTTAGGCGTGTGATAGCTCATTGGAAAGGTATCATCGAGGAGATTAATTTTGGGGGATAAATAATTCCTTCATATATCATTAAGAACCTCTATCTTGAAAAACCTTCATTTGGACCCTCAAAATGGACCCAAAAATTAAAACCTACTAAAAATAGTAAATTGCCAAAATTGCCAGAAAATTGTTTTGAGCCATTTGGAAAAGGTGGGTGGCCACCGATATCCACCTGAATCAATCCTCCCTCCTTAGGAATCAATGGTCTCCATTGCGTTGAGTTCCCGGGGGAGAGGGAGAAACATCTGTTGGATCTGCATCTTGGTGAGTTGCTTGTATTGTTGGAGACGTTGTGTTGCTTAGTTTGTGGAAGTCTTCCATGAACCTGTTGAAGCTGAGGCTGTTCAACAAGTCGAGATACATGAGAGGAAGGTGTGCAGAAGGAATCTTTGTGCTTTATTGCAACCTTGTCGACCTGCTTCTGTTGGATAGAAGGTGCAGGGGGTGAGGTTGTAGTGGTTGCAGTGTCCTTATGTTCCCCTTTTGAACATCTTGTGAAGAAGTTGAATTTTGTAGTACGAGATACTACCTTGCGACACTTTTTAGGTGGAACAATAGTTGGAACTACCTCTGGTATTCTGTAGATATGACCCCCCAAAGTAACAATGACACTATGGGGTCGAGACTCATAAACAGCATGGCGTCTCCACATATATGGTTGGCCCAAGAGAACATCACAGACATCCAGTGGGGAAACATCACATAATACCTCATCCGTGAAGGGTTGGATGTCGTATGACAATCGACACTATTTGTTGACACGGAGATCTCGTCCTTTCCGAAGCCACCCGATGTTGTATGGTTGCGGGTGTGGTGTTGTTGACAATCCTAACTATTTGACGACCTCTACTGAGATGAGGTTTTTCTGGATTCCGCTATCAACAATAAAATGCAGTAGGTTCCCCTTCACCCACATCTGTGAATGAAAAAGGTGCTCCCCCTCTTCTGAATCTATTGGTTCTTTTGGTTGAATTGTTGTGGTCGCAACAATAGCAGTGGGGTCTACGTCAATGATCTGTCTTTTACCAGTATTTTCAAAATTAGATTATGAATCAGGGTTTGGCTCCTTGTCTTTCATCTCAGCCACCAATGACTATTTTGAGTGACATTCATCGGTGTTGTGCTAGGGGATTTTGTGGAAATCACACCATTTTCTGGTGTCCTTCTTTGTCTTCCCGTGACCCTTCTTTTCCTGTGTCTTGGACTGGTTTTCGGGAGACTATTTGTTAGGGCCATCTTTGTCATACTTTGGTTGTTGCAGATTTGCGGACCTGAACTCTCGTTTGTTCTGGTGCTTAAATTTTTACTCAATTTTAACAGCATATCAATAACAAGCACCGAGTGATGAGATGTACAAAAAATCTATTTCAGTCGGGATGTATCTGTGTAGAGCCCCACAGTATTTTAGAACCAAATGTCACTCAGAGTCTTTGATACCCAACTTGGTGTGCAAGGTATGGAAGGTATTGGTGAACTCCAGAACTTCTTGGTCCCTCTATTTCCGTAGTGTTTTCCACCTCATGTACTGGTCCTCATAGTTTTCAACAGGGTAATACTGTTCTTTTACCACATCAACAAAAAAATCCCAAGTGGGATCGGCCCCATATATTCCAGAATCCTCTGTGGAAATTTTCTTCCAGTAAGTTTCCCACCAATGTTTGACATGAGGGAGAGCTTTAAGGAGTGCGAAGGTGATCTTTTCTTTGTCANTTGAAGGATGTGGGAAAAATTCTCCATCATTTCGTCCCTCTGTCGCGTGAGAGCTTGCTCAAGCAACAGATTGATAGGATCGTCTACTCCATAATTTTTATTTTCTTCCTCCATTAAGGGTTTCTTGGGTGTGCGAGAGTGATTGTCTTCAAGAGAGATAAGCTCAAGACCCAACTTTCTATACTCGGACCTCGTTGGGGACATGCACTGAAAAAACAATCAAGAGCAGCCTGCTCTGATACCACTTATCCGGATTATTTTTGGCACGAAATGAGATCGGAGATATAATAATGAAATGCACAGAGATATCATAGATATTCAATAATGTAACATAAATGTATCATATATGCAACCATAAACACATATATACAGTAATACATGATTTCTATTAATGAAAGAAATGTACAGAGACTGTAAAAATACAGAGTCAAAGACTCGCTGGAATGGTGGCAGCTTATCTCTGAGAAGAGATGTGATGGCTACTCGCATTCGCAAGAAGATGGTTACAATGAGGCTCTGAAGGCCTTTTTACAATAAGAAGGAACGCCAAAAACCCTAGACATCCAAAAACCTAACCCTAGGAGATGAAGCGCCAAAAGTCATGTGGGCCCCATTTGGGTAAGTGAGTACATCAACTTCCCAGGGTCGTAATTTTTGCATACGATCTTTGTTTTAGGTGTGTGATAGCTCGTTGGAAAGGTATCGTCGAGGAGATTAATTTTGGGGGCTCAATCATGCCTTTGGCTATCATTGATAACCTTGATCTCTAAAAACCTTCAATTTGGACCCTCAAAATGGCTCTAGAAGTTAAAACATGCTAAAAATAGTAAATTGCCAAAATTGCCAGAAAACTGTTTTGAGCCATTTGGAAAATGTGGGTGGCCACTGATATCCACCTGTATCAATCCTCCATTCTTAGGAAGCAATGGTATCCATTGCGTTGAGTTCCTGGGGGAGAGGGAGAAGCATTTCTTGGATCTGCATCTTGGTGATCTGCTTGTATTGTTGGAGACATTACATGGCTTAGTTTGCGGAAGTCTTCCATGAACCTGTTGAAGTTGAGGTTATTCAACAAGTCGAGCTACATGAGAGGAAGGTGTGCAGAAGGAATATTTGTTCTTTGTTGCAACCTTGTCGACCTGCTTCTATTGGATAGAAGGTGTAGGGGGCGAGGTTGTAGTGGTTGCAGTGTCCCTATGTTCCCCTTTTGAACAGCTTGTGAAGAAGCTGAATTTTGTAGTATGAGATACTACCTTGAAAAAAAATTTAGGTGGAACAATAGTTGGAACTACCTATGGTATTCTGTAGAGATGACCCCCCAAAGTAACAATGACACTATGGGGTCGAGACTCATAAACAACATGGCGTCTCCACATATATGGTTGGCCCAAGAGAACATCACAGACATCCAGTGGAGAAACATCACATAATACCTCATCCTTGAAGGGTTGGATGTGATATGACAATCGACACTATTGGTTGACACGGAGATCTCGTCCTTGCTGAAGCCACCCGATGTTGTATGGTTGCGGGTGTGGTGTTGTTGACAATCCCAACTGTTTGACAACCTCTGCTGAGATGAGGTTTTTCTGGCTCCCGCTATCAACAATAAAATGCAGTGAGTTCCCCTTCACCCGCATTTGTGAATGAAAAAGGCACTCCCCCTCTTATGAATCTGTTGGTTCTTCTGGTTGAATTACTGCGGTCACGACAATAGCAGTGGGGTCTGCATCTATGATCTGTCTTTTACCAGTATTTTCATAATCAGATTCTGAATCAGGGTTTGTCTCCTTATCTTTGATCTCTGCCACCAATGACTGTTTTGAGCGACATTCATCGGTGTTGTTCCAGGGGATTTTGTGGAAATCACACCATTTTCCGGTGTCCTTCTTTGTCTTCTCGTGACCCTTCTTTTCCTGTGTCTTGGACTGGTTTTTGGGAGACTGTTTGTTAGGGCCATCTTTGTCATACTTTGGTTGTTGCGGATTTGCGGACCCAAACTCCTGTTTGATCTGGTGCTTAAATTTCTACTCAATTTTAACAGCATATCGATAAGCAGCATCAAGTGATGAGATGNCTCTAGAAGTTAAAACATGCTAAAAATAGTAAATTGCCAAAATTGCCAGAAAACTGTTTTGAGCCATTTGGAAAATGTGGGTGGCCACTGATATCCACCTGTATCAATCCTCCATCCTTAGAAAGCAATGGTATCCATTGCGTTGAGTTCCTGGGGGAGAGGGAGAATCATTTCTTGGATCTGCATCTTGGTGAGCTGCTTGTATTGTTGGAGACATTATGTGGCTTAGTTTGCGGAAGTCTTCCATGAACCTGTTGAAGCTGAGGTTATTCAACAAGTCGAGCTACATGAGAGGAAGGTGTGCAGAAGGAATATTTTTTCTTTGTTGCAACCTTGTCGACCTGCTTCTATTGGATAGAAGGTGTAGGGGGTGAGGTTGTAGTGGTTACAGTGTCCCTATGTTCCCCTTTTGAACAGCTTGTGAAGAAGCTGAATTTTGTAGTATGAGATACTACCTTGAAAAAAAATTTAGGTGGAACAATAGTTGGAACTACCTATGGTATTCTGTAGAGATGACCCCCCAAAGTAACAATGACACTATGGGGTCGAGACTCATAAACAACATGGCGTCTCCACATATATGGTTGGCCCAAGAGAACATCACAGACATCCAGTGGAGAAACATCACATAATACCTCATCCTTGAAGGGTTGGATGTCATATGACAATCGACACTGTTGGTTGACACGGAGATCTCGTCCTTGCTGAAGCCACCCGATGTTGTATGGTTGCGGGTGTGGTGTTGTCGACAATCCCAACTGTTTGACAACCTCTGCTGAGATGAGGTTTTTTTGGCTCCCGCTATCAACAATAAAATGCAGCGAGTTCCCCTTCACCCACATCTGTGAATGAAAAAGGCACTCCCCCTCTTATGAATCTGTTGGTTCTTCTGGTTGAATTACTGCGGTCACGACAATAGCAGTGGGGTCTGCGTCTATGATCTGTCTTTTACCAGTATTTTCATAATCAGATTCTGAATCAGGGTTTGGCTCCTTATCTTTGATCTCTGCCACCAATGATTGTTTTGAGCGACATTCATCGGTGTTGTTCCAGGGGATTTTGTGGAAATCACACCATTTTCCGGTGTCCTTCTTTGTCTTCCCGTGACCCTTCTTTTCCTGTGTCTTGGACTGGTTTTTGGGAGACTGTTTGTTAGGGCCATCTTTGTCATACTTTGGTTGTTGCGGATTTGCGGACCCGAACTCCTGTTTGATCTGGTGCTTAAATTTCTACTCAATTTTAACAGCATATCAATAAGAAGCATCGAGTGATGAGATGTCCAAAAAATCCATTTCAGTCTGGATGTGTCTGTGTAGAGCCCCACGGTATTTCAAAACCAAATGTTGCTCAGAGTCTTTTATACCTAGCTTGGTGCACAAGGTATGGAAGGTGGTCCATCTCATGTACTGGTCCTCATAGTTGCCAACAGGGTAACACTGTTCTTTTACCGCATCCACAAAAAAATCCCAAGTGGGATCAGCCCCATATATTCCAAAATCCTCTGTGGAACTTTGCTCCCAGTAAGTTTCCCACCAATGTTTTACATGAGGGAGAGATTTAAGGAGTGTGAAGGTGATCTTTTCTTTGTCGAAAAAATTGTGAACAGAGAAATAACCCTCTAGCAGAGTTAACCATTTTTCTAGGGCTTATGCATCTATCTGTCCTTCAAATACAGGAATATCAAAATTAACTTGTACCTTGAAAGTCGAGGTGCCTCCAAAGTGGCCACTTGATGAAGATGTGCCTGATGCTATCGGTAGACGTTGAAGGATGTGATCAAAATTCTCCATCATTTCGTCCCTCTATCGCGTGAGAGCTTGCTCAAGCAACAGATTGATAGGATCGTCTGCTCCGTCATTTTTCTTTTCTTCATCCATTGAGGGTTTCTTGGGTGTGCGAGAGAGATTTTATTCAAGAGATACAAGCTCGATACCCAAATTTCCATACTTGGACCTCATTGGGGACATGCACTGAAAAAACAATCAAGAGCAACATGTTATGATACCACTAATTCG
>JZKD02S1732538.1:661487-679909 GCA_000966675.3 Picea glauca
TCCGCAGTGTGGTCCATCTCATGTACTGGTCCTCATAGTTGCCAACAGGGTAATACTGTTCTTTTACCGCATCCACAAAAAAATCCCAAGTGGGATCAGCCCCATATATTCCAGAATCCTCTATGTAACTTTGCTCCCAGTAAGTTTCCCACCAATGTTTTACATGAGGGAGAGATTTAAGGAGTGTGAAGGTGATATTTTCTTTGTCGAAAAAATTGTGAACAGAGAAATAACCCTCTAGCAGTGTTAACCATTTTTCTAGGGCTTATGCATCTATCTGTCCTTCAAATAAAGGAATATCAAAATTAACTTGTACCTTGAAAGTCGAGGTGCCTCCAAAGTGGCCACTTGATGAAGATGTGCCTGATGCTATCGGTAGACGTTGAAGGATGTGAGCAAAATTCTCCATCATTTCGTCCCTCTATCGCGTGAGAGCTTGCTCAAGCAACAGATTGATAGGATCGTCTGCTCCGTCATTTTTCTTTTCTTCGGCCATTGAGGGTTTCTTGGGTGTGCGAGAGAGATTTTATTCAAGAGATACAAGCTCGATACCCAAATTTCCATACTCGGACCTCATTGGGGACATGCACTGAAAAAACAATCAAGAGCAACCTGTTATGATACCACTAATTTGGATTATTTTCGGCATGAAATGAGATTGGAGATATAATAAAGAAATGCATAGAGATATCACAGATATTCAATAATATAACATAAATGTATCATATATGCAACCATAAACACAGATATACAGTAATACACGATTTCTATTAATGAAAGAAATGTACAGAGACTGTAAAAATACAAAGTGAAAGACTTGCTAGAATTGTGGCAGGTTATCTCTAAGAAGATATGTGACGGCTACTCGCATTCGCAAGAAGATGGTTACAATGAGGCTCTGAAGAAATTTTTAAAATAAGAAGGAATTCCAAAATCCCTAGACATCCAAAAACCTAACCCTAGGAGATGAAGCACCAAAAGTCATGTGGGCCTCGTTTGGGTAAGTGAGTACATCAACTTCCCAGGGTCGTAATTTTTGCATACGATCTCTGTTTTAGGCGTGTGATAGMTCGTTGGAAAGGTATCATTGAGGAGATTCATTTTGGGGGGATAAATAATTCCTTTTACTATAATTAAGAACCTCGATCTCTAAAAACCTTCATTTGGACCCTCAAAATGGCCCTAGATGTTAAAACCTGCTAAAAATAGTAAATTGCCAAAATTGCCAGAAAACTGTTTTGAGCCATTTGGAAAAGGTGGGTAGCCACCGATATCCGCCTGGATCATATCACTTTCCCTAAAGGTGATTTTTCATGTTATGATTTTCATTTGGAATTTGAAGCAACTAACATTGTAATTGAATATGAAGCACTTTTACTTGGTTTGAATTTATCTAAGAATCTTGGAATTAAGATTTTGAAAATCATTGATGATTCTGACCTAGTTGTTTTGCAAGTAAAAGACCTTTTTGGTTCTAAAAAAGAAAAATTGAAAAGATACAGGAATGCAGTGTGGGACGTCATGGAATGGTTTGATTCATTATCCTTGAATGTAAAACCAAGGGATTTGAATAAAAGAGTTGATGCAGTAGTCGTATATTTTGTGACGCTATAGATTTGTTACCACAAGGGCAGACCCAGGGTTCAACACTTAACAGCGCACCAACAAAACTCTGACTACCGGACCTTTCGGAAACACCTGTGAAGAAGGTGAAGTCTCACCTGAGGTAGAAGTAGGTAGGTTACAGGACGTAGGTGTTTGTAACCAAGTTGGGACACAAATCTGTGATACTAACACTTCGCAGAATGTTCTGTTAACACTTAGGAAGTGACATGCATTAGTTTATTCACCTTATTAACATCGCAGAACATAATCTAGGATAGATCTAGCGCAATAATAACAAAATATTATGCACCTTAAACAACTTAGCACTTAGCACTATGAATCATATCTAGAAAATTAACATAAGCAAAGAATTGAAGCAACACATAAATATCCATTACACATCTAGTCTAAGCACCAAGAAAACATAACAGAGATAACATTTCACAAAGAAAACCATGAGACACCAGATATACGTGGTTCACCCCAGTGTGGGGCTACATCCACCAACGTATTTGCCTCTTTATTATGTGCTCAAATATTACATTCATTCACTCATGTGCACTAAGCCACAGAGTCGAGCTTCACACCAGACAGGAGATCTACGCACTAAGCACCAGATCCTCCTTCCAAAGCTAGTTCAAATGCACATAGCCAAAACCCTATATCATAGCACTTGCACCCTCTACAGAATCATAACCATATACATACATTCCTTTGCACAAAGAAATTATGTTCACACAGAACTAGATTCACTTCGCTAGCTAGTTATTTTTACAATACAATCTTCTTTATTTATATTATACAAACCCTTACAATATGGCATAAACATGGGAAAAATCCATGGGACAACATCCCATAGACCTGTTACAAAAACACTAGAGGACCCTTTACTGGTTCCATGTAACCCTCAAAACCAGTGAGATCCATGATCTCAGCTCCGCCTGGGTGCTCCTTCTTCGACCAACGTGTCGAAGTCCAAATTTGGCTCAAATTTGACCAAAGTTTCCTCAAAACTTGGTCGAGGGCCAACAGGCCCCCAACACTCACCTGTTACTCGTCCTGAGTCACTTAGGTCTGGACAATGCTGCTTCGAAGGCCTGGAGCTTAAATCGATCTACCTTGAATTTTTTCTTCGCCTGAGCGTCCTTCTCAACAAGCTCCTGGATTGTCTGCTCTATAACATGCCCTTCCAGGCATTGCTCTATTGTTGCAACCACTTGATCTAATTGTGAGACTTGTCCATCAATATCTTCGAACACCTTGCAAACTTCATCTTGCACAGGTTATAGTTTATGTGTGACTTCCATTACCTTACTCTGAAGGGAAGTGATATGTCGTTGTATTGCGCATTGCTCCTGGGATCTCTTCATTCTTTCTACTACAGTGAGCAACTTCATTTTCGCCTGCAATGAAAATGCTTTTTGTTGCGCCTCCTGTAACTATGCTTCTAGTTTCCTTAGCTCTGGATCCTCGGCGAGGCGTTCGCATGTCTAGGTGATTCTAGCACTTAATTGTTTACATTCTGAGGCGAGGTCTCTTATTCTTACTACAGTGTCCTTGGAAGACTCCTCCTTCTGGTCATGCATCTCCTGCGAGGTTCTCGGTACTGTTTAGGCCTCCAATTCTATTATCTTGGCTTGGAGCTTCTGGATGATCTTAGCAAGCTTCACTACTTGACCTTCGACCAGCTCTTGTTTCTCCTGTGCCAAGCCTGGCACAGAGTGACATGCTTTACTCACCACTTATTTGACCCTGTCTCGCTCTGTGAGCAGCNTCGTTGGAAAGGTATCATTGAGGAGATTCATTTTGGGGGGATAAATAATTCCTTTTACTATAATTAAGAACCTCGATCTCTAAAAACCTTCATTTGGACCCTCAAAATGGCCCTAGATGTTAAAACCTGCTAAAAATAGTAAATTGCCAAAATTGCCAGAAAACTGTTTTGAGCCATTTGGAAAAGGTGGGTAGCCACCGATATCCGCCTGGATCATATCACTTTCCCTAAAGGTGATTTTTCATGTTATGATTTTCATTTGGAATTTGAAGCAACTAACATTGTAATTGAATATGAAGCACTTTTACTTGGTTTGAATTTATCTAAGAATCTTGGAATTAAGATTTTGAAAATCATTGATGATTCTGACCTAGTTGTTTTGCAAGTAAAAGACCTTTTTGGTTCTAAAAAAGAAAAATTGAAAAGATACAGGAATGCAGTGTGGGACGTCATGGAATGGTTTGATTCATTATCCTTGAATGTAAAACCAAGGGATTTGAATAAAAGAGTTGATGCAGTAGTCGTATATTTTGTGACGCTATAGATTTGTTACCACAAGGGCAGACCCAGGGTTCAACACTTAACAGCGCACCAACAAAACTCTGACTACCGGACCTTTCGGAAACACCTGTGAAGAAGGTGAAGTCTCACCTGAGGTAGAAGTAGGTAGGTTACAGGACGTAGGTGTTTGTAACCAAGTTGGGACACAAATCTGTGATACTAACACTTCGCAGAATGTTCTGTTAACACTTAGGAAGTGACATGCATTAGTTTATTCACCTTATTAACATCGCAGAACATAATCTAGGATAGATCTAGCGCAATAATAACAAAATATTATGCACCTTAAACAACTTAGCACTTAGCACTATGAATCATATCTAGAAAATTAACATAAGCAAAGAATTGAAGCAACACATAAATATCCATTACACATCTAGTCTAAGCACCAAGAAAACATAACAGAGATAACATTTCACAAAGAAAACCATGAGACACCAGATATACGTGGTTCACCCCAGTGTGGGGCTACATCCACCAACGTATTTGCCTCTTTATTATGTGCTCAAATATTACATTCATTCACTCATGTGCACTAAGCCACAGAGTCGAGCTTCACACCAGACAGGAGATCTACGCACTAAGCACCAGATCCTCCTTCCAAAGCTAGTTCAAATGCACATAGCCAAAACCCTATATCATAGCACTTGCACCCTCTACAGAATCATAACCATATACATACATTCCTTTGCACAAAGAAATTATGTTCACACAGAACTAGATTCACTTCGCTAGCTAGCTATTTTTACAATACAATCTTCTTTATTTATATTATACAAACCCTTACAATATGGCATAAACATGGGAAAACTCCATGGGACAACATCCCATAGACCTGTTACAAAAACACTAGAGGACCCTTTACTGGTTCCACGTAACCCTCAAAACCAGTGAGATCCATGATCTCAGCTCCGCCTGGGTGCTCCTTCTTCGACCAACGTGTCGAAGTCCAAAATTGGCTCAAAGTTGACCAAAGTTTCCTCAAAACTTGGTCGAGGGCCAACAGGCCCCCAACACTCACCTGTTACTCGTCCTGAGTCACTTAGGTCTGGACAATGCTGCTTCGAAGGCCTCGAGCTTAAATCGATCTACCTTGAATTTTTTCTTCGCCTGAGCGTCCTTCTCAACAAGCTCCTGGATTGTCTGCTCTATAACAGGCCCTTCCAGGCATTGCTCTATTGTTGCAACCACTTGATCTAATTGTGAGCCTTGTCCATCAATATCTTCGAACACCTTGCAAACTTCATCTTGCACAGGTTGTAGTTTATGTGTGACTTCCATTACCTTACTCTGAAGGGAAGTGATATGCCGTTGTATTGCGCGTTGCTCCTGGGATCTCTTCATTCTTTCTACTACAGTGAGCAACTTCATTTTTGCCTGCAATGAAAATTCTTTTTGTTGCGCCTCCTGTAACTATGCTTCTAGTTTCCTTAGCTCTGGATCCTCGGCGAGGCGTTCGCATGTCTAGGTGCTCCTAGCACTTAATTGTTTACATTCGGAGGCGAGGTCTCTTATTCTTACTACAGTGTCCTTGGAAGACTCCTCCTTCTGGTCATGCATCTCCTGCGAGGTTCTCGGTACTGTTTAGGCCTCCAATTCTATTATCCTGGCTTGGAGCTTCTGGATGATCTCAGCAAGCTTCACTACTTGACCTTCGACCAGCTCTTGTTTCTCCTGTGCCAAGCCTGGCACAGAGTGACATGCTTTACTCACCACTTATTTGACCCTGTCTCGCTCTGTGAGCAGCTTCTCCTTTTCCCTCTGTAGCTGGGATTTTTCCTCCTGAAGCTCGACTTTCTCACTTTCATGGGCAGCTACATTGTCCTGCATTGCTCGTAATTGCACTAGGACTTCATCCTTCTCCTTTTCAAGGCTTTTGTAGCCTTCTACTTCTCTTCCTGAGCTCTCTGGAACCAATATTTTGTGGCATCTTCCATCCTTCTCAACTGGGATGGTTCGTGCCCCAATTCTATAGTCTGGGATGGCGAAGGTGCAGAGGACACAGTAGGTACTATGCGGACTAAGCAAACAACTTGTTGCACTTCCTTCAATTCTTTCTCAATTCTTTCTCAATTCTTTCGAATAACTCCTCTTTCTTCTCTCTTTACCTCTGCAATATATCCTCAGATGCGTTCTCCATAGCTCTGCAGACCAGACTGATGTCATCTTCAGTGAGAGTGGCCTCCAACTAGGGCTTATTAGCGCGCGTCTTCTTCCTTACTAAAGGTTTCTTTGGAGAAACCTTCCTGTTCTGTGGTGTTACCATCCCAGCGGGGAGATCCACAGGTGGAGGGGTGGTAATTTCACCTCCTCCTTTCTCTTATTCTCCTTCATCTTCTCCTCCCTTTCCTTCTTCTTCATCTTCTCCTCCTCCTGGTGGGTGAGGCTTGTTATCTTCAGAAGAGTTGTCCTCTTCATCGCTCTCTATGTCTTGGACTTCCTTCTTCATTTTCTTCTTCTTCATCCCACTGGACTATCCGACATGCTCAACTCGTGTGACTATGGGGCTTCTTATGGTGTCAGTTTCGGATAGTTCTACATCAGCGACAGGTACAAGAAATTCCTCCAACCACTCCTTTGTAATCTGCTCCATATCTTCATCTGTCAGTTTGTAGTACAACTGTAGTTATTCCTAGTTCTCGTATCTATGAGCGGTGATGTAGATGAAATGAGGATCAGCGTGGAACTTTTCTATTGGTAGGTACTAGTGCAGGGTGCGCAGTGTCATGCGCGGAACTTTACTATTGGTCGGTACTGGTGCAGGGTGCACGGTGTCATGTGTGGAAATGATTCAATGGCGACCTTTAACTATTGATAGTATGCATGAAACATGGCATTGGACTGCCACTACTTCGTCATGTCATTGGTGTACCACAGGGTGGAAAACAGAGTGGCCAATGACTCCGAGGGTTTGATCTCTGGGAAGGTGGCTCCTTCAGGCATTTTCCAAGTGACAAATGCGATCAAAATGATCAGCCAACTGTAATGGAATTCGTATCCCAAGTACTAGGCTTCACGGCAATCCTTCTCTAGCTCATTGACGAGGTAGTTTTCCCAGTTCATCTACATGCCCTCCACAAATTTTCCTGCGAGGTCCACCACAAACCCAGTGACCTATGTGGCACAGTTATTCCTTACGAGCTTGCCACCTAGGAGTTGGCAAGCGAGATGGACTGCGTCATCCTGTATAGAGGCTACCTTGTAACCTCACTTTCCTTTCTCTACTTCTCTATAAGCTTCCTTGATGCGTTGTGCCAAAGATCGGTCTAAGGCCTTCCCTGGATAAAACTGTCGAGGTTCAAGACCCTTCACCCTTAAGCATGTGATCCGGTGGATCAGCATTGGATCCATAGTAATCCTTTTGTTGAGCCACAGGTATATTCCATGATATCATGACAAGAGGATTTTAACGCAAGAGTTAACCTCTTGGTGGCGGCCAAAATGCGGGATCTTCATCACATTCATCATGGTGGACTGCGCCAACCCATTAATCCATGGTTGTGAGACGAGGCTAAGCTTCTTCCCAGTTGTCTTCATGAGATAGTAGTGAGGGGCCAACATGGCGTAGTTCTTTCGGTATTCTAAATTGAATTCATTGTTCTTCAACAACGAGATATGTTCTAACTAACTCTCGACTATGCTAATTCATTTCAGAATGTACGCAGTAAAAACGGAGTACTAAAAGTCGCGAGGGATGTTGTCACGGTTAATAGTGCCAGCCAAAGGTGGAATGTATTCAGGTAGGATCAATGGGATCTCCTTTGCATTATCCAGATCACCGCGTCGGTTACTTCGCTGCTCAGTTAAGGGGTTGACATGGCCAGAATGACATCCAATCGAAGGGGAATCCTGCAGTCCCCTACTCAATGATGCCTAGATACCTTCGGATATCAATGTGTCAGCCATTAGCTTCTTATGGACTTCCTCGATAGACTTCTCCAATTCACTAGGCTCACCTGACATTCTATATTTTAAACAGACAGATCGGGGTAGACAAATAGACAGGCGGGGTAGACAAACGAACAGGTAGGGTCTAATTTCAGATAGCATAGCTCGACACTCATAAAATTATTTTCTTATCCCAGTCAATCACAGGTAGAAAAAAGTGGTCCTGGCGCAACAATCGACGAGTTAAATAAACAGGGTATCGTGACGGATCTTCCAATGGCCAAGAAATGATTCCATCAATGTAAACTTGTCCATTGTGGCGCGATCTCAACGTCCAAAACTGGTCCATCAGCCCATAAATGCATTTTTTAACCGTTTTGGAGTGTCATTCTAACGGTCGGGGCATCTTTAACGGTCATATAACTTCTCCATGGCGAAGTCCAATTCTGCGCGGTCATGTTGTTCTAGCGAGGTTCAAATTCTGTGAACCTACCTCCTGCGAGGTTCCAGTATGCGAAGTCTTCCATCTGGTCTCTGTAGCTTCTTATAGCTTTTCCAACTTAGCTTTCTTTTTATTGAGATTCTTTGCCTTCTTTCCTGTTATCTGAGTCTCTCTAACTATTTATGGGATCCTCTTTCCATTTTTATTCTTATCTTCCCCTAGCGTAGTGGCTTCACACTGTTGAGGTGCCCTCAAGGATTCTAAAGTTAATATCCCTTTTCTTAACACTTCCTGGGTGGACATACTTCTTTCTTGAATAGATAGGTCCTTCAAGCCTTCTTGCATTCTTTCAACCTTGGCAGCTAATCTCTTGCTTTTTGTTCCTCCTGCATTGTTATGTTGTTATGTTGCTTTGACTTATCCTCTCATTCTTCTATTAGTCGGTCTATTTTGCTAGCTATGAAATCCCTTAAATCTTGCTTTTTATTTTGTGTAGCTTCTTCCTCTTCTTTCCTTCTGATATGATCCTTCTCAATCCAAGTCTTACCTAAAAAAGTGGGAAGGGGGCGTTGTCCCCAAAAAACCGAATGACTTCAAGTTCTTCTTCATTCGATGTTCCATGAACAATAATAGGTACATTAGTAACTCTTCCACATAAGGTTATCATCTTTCCCTTAAACAATCCTATCCTTCCTAACGAAGGTACCACGGTAGGCTTTCCCAAAATTTCCCCAAGTTTCTTCTGTCATAGTATTCACTTGTGTTTCTTCATCCAAGACACAGTCTATGTCGAAGTCTTCTATTCTTGCACTTATGCATTATTTTTCTTTCAGGCTTTCTAGTAAACTGACATCTTTGTGAGCATCCATCGTTTCTTTCAACTGTAATATCATAGTCTGAACTTCCTCTGACCCTTTCTCTTTATGATTTTCTATCATGCTCTTAGTCTCTTGACTTTCTTCATAGTTTTCTTGTCTCACGTTCATCCCTTCAACTTTAGCGATAATCCTTGGACAATCCTCAACTTCATGACCAATAACCTTACAGCAAATACAAATAGGGCCTACCTCAGGACATTCCTTAGCCAGATGTCTCGGCCTTTTTCAATTATAACACAATATCAATCCTCTTTTTCTTTTAAATGTTCCCCAACCTTTTTTGTACTGCGCACTTCCTCTAGGATCATAGTGTTGGACCTCCAATCTGCAAAAAATCTTTCTAGGTTCCTGCATCCACTTATTAGTCCAAAATTTCTTTATATGCATAGGAATAACATATTTTTCTTCATATCCATTAAATGTACTAAAATCAACTCTTTCTTTCAATTGTTCCCTAACCTTCAGACTAGGATAGAATCTATTAAATAGACTTAAATGCATTCTTTCGAAACAAAAAATTTCACTTTTCTTTCTCTTACCAAAGCACAAAGACTTCTTCTTTAGGATCTTACCTCTTTTCTTCAGATCATCTTACAATCTAGGCACAAAGCTTCGCAAGTCAAGTAGAGTACTGCGCACTTCAGCAGCAGATCTACACACAGAGATTCTCTTTTTCTTTACTTCAGTTCCTAGCAATCACAGTTCCAGGTCCCGGCAAGGGAACCATTTGTTGGCACAGGGGAAAACCCAGGGTTCAACGCTTAACAACACACCAACAAAACCCCGACTACTGGCCCTTTTGGAAACACCTACGAAGCACGGGAAGTCTCACCCAAGGTATAAGTATGGGGGTTACAGGACGCAGGTGTCTGTAACCAAGATAGGACACAAATCTGTGATACTAACACTTCATAGAATGTTTTGTTAACACTTAGGAAGTGACATTCATTAGTTTACTCACCTTATTAACATCGCAGAACATAATCTAGGATAGATCTAGCGTAGTAATAACAAAAGATTATGCACCAATCAATAAAATTGCACAAAGAAAACCATGAGACACCAGATATATGTGGTTCACCCCAGTGTGGGGCTACGTCCACCAAGTGCTTTGCCTCTTTATTATGTGCTTGAATCTTACATTCATTCACTTATGTGCACTAAGCCACAGAGTCGAGCTTCGCACAAGACAGGAGATCTGCACACTAAGCACCATATCCTCCTTCCAAATCTAGTTCAAATACACATATCCAAAACCCTATATCATAGCACTTGCACCCTATACAAAATCATAACCATATACATACATTCCTTTGCACAAATCAACTTTGTTCACATAGAACTAGATTCACTTCGCTAGCTAGCTACTTTTACAATACAGTCTTCTTTATTGATATTCTACAAACCCTTACAATAAGGCCTAAACATGGGAAAACCCCATGGGCCGACATCCCATAGAACCATTACAAAAACCCTAGAGGACCCTTTACTGGGTCCACATAACCCTAAAAATCTGTGAGATCCATGATCTCATCTATGCCTGGGTGCTTCTTCTTCGACCAACATGTCGAAGTCCAAAAGTGGGTCAAAGCTGCCCAAAGTTTCCTCAAAACTTGGTCGAGGGCCAACAAGATTTTTGATGATTTAGTGAAGAATGGAAAAATGGTTATTATTTTCAGACCGTTAGTCCCAAATAACTTCATCAACTAGCAGGTTTTCAATGATGATGCACAGATTATAAGATTCATGAACAACTTGTAGTAATTTTCCGAGAACTAGATCGATTGGAGAGAAGAAGGTTCAGAAGAAGAAATAAAGGAAAACATGATTCTAGTAGGCCTTGTACCTCTTAAAGATTTGTTTGACGAACATGACAGGTATAAGGAGGAGAAAGAGAATATTGATCATGATGAGGAAGTCAATATTGGATCAAATAATAATCCAAAGATGATAAATATTGGCAAAGGAATATTAGGAAAGGAAAGAAAGACAATCGAAAATATTATGAGGGAATTTTGGGATGTATTTGCGTTCTCCTATGATGATTTGAAGGCCTATAAGGGGGATATAATTCAACACACTATACCCTTGAAGGAAGGTGCCAAGCCACTTCAAAATATTAATCTGAAGTTGGATCTTCTTGTGCTAAAAGAGTTACAGAAATTATATGAAGCAAGAATCATCGCTCTTGCAAGACGTTATGCTTGGTTCTCTAATCCAATGATAGTGCGAAAGAATACTATTGAGATAACGCTTTGTGTGGAATTCAAAAATATCAATGCAACATCTGAGAAAGACAATTATGCTTTTCCAAACATGGAAAATCTACTATAGAGAATCAAAGGGTCATAGATGTTGTCAATTTTGGATGTTTTTTCAGGTTACAATCAAGTTTTGGTGAACAAAGACAACATTCACCATGTCTTGGGGAAGTTATGAGTATTTGAGGATGCCTTTTGGTCTGATGAATGCAAGTGCTACATTTCAAAGAACCATGAATTATGCATTCAGATATTTCATGGGAAGAATAATTGAAATTTATCAAGATGACCTCGCAATGTTTTCAAGAGATAGTAAATCCCATGTTAAGCATCTTTGACAAGTATTTGAAAGGTTCCGCGAGTATGGAATCTCATTGAACCCAAAGAAATCAATATTTGGAGTTGTTGAATATTGTTTCAAAAGAAATCTTCTCAGGAATATTTTTTCAAAATACGGGGTAAAAATTGATCATGAGAGGATAAAAGGAATTAAGGAAATTACTTTACCTCAAACTCAAAAGGCTTTGCAATCATTTTTTGAAAAGATCGATTTCATCCAAATTTTTCCAAGATCACCAAGCCTATAACAAATTTTATAAAGAAATATGTCATTTTCAAATGGGATGAATACAGTAAGATAGCCTTTGAACTTATCAAAGAAGCTATTGTAAAATCTCCAGTATTGGTAAGCCCAAATTATTCCAAGAATTTTCATTTTTTTTTTATGCTTCTAATGATACAATTGTAGGTGTATTAATTTAAAATAATGATCAAGTTGAAGAAAAAACCATAGCCTTTATGAGTAAATTTATCAGGGATGTCGAGTTAAAATATTCCATTATGGAAAATCAAGCTTAATGCTTTGGTAAAATCCTTGAAGCATTTTTGAATGTATGTTAGATATTCCAAGGTGATTGCCTACATTCCCCATCCAATTGTAAAAGATATATTGGCTCAACAATATTGTTTTGGAACTAGAGGTAAGTGGGTGACTAAGATTCAGGAATAATATTTGGAAATTATAGCCACAAAATTGATCAAAGGCAGATGTTCGATGTAGATTTTTGTAGAAAAAAATGAAGCTTCTCTTGGACTACATGGTGATGCATCCTATATGATTTCAATAGTAATTGAAGAATTGGAGCATCATGATTGGTACATGGATATTATTTTCTATATCAATAAACTTACAACTCCAAGGCACCTTCCATATCACAAGAAGAGATCTTTAAAATTAAAGGCCTCTAAGTATTGTTTCACTGACAAAGGCCTTGGATGGAGAAATATATATGGTTTGATTCTAAGGCACCTTCGATATCACAATAAGATATATTTAAGATTAAAGGCCTCTAAGTATTGTTTCATTGACAAAGGCCTTGGATGGAGAAATATATATGGTTTGATTCTCATATGCCTAGGCCCAGAAGAAGCAAAGAAGTTAATGGATGAATTTCTTAAAGGACTATTTGGAGGACAGTATGCAGCAAATACCACCTCCACAAGATTATAATAGGTGGTTACTATTGGCCAGTTATATTTTCATATATGCATAAGTTCATAAGAATTTTCTAGCCATATTAGTTCTTCACAGGGAAGTAAAATCTAGAATTCCTTCCTCTTAAACTAATTGTAGTAGAAGCACCCTTCCAACACTAGGGCCTTGATTTTATTGTTGAATTGAAGGATAACTCAAGTAATGGTTGTAAGTGGATTCTTATAGCTACAAATTATTGTTGATTTTTCTATAATCAATTTTAAGCATGAAGTTCATTTCATTTTAGCATTTGACTTAACCATAACCATTAATGTTGCAGCAATCAAGATCACAAGAAGAAACACCATGCACAAGAACACAAGAAGTATCTTGGGAAACCCTTCTCAACAAGGGAAGAAAACCCAACCAAAATACTTTGCTATATTATTCAATAGAAATACCTTCACCACCAATAAAACCTAGCACAAAAGAGGGTGCTCAAACCCTAGAAGACTAGCGCCCAAGAGAGGTGCAAACTTTTCCCAAGAAGGTGTACTTGCTGAAATTTCCAAACTCACATGAAAGATATGATTCATCAATGGGGACTTTACCTTTACTTATACTAGACTGAACCTATCAACATAAGTGTCTATTGGCACAACATGGCCGACCTCTCCATCTCATAATATAATTAATATTGACCAGATTAATTATCTTTTACATTAATTAACAATTACATTAAGGTGGGGCCGACATGTACACTTTACATTGCAATTAGGGTTACAGGAAGGTCTAACTCTTGAAAAATATAGCAAGGGATATCATACACCCACTAGTGCTCATCCACTAGGGGCACATCCATATGGATGTCCATATCTCTAGCTCAATGCATTGCACATAAGAACCACTTCTAGTGCTCAGCCAATAGGATCACGTTCACCTGTGCTCATCCACAGGCACGTCCACTCAACAGATATTCTTTCCCACTGGATTACATAGGATATTCATCTGGAGTTTCTCATCAACTCTCTACTTAGAGAAGGCTAATACATCATCTTCATTTTTGTTCTCATGATGATGCACCCAACACTTTGGGATTTCACACGTTCATCTTGTGCTCAACCACAGGCACGTCCAACTCTGCAGATCTCCTTTCTAATTGTGTTACATAGGAGAATCATCTGGAGTTCTTCTCAACTCTTTGTAATGAGGAGGCCATCTCTACATTCCATCTCTTTATTAGATAGAAACCACACACCCCTCTCAAGGGATTTTTCTCAGTTTTGTAAGCTGGAGAATGTCTTTATGTAACTGCAATCATCAACACTCCCTCTCAGCTAGGGAGGAATTCTTCATCATGCCAAGTCTCATACGGATGTACTTTGAACTTTGTCTTGGTTGGAGTCATCAACACTCCCTCTCAACTAGGGAGGCATTTTTCACCAAGTTAATTTGGTGAAGATGTCTGCAATCTGCTCATGTGTAGGAAAGTATTGCATGTGTACTATTTTCCTCTGCATCATATCTCTGATATAAAGATATTTCATCTCATCGTGTTTCGATCCATCAGGAAACATTGGGTTCTCAAATATCTTTACACACTGCTCTTGGTTATCATCATACTATCCATTTCATGGTCAAGTAAATCTATCAGAAGCTTGTGAAGCCATATGGCTTCTCACATTTGATTTTATATACTTTGCTTCTATGGTACTTAAAGCCACAGATTTTTGTTTCCTGTTGCATCAGGAAATCATGGAAAACTTCATGGTAAGACAACAATTGGATGTTCTCTTTTGGTCCACTGTACTCTCTGCTCAATCTGTATCATCATATCCTGCAAAATCAAGTTCACATTGGAGGCATATCTCAGGCCATATCCAACTGTGCCTCATATATATCTCAATACATTCTTTACTGTTATCTAGTGAGTTTGTCTCAGCTGACTCATGGATTGACTAAGTACATTCACTGCATAGCATGAATAAGTTCTGGTGTTAACTAGATACATCAATGATCCAATCAATTGTGGATCAATCTCGTCTGAATCATCATCATTCATTTTCTTCAAATCCATCATGGTGGTTTTGCATTCTATCATACTGAACTTATTTTAATATTCTTGTTGTGTGTTTTCCTTGACTTAGGAAAATCTCATCAGTCCTCTATCATACTTCTTGTCTTAAGAAGTGGTGCATCATACTCATATCCTTCATCTCGAAATCAGAAGTCAAAGCTTACTTGTATCCAACAACAAGGTTTTCTGAATAAGTCATCAAAATCAGGCTCTTGTCACCAACACTGTAATAATATAGGTTTGGATCAGCAACACTCTTGTTGAAACCCAAACTTATCAAGAATCCATCCATATGATATAGTTTCCAACTCATGGATGGTAGTATGGATGGAAGTGTATCAGGTTTAATGGATCAACGGTTTCATCATAGACAACTCCCTATGTTTGTGAGAAACCTCTGGCTATAGATCTTGCTTTGTATTTCTCAACACTTCTATCATTTGTATGCTTGATCTTATAGATACACTTGGAAGTCATCACAGACTTCCCTTCTGGTCTCTGAACAATATCTTATACATCATTCTTTTAAAATATACGGGTGTTCTTTTGTTATGGCATCTTACCATACATGTTCTCATCTTGCTTATCAAGAAGGCTCAGAATCAATGATGCGGCTCATGGATGAAGAGTATCTCAAAAAATATCTTTGTTCTCTCGAGATGTGCCTTGAGAGGCTTGTATGTCTCTCTGCCTCTTGTAGAGTGAGCCTAGGCATACCTTTTATGCCTTATTGTAATATCTCTGAATATATCAACTAGAGCAACTGGATTAGTTGGAATAATGTTTGTCTCCCTCTGAACTACTGAAGGGGGAGAAGGCATTGTCTCACTATCAATCTCCATCTGAGATTCTCTGGATCTTTGAAAGGCTAACTCTTCTTCAAGGACAACATCTCTGCTTGTCTCAATCTGTCTCTGACCAAGAATGTTGATCTGGAATGTCTTCGAATATTCATTGCTATCCTATAAACATATCATTTCTCCCTAAAGGGTTTGGTTTGGACTTCTTCTCTTTAGGTACATGAAAAATACACTGGGCACCCAAATATCCTTAAGTTTTCAATCTCGGGCTTCACTCCAGTGAAGGTTTGGGAGTAATGTTTTTCAAAGTCTGGTGAAGCCTCTTGTTTTGAACATATAGTGTGTCATGCATGCTTCTGCACATGGAATCATAGAAATATTATGATCATGCATTATTGCATTTATTGTATCAAGGATGGTTCTATTCTACCTCTTTCTCAAATAGTTTTGAATCCCTCTGAGTCAGGTGACTCCCTCCAAAGGATAAGCATATTCCTTTGTTTTTAACATGTCTGGAACAAGAAAACAATACGAACCAAAACAATAATATATCCTAAAGGAGAATAATGAGTACATCTCTAGAATCAAAACAATTTAAGGATTGTTGTCACAGCTACAACACATACTTATAATGTAGCAAACTTTAGAAATATAGGTTAGAGGAATGACAATTACATCAATCAAACCTGGATTATTTCACTTCCAGTGTGTTGTTCCTCTGAATGCATTAATATCCCTCTGGATCCAAGACTTCATAAAAAGGTTCCTTCATCCTACAATTACCCTCATGACAATGATACAAATAATATATATATATATATAAGTGCATACCTGAGGGTACTGATATGATTTCTCCAATGGCACATGGTTAATCTCTATCTTATGACATCTTCATGAAGGAGGTATGTCATAGTGACACCTTTTGTATCACCCATAATAAGTCTTCTTTTGAATTCTTGTCTTCCAGGAACTTGAAGTTTCTTCATCCATCAAGCTTATCTTCCATCGTAGTTTTAGATTCTTCACAACCCTTTGTCAAATGGGCTAGAAAACCTAACGGCTAGACTAGGCTAGCACTTTTAGGTTTTATTGGACTTATGATTGCCAAAAATAATCCTTTGAAAGATATGATAACAATGGTGAGCTAAAGAGCTCCTTCAATGAGTTGCAGAAACCCTAATACTGAAATTTCTACAGAAATTAGTGAAACCCTAGAAACCCTAGGGCCAAAATTTCAAAATGCTCATAATTTCTATATGAAGTTTGTTGGAGGTGCGTTGAAGTAGGTCATACACTCCTATGCACTTTTTATCCCCAAATTCCAAGCACCAAGTGTTGAAAACCTTCAGAAGAGCAGGTCGTACAGATTTTCTGGGAACCCTAGGAGGGTCATACGGTTTTTTGCAGAAGAGAGAGGATGGTTGAAATATGTTTTGTGCAATGGGTTCTTCAAGACCTATTCTCTGAAACCATGTTGATTTTTCTATAAGAAAGGTTAAGCATGAAGTTCATTTCATTTTAGCATTTGACATAAACATAACCATTAATGTTGCAACAACCAAGATCACAATAAGAAACACCATGCACAAGAACACAAGAAGTATTCTAGGAAACCCTTCTCAACAAGGGAAGAAAACCCAACCAAAATCCTTTGCTATATTCTTCGAGAGAAAGACCTTCACCACCAATAAAACCTAGCACACAAGAGGGTGCTCAAACCCTAGAAGACTAGCTCCCAAGAAAGTTGTGCACTTTTCCCAAGAAGGTGTACTTGCTGAAATTTCCAAACTCACACGAAAGATATGATTCCTCAATGTGGAATTTACCTTTACTTATACTAGACTGAACCTGTCAACAGAAGTGTCTATTGGCACAATAGGGCCAACATTTTGTTTTAATTATGGCATTGTCCTATCCCACTCGTCCAATACTTATCCCTAAGGAAATGGTCTCGCTGAGTCAAGAAACAAGAATTTGATGACCATTATCAAGAAGACAGTGGGGGGAAACAAAAAAAGTTGGGATAGCAAGATAAAGTATGCTCTCTGGGCTAATAGAATAACTAATAAAGACTCCAATGGAAAGAGTCCATTTGAGGTCGTCTATGGGAACATAGTTACCAACTAAACGAGAACTCTACAGAGTTCTCATTTTTGGGGGGTCACATTTTGACCTCGTTTTGAAAAGTTGTTCTATCGGTAGCACCCCCCTCTCTTTTTAGGTTGTTTTTTTATATTTTAAATGTTCTTATCCATAATGTATCCACATAATTTTTTTAAATATTTATTTTTTCATCTATTTTCTAATTTTTATAATTTTTTTCAACGGTGTTTTTAATCATTTTCCCATGCTTCTTTCGATGTTAAAAATGTTGTATACCATTTACTTTTTTGAAATTAAGATTTTTCATATAATGGTGTCTCCTTAATTAATGTATAGTTCCATACTTCATAAATATAGTGGAAAATATCATATTTAACACATTTTTTACCTTTACTTCACTACATAGAAAATAATTGTAGTTAAATAACATTATTTTTAAATATTTAGCAAAATTATATAATTTAATTTTTTTGTTTTTATAAATTAAAAGCTAAAAATTAAAAATTAAAATTAAAATTAAAAATTAAAAATTAAAATCAAATATATATGGAAAAACTTA
>JZKD02S1732538.1:683393-703638 GCA_000966675.3 Picea glauca
AAAAAAAAAAAAAAACAATTTAAAGTTATCGTTTTTAAAATGGGTGTTTTTTGGGAAATTTTAAATTTGTTTTATTTGTTTTTGGTTTTGTTTTGTTTTTTTTACATTTTTTTTCTTTTTTTTAATATATTTTTTTTATTTTTCATTTAAAAAAAAAATACATTTGTGAAGATTTTCTCCTTTCTATTTTTGAAATGTAAATTTTTAAAAAAATTGTAAATAAATTTTCAAGTGACCATTTGGAGTTCAGTTTGGGGTTGTTTATTTGCATATGGATCTGTTGTCAATGCCATAATTTCAATTAGGTTGTAAAGAGCTATAATTTCGATGTTTAGAAAGAAAAAAGAAAAAACATTTTCTTTTAGGTAGCTTCACTTTTTTATTTAGGTGTTAATTTGAATGTTTTTCTAAGCAACCATATGAGTTTTGAAAGTCATGTTTCAAAAATGTTGTAATTTTAACCCCGTTATAAAAAATGGTGTTGCCGGTAGCACTGCTTTTTGATTTGGGGGTTGATTTTCATGTTTTTTATGCAAAAATATGGGTTTTAAGGGCTAGAGTTCTTGTTTTGAGGTTACCGATCTCGTTAAGTTGATAATATTGTTCCAAGTCAAGTAAAGACATGGAGTAAATTCAACAAAAAGGATCGTCGATGAAGCTTTTAGAAGGGTGATCATATCTTCCTATGGAACAAATTAAAAGAAAAAATAGGTAAACACAGTAACTTTGAAAGTCTTTCGTTAGGTCCTTATATGATTGAAGATTTTGCAAGTGCCAGTTATTTCTATCTAAATCCTTTGGATGGTGAGAATTTTCCCTTGCCTGTGAATGGGAAAGATTTGAAATTGTTCTACCAAGGTAATATTTGATTCCTTCAGGCCATTCTTGTACTATAGTAAGTTTTTTAACTTTATCTATTTGTGTGTTTCATTTGATTGAGTGTTGCATTTTGTTTTTATTTGAATAAAAGGGAATGGTGCTTACATTGTATGGAATTCTCTAAAAGTTGGTGTTATGTGCTTCGTCCATTTAATTTCATGCATGGATTTGCTTTTATCTCGAGGAAGGGATAATGCACTTATGTCTTTACCCTCCCTTTCATTTAATATCCATTTTGTTAGAATTTTTAAGGTTTGTAGGTTTATGGATATTTTTGAGTTATCCTGCACTCTTGAGATGAGCATATGTCCCCAAGTTGGAGCCAATTGTTACACCTCATATTTTTTGCAGTGTAACCTACATTTTTTCATGAGATGTGACCACTTTGATGAGCCCAAAGTGTGATGATTTATTTGTATGTGGTCATGATGGGATGATTGATGTACAAGTTTTGGTTAGTTGGCTGCTCGGATCCCCTTAGGTGGGCGGTCATGGAATGTTCTTTCAGTCCCCATTCTCAGGGTGTTTGGTTTATTGCTTTGATCAACTATACCATTGGTGGTGGTAACTCCCTCCACATTGATCATTTATGTCCTAGGTAGGTATGCATGCATTCTAAAGTGGATCTACTAAGATACATGATTTACAGGCCTCTAACTACTCACTTATTCTTTTTGCTATATAAAGGGTGATTGTGCTTTGTAAGAGTTTTCACACCCATGGTTTAGAACAACTATTTTAGCCCACATGGACCCTCTCTTTTATTTTATGTACCACACTTTCATCATGGGACCTTGGAGATGATTCTACACATGATTGTCAAGTTTCACATTTCTCAAGGCAGTCTCACAACTTTCGAGGAACATCACCTTTTTCAAGGCATTGGTCACACTCTCTGAGGCACGAATAGGCTATTTGAATCCACGTTGACACCCTCTACACATGCCATGTTGAAGATGCTAGAGCTCTCCCCTCTTTTGGCACTTTTTGGAGATGTTTTTACCTGTTAAACTGCGTCGATCCTCACTTAGATAATTTCATGAGGATGTCAGGGTTTTATTTGAGCCGACTAGAAGATGTGGATGTCACTTAAGTGATTTTACACCTTGAATATATGACATGGTACTCACTTATGATGATGTGGATGGATTTTGACCACTTTTTGAAGACTTGATATCCCAAAGAGAGAAGTCGTCCACCTTTAGAGACCTTATTTGGACTTTTGGAGAGGTCGTTCCTTGCTTTGAAGGTGAATTTTGGAGCTAGGGTAGCCAAGGATCATTCCTTTCCACTTTTTGAGGCCTCCCAAGTCATTTTTGGATGGAACGTTGCACCCTAGGGCAAAATCGCCCCCCTTAGAAGGATGATGTCACCTCTTTTATGAAGGTTTCTAGCATGTAAATAATCTTTTCATTATATTTTGACTTAGTCTCCAAGTTATGTGGATGACAAGTCACTTTTATTTTATTTCCTTAACCTAGATTTAGGGAATAAAGAATGTGAAGGAGTTATGAGCCTCGTCTATAAATAAAGGCACTCATCTCATTCAAATATTTGTGAATTATTGGAGATCATTTCAAGCTATTAATAGAAGATCTCTTACTTGTTGTTTTGGTGTCAATTCTTGGAGCTCTTTATTTATTATTTATTCTTCTTGGTACTTCAAAGACTATTATGAATATATAAGTTTCTACTAAAGCTAGCAAGATCAATCCATTGATGAGTTACTCAACTACTTGGAAGGAGGATGTCTAGGGTTTGTATCTCTTCCATATTTATTAAAACGATTCGGTAAGTGCTTATCTCTTGTCTTGATTATCTTTATTCTCTTTGGAAATGGTTTTAAATATTATTTCCAATCGTTTGTTGATCTTGTTGGTGAAGGCTATTCCTTTAAGGAAACCCTTCTTGTAGGGCCTCGGTTTTTATGGTTTTTCTTGATTAGACAAGGGACTACTAGCCTTGAGGCACTAGTCTCCCACCCTAATCCATAAACATTGAATAACCAATTCTTATAGGGGCATACTTCTTGACCCCATAAGCTCTAAGTGGAGACAAGGAACTAAACTTAACTCTCAACAACCAACCACATAAACCCTAAATTTCAAATATTTACTTTTATGCTATATAAAAATGCAAAAAACACAAAAATTATAAAAGATAAAAATACAAAAATATTTATTTCATTGTCTAGCGCAAAGTTCATGGGTAAATCTCATTTTCTAGACAATTTTATCCCAGGGTTCATGCTTCATTGTTGATCTCTAACCCTAATGAGGAAAATAGACCCTAGTTTTATTGTGCTCTAAGGTTATATCTAACATTTTTGTAGTTGATTTAAGAGGCTTATTAATTCTAGAAATTGTATTGCAACAAAGAAAATTGGAGTTGGTCAAACCCTAAAGCTAGGGTTTAACCCTAAAAGGTGAATTCTAACCCTGCCCTAGCTATATTTTCACTTGTTCATTGTTTATAAAGTATATATAACACTTTATAATGGTTAAATTTATTTCCTAAGCTCTTCATAGTTGTTATTTTACATTTTGGATATTTTTCGTGAAACCCTAAAAGGTGAATTCTAACCCTGCCCTAGCTATATTTTCACTTGTGCATTGTTTATAAAGCATATATAACACTTTCTAATGGTGAAATTTATTTCCTAAGTTCTTCATAGTTGTTATTTTACATTTTGGATATTTTCCGTGAAACCCTAAGGGGATTCATCGTTTTCTTTGCAAGTTTGAGCTAGTTACATGTTTATTATACATTTATATTTACAATAGTTCATTGATGTGATTTTTTTACATTTATTTTTCATTTCCCTATAAAAAGTTCCCAAGGAATCTTCATTATAAGTGTTTTTAGGCACTCTTGGGGTACTTTTCCTTGTCCAAAATATGCATTTTATGTATTAATTATCTTACATGAGATTTTGGAAGTTGTCGTTAGTAGCAAGATGGTCAAATTTACAACATATAACCAAAATGTAATTTAGTTACATTGTTTTTCTTTGATTTGTGTCATTAAATCTCACTCTTATGTGGTAAAAGACGCTTATTCCTCCTCCTCCTTAAGAGTGATTTCATTGTGTTGATTTATATCTTTGTTGTAGCATATTTATTTCATATCGCAACACTTAATTAATTATCTCATAACCCTCTTTATATCGTGGTATTTATTTCTTTAGTTCTTAGTTGAATATCTTGAGGCATTTGGCTACTTCATTGGCACTAGTCTATCTAACCACATATCCAGTTGTGTGTTTTGGAAGTGACTTGTATCTTATGCTACCCTGAAGTACTGTACAAGTTTGTTTCCAAGAATTGAGATACCCCCCATGGCTTCAGAGAGATGGACTAAATTGAACCGAACATTGTGCTAAGGTGACAATGATGTGTTTCTCGTGTCATCTTACCTCCATTAGCCTCTCTACAGTGGTTGTTAGTTTGGGTGGTAACACTACCTAGGTGTAGAAAAGAGACATTTCTTGGAAGTACAATCAACTTCTACACTTGCGGTAATTGGGATGAAATTTTTGACCAACATTGAGTCTAATCTTGCTAACGAGTCAAATGTTAGACATATTATTGGTGACTTGGTGTGTCTTGAATTTACTAGGTGGAATACATGTAATGTAGTCAGCGTTATCTTTCACATTATGGAAACATTAAAGGCTTATGTTTGGAGTGTAGTTGAGAGGGCATGTGGTGCATAATAAAGGCATCAAAATGGGAGGTTATAGTCAACGAATTGAAAATTTTCTAGCACGTTGACATTTATCATCATCACATTCAATTTTTTATCAGTAGTGAGCATATTGAGTTGCATCATTGCACATCTCAAGAGTACGCTCCGAACATCTTCATCAATGTGTTTGGTCCATATGATTTTGTGATTGTTGGCTTAAGTGTCTGTATCTGATAGAATTAATAGTGCAATGGTCATATCATTGTACACTATTACACATTACTACTAGGTAGTAAAATGTCACTAGAATTGAAGTATTAAAGTGTTACATCGCATTATAAAGGGGGTTAAGATGTTTTTGTGAGACACAATTTATATTTTAATATCAATACTAGTGTGTGGTAAGGTTGATTGTCTCTTGTATGAGACTATGTAATGCACATATTTCCATTTTTATCATTCCATAATACAATTTACCATTGGAGATAATGGTCATGTTATCGCACAAATTGTAGGTTGTGAAAATCCCAAACCAATCCACGAGATGGCAAGAACTATGGGATATTCTACCCACTGTCACCTTAGATAAACTCTCCCCTTGATTTAGTGAAGGAGAAATCCTACACAAGGGGGGAATATCGGGTGACCCTAGGGGGAAATGAAATGGAAAGTGAGGTTATGGAATATGATTCCCCTATAGGTCAAACTATTAAGTCTAAAGTGGATTGGGAACGATTCTTGGAGATAGTCAATGGTTTCCAAGTGTTTGAGTACTTGAAAAAGATAGTTGTACCTTCTCAAGAAACAAGAAAAGACAAGTGCACAAACCAAAATATACAATGGACAAGAAAGTGAATCGTGTTTTCCTATATAGAATCTGTAATCAGTGATATAAATCAGCAAGTAAATAACAATCAAAGATGCTAAATAAGTCACTAAAAGTCTAGTTAAATATGCAAGAGATAAGCTAGCAATGACTAGTATAACTCAAGTGAGATAAGACAAGACTTTAGCAACAATATAGGGTTGTTAAAAGATGTTATTGCAAAGATATTGTGACAGCCTTATGGATGTAGCAAAATATTTCTACAGCAGAAAAATCCAACCACCCAAAGTTGCAAGTAAATCACCCAAAAGATGCACAATGTCAAGTAGATTATTATGGCAGCGTTCTAACAAATTTTGACGGTTGAAAAGAGAGCAAAAGTAAAAGTTTGAGAGCAATTTGTTGCAGCCCTAATGGATACAAATTTATGTTATAACAGAAATAAGATATATTTGGCTAAAGAGGAAGCCCTAGTGTCTCAAGTAAGCTAGTAGAGAATAAAATTGATTCCACTTCAAACAATTTGAAAATCTCGTAAAATCACTTTACCCGGGTAAAGAAATTTATTTCTCCAATGAAAATTTCAGATTAGTTCCTTTAATATATTGAGTAAATGGAGTCTTGGGTGTGATATTTATACCCACAATATCCCTAGGGGTGTAATCCTTTTTACTCCCTAGGGAATGCAAATCAAACTAAGGTAAATCTAGAAGGGTGTACACCCTTGTACTCCTCCTAGCAACCTAGCCAAAAATGACTTATCAACTAGAAATTAGATGAATCTTTATGGAGGGTGTATGCACTTATACTCCTCCTAGGTTTTAAACCAATAACACCATGAAACAAGCAAGAATAACTAGCAAATTGCAGATTTTTCTTACCAATTCCAAGAGAGATGCAAGATAAAACCTTATTTCACCAAACCATATCCATCCATAAGCAAGAGAGTAAGCCTACAAGAGGTGTGCACCACCTTATCTCCACAATATACCAAGAGAAATCACCAAAATACATTTGAACAAGAGAGAGATATCCAATTTTCCCAAAGAGTTCGCAAATTTCATCCAAATATCTTCTCCAAGATGGGAGAGTTTTGTTGTAAAATGAAATGAAATGATTCTTATTTATAAAAACTCTTAAAAAGTGTTTGTCCACTTAATAGGGGTAAACCATAAAATAAGGAAAAATTTTCCCTTTATTTATCCCCTTTACAACTTTAAAATTTAATTTGCACATAAGAAATCCTTAAAAAAGTGTGATGTCACCCTTCTAGAGCAACTTTTTGGCACTTGGAGCAAGTCGTTGAGCTTGGGGATGAAATGTTAGGCCTCCAAAGGCATCCTTCTTGTACTCCAGGGAATTATCCATCAAGCTAAGACTTATTCTCATCAAAAAGTGCCAAGTGTCAATCAAGTCAACACCACCACCACCAAACCCTAGCCCCAATAAGACTCCAAACCCCAAGATGTGGTGCTCTAGCCTCCAAAGGAAAATCATTGGGGTGTTAAAGGGATAGGATAGGTATTTTGAGTTATATCTCAAGCCTCCAAATTCTATCATCATCATCCAGTGTACGGGCTATGGTATCCAACCTATGGGCTTCTTACCCCAATGAAGGCCCAAGTTGGGCTTGTTCCTCCAAATCGTCCACTAGTCAAGGTCTTGCAAAGACAGACAAGTGCGCCCTCCAAGGATCTCAAGTCAAAGAATCATGTCAAGTAAAAACACATTTAATATAAGAGTCATTCAAGAATGTACATAAAAAAATACCTCATCAAATTAAACATGTGCTCAAAGACCCTATGCAATTTGTCAAGTTTACGTATGGGAGGGTTGAAAAAGTTACCTATTGGGTGAATCATTCCTTAAGTCAAGGAGTGTTTCTTAGGTGGAACCATCTCTAAGTCATGTGGAGAAGATGAAGTGGATGGGGAGTTAAAAAAAATTGGCATGGGGTTCATGACATACAATGGTTTGTATTGTCTCATTTATAGGTGCCTTTGTAGAGGGTGTGTTGCACCTTTGTTTACAATGCATCCTTTTTCCAAGCCCATTTATTGTCTTTTTTTTCTTTTTAGACATTTCCAGGTTGAATCCAAGGTGGGGCTTCTACCTAAGCATGAAAAACATTTCCCACCTTGACTCTAAACTTGTCACATTATGCTTCCCCAAGTTGAATACAATGTTTGGGGCTTCTACCTAAACATGAAAAAAATTGCCCACACATGCTCTACCTTGGTTGGAAATTTTACATTGTTGTTTTTCACAAGTCCCATCAGTTTCTTGTGAGATACATTTCATTGTCCTCGGGATCCCTAGGCGAGCATCTAGAAGGTTTATGATTGGATTTTATCTTTTTCCATCTACAAACCTCTAGGCATTCAATCCCTTCTTCCCATGAAATGAGGTATAATCCCTTCTTGGGTCAATACACCTGAAAATCCTAAAAGATAAGGAGATGGACAAGGGGTGAAGTGATGAAAAATGATAATTATGATCGAGAGTGGCACGATGACTCATCAAGGAGATCTCCTAGTAGAAAACCCATCCCTAAGGGTGACCACTTACTAGGGCGCAATGTCAACCACCAAGGTGAAACAAGGCAAAGAGAATAACTTCCAAGAAAACAATATATAATCAAGAGAAACTTTAAATGCAACATACTTAAATGCCTGAAATATTAAAGTGACACTTACCACAATACCTGACTTGTACCTCATGGAGCAAGACCCATCGTCTTTCAGAAGCAATTTGATGTGGTGGATACCATCATGATGAACCTGAAATCTGTGGTGGTGAAGTGAGCATATTTGTACGTAAGTGGATGTTTTCAGCGATCAGTCTCTCAGTACTCCATGTCTATAACCTGAGGTCCTTGAGACGTAATCTCCTTAGTTATCCCTAGAAATTGGGGATAATATATGGCTCCTACTCAGGTACATGTACTCATTGTAGAGTGCATGAGAACCTCAACATCTCTTGGTCGGACTTTTGCCCACACTGAAACATAAAACTGTAAAATCCAGGGTGGCTCTATCACCCTTTGTCCATATACATCAAAAAAAAACTTCAAAATTGACAACTAATCTAGAAAAGAAAATGCTTAGCATTATTTTTTTTAATTTCTAAACTAAATATGTAATATGATGAAATCAATATGCAAGTGGAGAAAAATGAAACATGTAATGTGGCTAAGCTACTATGAGCAATCAAGGTGCAAATGGAATAAAGAAAGATGACATGCCTACTTACCTAGGGCCTGGGCCCTGAAGTAGTCAAGTACCACCTTGGGAGTAATGTTTGAGGAGGGATCCATTTACCAGTAATGGCATCCTCCTCCCCTTTGTTGTGGACAAATAAAAAGAATCTAAAACAGTTATCTCCTCTATCTTGTAGGGTCCCAACCACAGAATATCAAACTTTTGGTGCATTCTAGGTTTTTATCTTCTTTTGTCCCACATTAAGACCATGTCCCCCTTCTTGAAATTTCCTTGCCTTGCTTTACGATCAAATTTCCCTTTTTTTTTCTTGATTCTTTTTCATTTGATCAGAGGCCATTCTTCGAGTTTCCTCCAACTCTATGAGTTGATCAATTTTCCCCTGCAATGCTTCTTTATCTATGGCAAAGTGTTGAGATAATTGCAGGGTTGAGATATGGAGGTACATAGGCATGTGTGCTTCTAACCTATAGAAAAATTTGAAAATGATTTTCCCAATAGAGGTCTTAGCATTTGTGCGCTCTGCCCATAAGGCATATTTGATCTTGCTATCCCAACTTTTCTTGTTCTCTCCAACAATATTCTTTACAATATTCAATATTTTCTTATTGTTGGATTCTACTCATCCATTTCCTTGAGGATAATAATTTGAAGAGTGGGACAAGACAATTCCATATTTGAAATAGAACTCATTGAGTGCCATCAAGCTAAAATTCTTGGTGTTATCTATGGTTATCTTGGTAGGAACGTCGAACCTAGTGATAATTGTTTCCTCAAGGAATTTCATTACAACCTCTTATGTCACTTTCTTTGTTGGGATGGCTTCCACCCATCTGGTGAAGTAGTCTATGGTAGTTAAGACCCATCGGTAAGCATTACTAGATTTTTCCTTGAACTTGCCAATGAAATCCAATTCCCATTATTGAAAAGGTGCTTCCACGACAACTAGTTTAAGAGGAAGGGCATGGAGAGGTTGTTTATTGGTAAATAACTAACAAGGTTGACAAGATCTAATGTATCAATGTGTGTCAGAGAAAATAGTGGGCCAATAGTATCATGCCCTTAGGATCTTATGGGTAGTAGTGTGAGCTGCAAAACTCCACAATACCCTAAGTGAAAATCAATGATTAACTTGTCTGATTCTTCCTTATTCATGAATCTGAGGATTACCCCGTCAGGGTTCCTCCATCTGAGACCATCATGTGTCAAGCAATACTTCATAGCTTTGAGCCTCAGATATATCCTCTTATGGTCGATCAAATGATCATGGAAAGTAAGATCCTTCAAGTAGTAAATGATATATGAATACCATTCGTCGTCCTCAATTTCTCTTACGACAACATTAATTTGTTCCTTTTCTCCCATCTCAATGGATTCCTGATTGCTTTTTGTCAATATTTTAGCTAACCCTTGTCCTTTGATTATCTTGGATAGTTTTATATCCAAGTCGTATTCTTGTATCTGTGAAACCCATTTTCCCCTTGATCCAATAAAATCTGATTGTGATAAGACGTCTTTTACGATGGGTTAAGGGACAAAAGATTTAATCTTGCTATATCCCACATAAGTCCTAAAATGATTGAGGGACTTGACAAGAGCATAGGCTTACTTCTCTGTAATGGTGTAATTTAGCTCTCATTCCCTAAGGGTGTTTCTCATGAAATTGATTGGTTTTTCATCACCTTGATCATTCTTTTGCAAGAGAACTCCCGCGGTGGTATCCTTTGAGGTGAAAGAGAAAATGATGAAGTCTTTAGCAAAATCTAGACTGACTAGGACTGGCGTGATAGTTATTTTTGGTTGTGGAGCCTGATTATCTTCCTGATTCAAAGGTATTTTTGTAAGCCATGTTTATACCACATTAATATTGTACACCCCTCCACGTGGCGGGGTTACAGGGGGGGTTTTCCCCCCTGCGAGGTCCGAGGGGCTCATCCCCCCATTTGGGGGGTCCGGGGGCCATTGGGCCCCCGGGGGGGTTCAGGGGCAGCGTCCCCCTATGGGGGTTCAATGGAAAATCCCCTGAAGGAAAAAATTCCTTGCAAATGTATTTTGTATATTCATAATCAATCTAGACCGTTCCTTATAAGGTCACAGATCTGACAGTAGAAGTTATGTTAGGGTTTTTTTCCCTAGAAGGAAACCCTCTTTTATGAGGGAATTTTATTGTGGTTTTGTATCATTGCGAATATTCTATTCTGAGAGAGGATACTGTGAGAGAAAGAAGAGGAAATTACAGCGAGTGTGTTGTAGGTTGTATCCCTTCATTTTGTTGGATAATAAAAAGGAAGGACCTGGAAATTTCTCTGGTGGACGTAGCCCACACTAGGTGAACCATGTATCTCTGTGTCTCGATTATTTGTGTATCTTTTGTGTTTTATTTATACATTTTTTTATTTTATTGCTCTGTAATCATGTTTTTTCTAAAAAATGGTATCATAGCGAAAGGTAACTCGTAGGAAAAGAGGGTTCCTGGTTCAAGTGGGAGCAATGGTGGAAGATGGAAAGTTTAGGGTCGACAAATTTAATGACCAAAACTACCAGTTATGGAATATGAAGATGGAATATTATTCATATCAGAAGGATCTATTCCTACCATTGGGCGGAATAAAAAATAAGTCGAAGGCCATGAAGAACAAAGAATGGGAGGTTCTTGACAGAAAGGCACTAGGAATGAGATGGTTGAGCCTGGAAGCATCGGAGGCTTTCAATATTTCAAAAGAAAAGACAACAAAGGAGTTTATGGACACATTAGCTAAATTGTATGAAAAACCTCAGCATCCAATAAGGTATTTATAATGAAGAGATTATTTAATATGAAGATGTCAGAAGGTAAGTCTGTTGCAGATCATTTAAATGAATTTAATACGGTTACTAATCAACTAAGTTATGTAAAAGTGGACTTTTATGATGAGGTCGGGGCTCTTATAATCCTATCTTCATTGCCATAAAGTTGGAATGGCTTGGTCATGGCTTTAAGTAACTATGTCGCTGGTTAAAACACTCTAAAATTTGATGATGTTGTTGGTGTTATACTTAGCGAGGAAATGCAACATAAAATCATAGGTGAGACATCAAGTAATGTGTTAAACATGGAGAACAGGGGAAGATAAAAGGATAGAGGAAAGGGCTCTAAAAACCATGGGAATTCTAGGAAGGATAGATCCAAATCCAAACTGGAAAAGATAGAGTGTTGGAATTGTGGGAAGAAAGGACATCTGAAGAAAGACTATAGAGCTCCAAAGAAACAAAGAGATGGACAACAAGATAAAAATCAAGAAGCAAATGTAACAAGTGATGTGTTACAAGATGCCTTGATTATTTCTGTAGATAATATTTCTGAGTCTTCGGTAGTAGATTTAGGGGCTTCATTTCATTTCACACCCCATAGGAAACATTTTATGTATATTGTTCAAGGTGATTTTGGATCGGTTCATTTGGGTGATGATGCACCAAATGCAAAATTGTTGGAATGGGTAAGGTACAAATAAAGAAAAAGAATGGAAACCAATGGTTTTTGAAAGAGGTAAGACATGTTCTAGATCTAAGGAAAAATATGATTTCAACAGGGTAGTTAGAAAGTGAAGCTTGTATATCCATATTTACAGATAAGTCGTGGAAGGTCACCAAAGGATCATTGGTGATATCAAAAGGAGAGAAGGTAGGTACATTGTATTTATGTACTAGTAATACTAATTATTCTATCTCGTTAGCTTCTACAGGAATGCATACAACACTTTGGCATCATAGGCTTGGACACATGAGTGAGAAGGAGATGTAGATACTTCACAAAAGGAATTTATTTCCAGATATTAAACAAATTGATTTGGATTTCTGTGAGCATTGTGTTTATGGAAAATAGAAGAGAGTCAAATTTCTTAGAGTCGAAAAGGAAAAGAAGAGTGAAAGGTTAGAKCTTGTGCATACAGATGTATGAGRACMAGCTCARGTATCATCTCTTGGTGTCTCTCATTKTTATGTTACATTTATTGATGATGCAACTAGAAAAACTTGGGTTTATTGCATTCGACAAAAATATGATGTTTTTTATACTTTTAAGAAGTGGAAATCTTTGGTTGAGAATGAGGCTRGAAAAAGGTTGAAGTGTCTAAGATCAAACAATGGAGGTGAATATTGGAGTAAGGAGTTTCATGATTATTGTTCATACCATGGGATTTGTAGAGAGAAACAAGTTYCAGGAACGCCACAAGAAAATGGTGTGTCAGAAAGCATGAACAAGACAATCATGGAGCGTGCAAGGAGTATGATATTGCATGCTAGGTTGCCCTTATAGTTTTGGGTAGATGTTGAAAATACTATTGTTTACTTAATAAATAGAGGACCTTCAATCTCTTTGGATGATGGCATTCCAGAGGAGGCATGGACAGGTAAAAAGGTAAACTGTTCATTTTTGAAGACTTTTGGTTGTGAAGCATTTGTCCATATTGATAAAGAAAATAGAACAAATCTTGAAGAAAAATCCAAGAAGTGTACCTTTATTGGATACGGTCTTAATCATTTTGGTTATTGCTTATGGGATTATAAAAATCACAAAATCATTAGAAGTAGAGATGTCATATTCAATGAGAATTTCATGTACAAAGATCAGTTGCAGGGACAGAAACAACAAAAAGAAAAACCAGAATACACTGTGCTTGATGAGATCACGGAAAAAGAAATTCCAAAGGCACAAAAAAATCAAAATGTACAACAACGTGAGTAGAAGGTACCTCAAACTCCTGCAATCTTTGTTAGAATATCTACCAAGTTAAGTAGACCCCCTGAATGATACTCTCCTTCATTGTATTATTTATTGTTGATTGATTCTTGTGAACCATAACGTTATGAAGAGGCAATGCAGGTATACACTAAAAGGAAGTGAGAGCAAGGCATGAAAGAGAAAATGGATTCCTTGGTAAATAACCAGACTTGGGACTTGGTTTAGTTGAATGCAGGAAAAAGAGCATTGCAGAATAAATAGGTTTACAAGTTGAAGGAAGAAGATGGAGGAAAAAAACAATACAAGGCTATACTTGTTGTAAAGGGGTTTGCACAAAAGAAATGTATAGATTTTTATGAAATAATTTCTCATGTTGTTAAAATGACTTCAATTAGGACTATTTTAAGTCTTGTGGCACTATAATATTTTCATCTTGAACAATTAGATGTAAAAACATATTTTCTCCATGGGGATTTGGAGGAAGAGATTTATATGCAGCAGCCATAGGGGTATAAGGTCAAAGGAAAGGATAATTTTGTAGAAAGATCCAAGGAAGTGGTATTTGAAGTTTGGTAGGTTATGACATAACAAGGCTATAGTAGATGTCATTCTGATCACTGTGTTTATTTTAAAAGGCTATAAAATGGAACCTATATTATCTTGCTATTGTATGTATGTGGCATGTTTGTTGCAGGGTCTAATATGCAAGATATAAATGTACTCAAAAATAAATTAGCTAATTCATTTGTGATGAAGGATTTGGGTGTTGCAAACAAAATCCTTGGTATGAGAATAACAAGAGACAGGAAAAATCGCAAATTGACATTTTCTCAGGGTGAGTACATAGAGAAGGTGTTGGAGAGGTTTAGAATGCAGAATGCAAAACCAGTTAGTACACCTTTGGCTAGCCATTTCAAATTAACTAAGGAAATGTGTCCCAAGACATAGGAGGAGATAGAATACATCTCCAGGGTCCCTTATTCATCAGCAGTTGGCAACTTGATGTATGTGATCATTTGCACAAGACCAGATATTGCACATGCAGTGTGAGTTGTGAGCAGGTATATTAAAAATCCAGGTAAAGAATATTGGGAGGAAGTAAAGTGAATTCTCAGGTATTTGAGAGGTACTCATGCATTATGTTTTGGAGGTTCAAACATTGTTCTACAGGGATATGTTGATTCATATATGGCAGGTGATAAAGATAGCAGAAGGATCACCATAAGGTATGTTTTTACTGTAGGTGGAAAAACAGTAAGTTGGATTTAAAAAATACAAAAGGCTGTTGCACTTTCAAAAACAGAAGTAGAGTATGTTGTTGCTACAGAGGCTAGTAAATAAATGATTTGGTTACAGAGGTTTAAGGAGGAATTGGGAAAGAAGCGGGAGAATAGAAGGTTGTATTGTGACAGTGAGAGTGTCATTCATATTGCAAATAACTCAGTATTCCATTCAATTACTAATCATATCTAACTCAGGTACCATTTCATATGATCTGTCTTGGAAGATGGACATTTAAAGTTGGAAAAGATACATACTAGCCAAAATCCTGCATACATGTTAACAAAGGGATTAACCAAGGAGAAACTGAGTTCCTACTCAATTTCAGTTGGCCTTCAAGCATGAAGGTGAGGATGAGAAATTTTCCAAGTCCAAGTTGGATCATAGTCTAGTAGGTACAACAGCAATGGAGTTGTTGTGATCAGTATCCAAGTGGGATATTGTTGGTTGTGGATCCTGGTTATCTTCTTGATTAAGAGGTATTTGTTTTCAGCCATGTTTATACCCCATGAAGAATATACACCCCGGAATACTGTACACCCCTCCACATGGGGGGGTCGCAGGGGGGGATTCCCCCCCTTGTAGGGTCTGGGGGGCTCATCCCCTCGATTTGGGGGTCCAAGGGCTAGTGGACCCTCAGCAGGGGTTCGGGGGTGAATCCCCCGAAGGAAAAATTACCTTGTAAATGTATATTGTAATTTCATAGTAAATCTTGACTATTCATTATAAGGTCTCAGATCTGATGGTAGAAGTTATGTTAGGGTTTGTTTCCCTAGAAGGAAACCCTATTTTAAGAAATAATTCTATTGCAGTTGTGTATCATTGTAAATATTGTATTCTGAGAGAAGAGACTATGAGAGAAAGAAGAGGAAGTCACAGTGTTTTTGGTGTAGGTTGTATCCCTTCATTTTGATGAATAATAAAAATGAAGGACCTAGAAATTTCGTCGGTGGACATAGCCCATGTTATCACCCTATAAATGATAGGAATCAACTGGTGACTGGGATATTATCTGTCTCTAGTTTTTTTGTTGACAAATGATTTATCATTCTACAAATAATTTGAAAAGAAAAAGGAAAAGAAAAGAAAAAGAAAAAAGAAAAAGAAAAGAAAAAGAAAAAGAAAAGAAAAGAAAAGAAAAGAGAAAAAAGAAAGAAAGAAAGAAAAAGAGGGCATAAAAGAATGGCAATAAAATCCCCATGCAATAATAGTAACTCGGTCCATACCATTCAAGCATGGCCAAGTTCTTTTTAAATTTGATGTTGATAGGGTAGTGAATGAATTTGGCTAAACAGTTTAATCTTAGCCAAAGTGTTTAGGTTAGATTAGTGAATAAATATGGCCAGACTGTCTAATCCTGGTCAGATAGCCCCAGGGTAGAGTAACTTCTTAACCCAACGGTCTAATCTGGGTTAACTGTCATAGGAAACTAGGTTAGAACATAGGTTAGTTTCTTTATTGTTTCATTCCAATAAAACCAGCTTGATGAAAATGTTGCACCATGTTTCATATGCTTAGAAGATTATTTGGTCGAAGCCCCATGGTGGTGTCTACTTGAAAAGTTTGGGGAAAAAACCCATAAAATGCTTTTATCCTAAGTTTTCCCAGCGCATGTGTTCTTCGCTCCCCATTTATGCTCCCTGCACATATTGACGGTCCTGATCGCGACGCCTAGATCTACGGTGTACAGAGCATTCTGGACCCCCCCCCCGACCGTTCTGCTTTTAACCGTGGAGGGTCCGGAATCGCTGATAACATTTGCGCTCATCGGGATGGCACAAGATTGAGCGCTTAAATCAATAGCCAATATTAGATTATGGACCCCCCTGTCCGTTGTGCCTTTAATGGAGAGGGGGGTCCGGAATGAGTGATAAAGGACGTGCAAAGATCTGCGGCTAGGAAACGAGCGCGCAGATCAGTGGCCCAAAATGGATTTCGAGCCCCCCTGGATGATCTGCTTTTGACCGAGGGGGCGGGTCTGGAATGGGTTTTCCCCCTTTGGCAGGTCCCTTACTATACATGGCGTAAATCTATTTGCCCTGAAGTCCCGTCACCATCTGCCATCTAAAAGACCCCCATCACTTATGGACGTCACCTTCCACTTCCTCCTGAGTTAGTCACATCCCATAACTGTTGTTGATCCCCTCCCCCCTTTCACTCATGGCAAGCCCCTTATTACGAATTTTACCTCCAATCCCTAGCCACCACGTCACCTGTCTGAATCTTTCAGCCACCGTCATCTGCCATCTCACCCCCAAGTGGCCCGTTGTCCATTTATTACTGGATAACCTATACGTTATCCAGTTGACCTGTCTCTCGCGCCCAACCGAACCCATTTTAAATAAAACTACCGTTATTTCCCCTACTTTCGTTATTCACCCATCACACCAGAGAAACTCATCGCTTACTCCTCCGTTACATCCCGTCGCCCTCATCCACAGTCAGTCACCCCCACTAACGTTGTGTTTATTGCAGGTACTGTTGCAGAGATGGCGCCAAAATCCAAACAAATAGAAGGAGAGGAGAATCTGTTTCTCCCGCCTCCTGTCGACCTGGACAAAATCCCACTAGTCAACCAAGACTGATTAATCGCAGATACCAAATGCGACTTCGATTTCTCATACCTCCATTCATGGCTCAGGGAAGTTTTCCTGGACCAGAGTGATGAAATTGGACTCTAGGAGTCCAATTTACCCCTTTACCTCTTTCCCCAGATCCACCATTTTCTCGAGTTCGCGCTTAAGTGTCAAGCCCACTATATTCCCGAACAAAGAGTCGTCATATCCTCGTTCGGAGAAATCCTTTTCCTCATCACACCTGAGTCCATAGACCAGATGATGCAAATCCCCCGAGCTGACTCTGTGTCTCCTTTCAACCTGGAAATCCTTACAGAGTTGTATCAGAAAATTACTTTTCCCCAAAGAGCTCAAATATTCGAGCTTTTCCTTCCCACATCCGCTCAATTCCCTTCCACAAATCCCCCTTACCCGTTGTCCATGTTCTCCACTAAGGGAAANAGGTGTTGGAGAGGTTTAGAATGCAGAATGCAAAACCAGTTAGTACACCTTTGGCTAGCCATTTCAAATTAACTAAGGAAATGTGTCCCAAGACATAGGAGGAGATAGAATACATCTCCAGGGTCCCTTATTCATCAGCAGTTGGCAACTTGATGTATGTGATCATTTGCACAAGACCAGATATTGCACATGCAGTGTGAGTTGTGAGCAGGTATATTAAAAATCCAGGTAAAGAATATTGGGAGGAAGTAAAGTGAATTCTCAGGTATTTGAGAGGTACTCATGCATTATGTTTTGGAGGTTCAAACATTGTTCTACAGGGATATGTTGATTCATATATGGCAGGTGATAAAGATAGCAGAAGGATCACCATAAGGTATGTTTTTACTGTAGGTGGAAAAACAGTAAGTTGGATTTAAAAAATACAAAAGGCTGTTGCACTTTCAAAAACAGAAGTAGAGTATGTTGTTGCTACAGAGGCTAGTAAATAAATGATTTGGTTACAGAGGTTTAAGGAGGAATTGGGAAAGAAGCGGGAGAATAGAAGGTTGTATTGTGACAGTGAGAGTGTCATTCATATTGCAAATAACTCAGTATTCCATTCAATTACTAATCATATCTAACTCAGGTACCATTTCATATGATCTGTCTTGGAAGATGGACATTTAAAGTTGGAAAAGATACATACTAGCCAAAATCCTGCATACATGTTAACAAAGGGATTAACCAAGGAGAAACTGAGTTCCTACTCAATTTCAGTTGGCCTTCAAGCATGAAGGTGAGGATGAGAAATTTTCCAAGTCCAAGTTGGATCATAGTCTAGTAGGTACAACAGCAATGGAGTTGTTGTGATCAGTATCCAAGTGGGATATTGTTGGTTGTGGATCCTGGTTATCTTCTTGATTAAGAGGTATTTGTTTTCAGCCATGTTTATACCCCATGAAGAATATACACCCCGGAATACTGTACACCCCTCCACATGGGGGGGTCGCAGGGGGGGATTCCCCCCCTTGTAGGGTCTGGGGGGCTCATCCCCTCGATTTGGGGGTCCAAGGGCTAGTGGACCCTCAGCAGGGGTTCGGGGGTGAATCCCCCGAAGGAAAAATTACCTTGTAAATGTATATTGTAATTTCATAGTAAATCTTGACTATTCATTATAAGGTCTCAGATCTGATGGTAGAAGTTATGTTAGGGTTTGTTTCCCTAGAAGGAAACCCTATTTTAAGAAATAATTCTATTGCAGTTGTGTATCATTGTAAATATTGTATTCTGAGAGAAGAGACTATGAGAGAAAGAAGAGGAAGTCACAGTGTTTTTGGTGTAGGTTGTATCCCTTCATTTTGATGAATAATAAAAATGAAGGACCTAGAAATTTCGTCGGTGGACATAGCCCATGTTATCACCCTATAAATGATAGGAATCAACTGGTGACTGGGATATTATCTGTCTCTAGTTTTTTTGTTGACAAATGATTTATCATTCTACAAATAATTTGAAAAGAAAAAGGAAAAGAAAAGAAAAAGAAAAAAGAAAAAGAAAAGAAAAAGAAAAAGAAAAGAAAAGAAAAGAAAAGAGAAAAAAGAAAGAAAGAAAGAAAAAGAGGGCATAAAAGAATGGCAATAAAATCCCCATGCAATAATAGTAACTCGGTCCATACCATTCAAGCATGGCCAAGTTCTTTTTAAATTTGATGTTGATAGGGTAGTGAATGAATTTGGCTAAACAGTTTAATCTTAGCCAAAGTGTTTAGGTTAGATTAGTGAATAAATATGGCCAGACTGTCTAATCCTGGTCAGATAGCCCCAGGGTAGAGTAACTTCTTAACCCAACGGTCTAATCTGGGTTAACTGTCATAGGAAACTAGGTTAGAACATAGGTTAGTTTCTTTATTGTTTCATTCCAATAAAACCAGCTTGATGAAAATGTTGCACCATGTTTCATATGCTTAGAAGATTATTTGGTCGAAGCCCCATGGTGGTGTCTACTTGAAAAGTTTGGGGGGAAAACCCATAAAATGCTTTTATCCTAAGTTTTCCCAGCGCATGTGTTCTTCGCTCCCCATTTATGCTCCCTACACATATTGACGGTCCTGATCGCGACGCCTAGATCTACGGTGTACAGAGCATTCCGGACCCCCCCCCCGACCGTTCTGCTTTTAACCGGGGAGGGTCCGGAATCGCTGATAACATTTGCGCTCATCGGGACGGCACAAGATTGAGCGCTTAAATCAACAACCAATATTAGATTATGGACCCCCCTATCCGTTCTACCTTTAATGGAGGGGGGGGTCCGGAATGAGTGATAAAGGACGTGCAAAGATCTGTGGCTAGGAAACGAGCGCGCAGATCAGTGGCCCAAAATGGATTTCGAGCCCCCCTGGATGATCTGCTTTTGACCGAGGGGGCGGGTCTGGAATGGGTTTTCCCCCTTTGGCGGTTCCCTTACTATACATGGCGTAAATCTATTTGCCCTGAAGTCCCGTCACCATCTGCCATCTAAAATACCCCCATCACTTATGGACGTCACCTTCCACTTCCTCCTGAGTTAGTCACATCCCATAACTGTTGTTGATCCCCTCCCCCCTTTCACTCATGGCAAGCCCCTTATTACGAATTTT
>JZKD02S1732550.1:5975-17049 GCA_000966675.3 Picea glauca
TGGTCAATTCCTAAAACACCATGGGATGAAAGAGTGTGTCACCTTTGTGACACTAAGAAGGTTGAAGATGAAAAACACTTTCTCTTAGATTGTCCATCCTATACCCATATTAGATGTCATTTTCAAAATATCTGTCACACTACCAACCTTCCTAACCTCTTAACTCAACAAAAGTATGGTGATATTGGAAAGCTTCTCTTAATTATTTTCAAGCACAAAAACAAAGTTCTAAAGAATCGTAAGTAATCACTTACCCTCTTAAGGTCCGATAGACCAATTCCGTCTTAGTGGACGTTAATCATCATCATCATCATAATCTTCTTGAGTTTGTTTTCTTTCCCCTTGATCTTAGGCTCCAAATCTTCCATTATCTTTCTACAATCCAAACAAATAAATCTTTAAAACAAATATAATCAAACAAAATCCAAATCTAATAATTAAAACTAAATATCATAAAAACTATATCAAACTAAAAAAATAAAAATTAAATTGAAATCTAACTAAACTAAAATAAGATCAAATTAAAAATAATAAATTTAAACTAAAACTAAAGTGAAAACAAAACAAATCTAAATTAAACAAAATCTAAACTAATACTTCAAAAACTAAAATAAACGAAACCTAAGTTAAAACTACTAGTTGCGATTTGATGAATTGAAATCCCTCGCTTTCAATAACCATTTCTTTCTTGGCATTTTTTCCACAACAATCTTCTAGAAAACTATCAAACAAAATCCCTTTAACCTAGATATAGCGGCTTATTCGTTTCGCATTTGACCGAGCGAATTTGAAAAGTCGTAGGTTAAAGATTCTACGAAATGAATATTTTTTTCGGGGATATTTGCTCGAAATCAGACGAGAAATTGTTGGATTCGTAAATTTAAGTGATTATTTTTGTAAAATCTGAGTGCCCTGGGAGTTTTTCAGCATGTTGAATCCATTTCTACATTCAAAAATGAATTTTGAACAACAAAAAATAGTGATTCGTGTAAATTTATATCGCCAGATTTCGACGAAAAAAGCCATTTAGTAGAACAACTAGCCAACACCATTTGAAAAAGCCCCAATTGAAAAAGCTTCAAGCCAAACATATAATTGATCCGTGAAAGAGATAATTTTGGCAAAAAGGGTCCGCGTCCATCCATTAAAACTCGTGTAATTTGATTTGCGAATGATGAATGTAACCGTTGATTTGGAACTAGTGCCCCAATTCGATCTGAAATTAAAAGAAACTTTATTATTCAATATATACATCCAACTAACATTTAAGTATAAATTAAAATATATAATATACACATGAAACTTAATATATACAATTCATACATTATACTACTACAATAAACTATGGTAGACTCCTCAACCATCTCTGCTGCCCTTTCCTCTCTGCTTCCGGGATGGACTTTCCTAGGATTAGATGCTGCAGGTAGATTTGGGGGATTAGCCATGGGATGGCGCTCAAATTCAATCAAACTTCTCAACTCTTGGGGTCTCAATTCCTGTCTAGGAATTGACATTTTTGTGGAAGGAATGGACAAATAATTCAGGATCCTAAATGTCTATGGCCCCTATCTTGACATAATCCATTTCTGGGAAACACTTCTCAATCTTAAGATCCTGAAGGTCGACAACTTAATCTTGGGGGGCGATCTCAACTTCTCAATTGGAGTGGCAGAAGTTTGGGGCCCCTCAACACGCCCATATCAACTCACCACCAGGATCACACATCTTATGTCGTCCAGTGGGCTGTTGGATATCACACCCAAGAAACTAAATTCAACCTGGAGGAATATGCGCATAGGGGAAGCAAGAGTGGAAAAATGAACTGATCGCTTCCTTGTTGCCAAAGCACTAATGGAGGAAGCATGTCAAGTAAGGCAATGGATCGGGGTAGGATTAATTTCAGATCACTCCCTAGTCTAGCTCATCTTGGAGGGCGACATGATCAAACCCCCCTCCCCTTTCAAATTTAAAGCCACCTGGCTTGTAGACGAGAGCTTTCGAGAACTAGTCAAATCGCACTGGAGGCCATATGACCCCAATATTAGAACTCTAGTGGGTGTCCACTTTGCTGGAAATCTCAGAACAATCAAGTCACTAACTATCCCCTGGGCAAAGGAAAAAAGATAAAGGGAGGAAAGTGAACTTCAATCTACAGAAGAAAAAATAGAAGTCATTTATCAAGAGGCAGATGGGGGTTTCCTTACAGACTCCACAAAGGACATATTAAAATCCTTGGAATCACAGTGCAAACAACTCATGGCCGATCAGGAAGCAACTTGGAGATTAAAAAGTAGGGTGATATGGATTGAACAAGGGGAGGAAAACACCAAATTCTTCCACGCCTTTGCAAAGGGACACAAATCTTCAAACACTATTTGGGATATGAAGGACCCGGAAGGAAGAACAATCTCAACCTTCTCAGGGTTGGCAGAGTTGGGAAAAAATCACTTCAAAACATTATACAAAGTAGATTAGAGGGATAACATTGTTGACATAGTTAGGGTGGCACTCTATTACCCCAGCTTTGTAAATGAGAAAAACAACAGAGACCTCTACACAAAAGTCAATGAAGCTGAACTAAAGGGAACACTCTATAGCTTCCAAAAGGACAAAAGTACAGGACTTGATGGTTGGCCGATAGAATTCTATCTAGGGTTCTTTGACCTAATTGGAGTTGATATCTTCCAGGTAGTGGAAGAAACAAGAAATAATAGAAGGATACATCCCCCCTTCAACACAACCTTCCTAGTTTAATCCCAAAAAAGGATGAACCCACATCCTTTGAAGATTTTCGACCAATTGCAGTCTGCAATTGCATATACAAAATTGTCACAACAATTATCTCCATACTTCTCAAGCCCATCCTCTCGGAAGTGATCTCAAAAGAACTGTTTGGGTTTCTAAATGGACGACAAATTCATGAAGCTGTCGGAGTAGCACATGAAGGACTACATAGTCTAAAATCTCTTCGGTCTAAAGGAGTAGTATTAAAAATCGACCTTTCTAAGGCCTTTGACTGAGTAAGATGGTATTTTATAAGACTACTACTTACACACCTAGGGTTTGAGGTACCCTTCATCAGATGGATAATGTTTTTTATATCCTTAGTAACTTTTGTGGTCCTGATCAATGGATCAACCTCCCCCTTATTCACCTTTGGGAGAAGAATAAGACAAGGATGCCCACTCTCCCCTCTACTTTTTATCCTAGTTGCAGAAGGACTAAGCAGTGCCATGATATCAGCCATAAACTCGGGGGATTTCTGAGGCATAAAAATCTCTCCAGATTACAAATCACACATTTACTCTTTGTGGATGATGTCCTAATCTTCAACAGCGACAGACCAAGAGATGCAGAGACCCTGGAAGCAATCCTCCAGCTCTTCCGGGATGCAACATGGATGATAATAAACACAAAAAAATCCACCTTATCCATCATAGGAATTGATGATACTACAACAGATTACTTCAAAACACTCTTCCCCTACCCCCTACAGGAACTCCAACAAGGGATAAAATATCTTGGCTTCCAACTCAAAGAAAACAACTATCACAAAAGGGACTGGAGCTGGCTACTGTCCAAATTAGAAAAACGACTTTCTCTCTGGAGTTTCCGCTGTCTCTCAAGAGCAGGAAGATTGACCCTCACGAAAGTTGTACTAGAAGATATCCCGATCTATTGGTTGTCTCTCTCTTGGACCCCCAAAGGTGTTTTAGAAAAATCCAAAGACTCTGCTTCGAGTTTATTTGGTCAGGGTCGAACGACCACTACACCCTCCCTTGGGAAAAATGGGATCTACTGGCTAGGCCAAAAGCACTGGGGGGCTGGGGGTTGAAAAATATATTTATTTTTTGCAAAATCCTTAGCAGCCAAATCTAGCTGAAGAATTATTACCACCTACAACTTATGGACTCAAGTGGTCACCCACAAATACATAAAAACATGATCGATATTGATTGGATCCTTCGGGCAAACAAATATTCTCCAAACTACTCCATTATATGGAAGGCCATTATCAAGTCCTTTCATGTAATCAGGGACGTCTTGGCCTGGAAAATTGGAAAGGGTGATAAAATCCGCTTAGGCGCCGATCCTTGGCCAGGAAGTGGACTTGCCCACTCTCTTTCACAGGAACTACATGATCACCTACATGCACGGGGGCTCTTCAAACTAAATCAAATAGCTGACCCAGATTCCAAAAACATATGGCATCAAGGCTGACACAGTGTAGAGACACTCGGGTTGGAAGGAGACTTAAAAATCCAATGGGAAAACTACGTGATTGCACTCTAGAGAGACCACATTAAGCTTCTGGATTTGAAAGACGAGTTGGTTTGGCAAAAAGCCCCACATGGTGTTTACACACAAAAACTGGGATACACAACACTCATCATCGACCATCTCCAGGAGGAACGAACCGAGTTGGTGGTGGAAAGGGTTATGGAAACTTAAAGCCCCTCTAAAATCCAAGCTTTTCATGTGGACAACACTTTTAAACAAAGTACCAACTTGGGATAAAATGCAGAAATGCCAGATTGAAGGGCTAGGCTGGTTTTATTTATGCAAAGGGGATTCTGAAACTATAAACCACATTCTCATCACTTTCCCTTTCACCAAAAAAGTTTGGCTCTCAAAATACGAAAAAGCTACAGTTGGAATGGAGAAACGTTGGATTCCACTTGGAAATATTGGATACTTGAAGTCTCCCACAAGCCACTAAAATCCATGCCTCTACTAATTAACTGGGGAGTCTGATTGGCTAGGAATAGAGCAATATTCCAAGAAAAATCCACGGTACCCGAACTTGTTGCAGCCCAAAGTCTCTCCATTCTGGAACACTTCCCCTAGGAAAGGAATGCTCCCAGAATCCAAATCCCTCAGCCCCCAACCATAGATCACTCCACATCTTGGGATTTTTTCGATGGGGACTCACAAAATACACTTTGTGGGGGGGGGGGAATTCACCTTCACCTTACAGTCACACACTCTATCAAAATAAAAATGGATCCGGGGAAAGGCACCAACAACTATGCTGAACCGATGACTCTCCAACTACCACTCAAATTAGCAAAAGAATATGATCTGAAATCTTTACAAATATTTTGGGACTCTATGAATGTAATTAACTGCACACAAAAAAATCGACAATGCCACAATATTTTATTGTAGCTTATATTGAGGGATACTCACAACATGTTGGATACTTTTGACCTTTTCTCTATCCAACATGTCTAGAGGAACAAGAATGACGTAGAAGAATTGTTGTCCAAAGAAGGGCTCAACTTAAATTTTGGGCAATGGCACTTTACAGAAACAGATGGAGACACAGTTCATGATTACTACCACATACCGTTCATTGAAGATCAGACTCACTCTAATGCTCACTAATCCACAAGATCACTATTTTATTCTGGCACAAAAACAATAACAGTTCTCAGACCTACTTTTGGGAAGGTTAAATTTTTTTTTGATGTAATTACAACTCTACTGTACTAGCAATGAACAGTCCCAGGACATGAAGAAGTTAATGGTATCCTAGATTATGATCCAAACAGATATCAACAGATCAACATTTTCTCTGGTGAAAACCATCACACTTTCTCTATGCATACAAAATGTGCTAAACTAGAACCTACAAAATGTAAATTTGTCTCTCCGGATGAATAAAATTATGCTTTTTTTTTTTTTTTTTTTTACAAAGAAAAAAAAAAAAAAAAAATAAAAAGAAAAAATTTTAAAAAAAAAAAAAAAAAAAATTAATAAAAATTAAATTATATATAAAAAAATTAGGTAACTTTATTAATATTTAATTACATTTAACAATATAAAACAATATATTATAATAATGAATATATATTTAAAATTATTTACAATAATTAATATATACATAATAATATGAACCAATTAAAAATTTTAATATAAGATCTAAATTTTTTAATATGCCATCTATCTTTACAAAAAATAAAAGAATAAAAGAAAAATTAATGATGAAATTAATACTAAAATTAAAATCCAAACTAGATAAAGTCTTTAAAATATCTAATATAAAGTTGAAAAATGTCTATATTAATTTTTTTTGAATTTCCACCTAGAATTTAACCTATGTTACAACACCTCTGCTCCATGCGGACCTGCGGACCTACTCTCCTCTCCTCCTTCACCCCGCTTCCCTTAATTTGCACCGAACTCCCTTACTCCCTTACTCCCTCCCTTCTCTACTCATCACTCTCCCCACTCACCCACACTTAACCATTTTCCCCTCCCCTCTCTCTTCCCCCTCACGAACTTCCTCAATCCATCTCCCATACTTAACCATTTCTTCATTCCCCTCACTCCTCCATGCAGACGTGCATACCTACCCTTCCACCTCCCCTCACCCCGCACGATCTCACGAATTTCAATGACATAAATTCATTAGTGAGAATCCAATCAAGCATTAATTAAAAGTGGTTTACTCCAAAATGAATCATGGAAAGTTCTAGAAAGGAAAACCCTAACTACTTCAAAAACATTGAAAGCATATTTTAAAAAGGCAAGAGAAGGAACTATCAAGAGGTTGGAAGTCATAAGTTCATACAATGGTGAAGAGTCTGTAAGAAGAAAAGTTCTATCTCTCCAAGCTTCGGTAGATTGGTCTGCTAATACTTTCCTCTCATCTTATTTTTCTTTCTTATTTATTTCCATCAAATCTTCTATGAATGTACTAAGAATATCAGGAAGATTTGGGTCTGAGTAGTTCTTTCTTCGAAATCTTCAGTCATCTTGTAGCATTTCATGTCTAGAGGAGCAATATCCCTCCTTGTAAAAAGGAAATTGCTATTTCATTCAGTTTATTAGTTGTCATTAAGACTTTGTAGAGGTTGTTTCAACTCTCTCTTGTTTATGATATTATTAAACTTGTCATATTTGGGATATTGTTATAAATTTCTTTTGCAGAGAACTAATTGGGGCACTATATTAGTGATTTCTCTGATTTGAGTTGAAAGCATGGGATTTCAAATCTATTGCCTATCAAAATCGTTTTTGGGTTGTAATGAAGTTATTATTTAAAGTTCTTTGAATACCTTTCATTTCTTCATCTTGCAAAAGTAATAATAGATTCTGAGTTCAATTTATCTTACAAGAAAGAAAGAATGTCAGTTGAATGGAGACTCCAAAACCTTGTAGACAAAAATCTTTGTTGACACACTTTATCTTATCTTTTCTTTAAATGATATGATGTATATTTGTATAACTATATATAATAAACCATACAAATAATCTTCCAATATTTAAATTTCTTTGAAGACCTTTCATTTCTTCATCTTGCAAAAGTAATAATAGATTCCGAGTTCAATTTATCTTACAAGAAAGAAAGAATGTCAGTTGAATGGAGATTCCAAATCCTTGTAGACACAAATCTTTGTTGACACACTTTATCTTATCTTTTCTTTAAATGATATGACATATATTTGTATAACTTTAAATAAGGGTTTTACATTTGTATATATTATACTTCTTGGAAGAACTCTTGGAGTTTGCTCTTTATCATTCACCCTTACATTCATTGCAAAACCACAAAAACAATCTTCCAATATTTCATCCAAAGAGGAGTACCACCTCTATAAAAATGCAGAGGGATTCATATCCTCGTGATGATGATGTTTGGGTCTTGACCAATATAGAGATCAACACTCCCACAATTGTCTAGTGAAGCTTGCATATTTCTTCCTCTTCCTCATGACCGCATAGTGCATGAAATTTTGTGGTTATGAGCTTTAGGAGCATGGTTCCAACATACAAAGGGTTCCACTAGCATGCAAGTAGGGTTATTGAGGAAGTATGCCAAGTTTAAGGCCCCAAAACCCCCATGGACCTCTCCACCATTGGATTTCTATAATTCTTGATTTTGAGCTAGGAAACTAAATTTACTTATGGCCTATTTGTACTTTCATTTGTGTATTATTTGTGAAACACTAAGTAACATTAGCACTTCAAATTATGGACATGTGAACCTATGCATGTGTAAATACTATGAATGAGTATTGTTATGTTTGTAATGAAAAAAATTATATGATTTACTTCGAGCATACAAGTTTTGATTGAAGGATATTGGCATGTGGATACTGAGTTTAATGATATGTTTTAAATGCAATCACATGTCAATAATATATGATTATGCATGAGCTCATATGGTAAACTAATCTACGGGTTGAATGGGATATGTAATAGACAAAGAAGTGTGATAGTAAGTGGTCGATGTCGTGGACATCGAATGATAAATGGTATGATAGGAATTATCCTTATGTTATTTTACATTGGTTCAAATGAATTGTTATGATATTTGTGCAAGTGTAGGTTTTTTAGAAAGCACGACTAACTGAAACTAAATATTCGATGACAAAGGTCCTAGAACACAGTCCCAGAGTATGGTCCATGATAGGGTGTTGACCCTAGTTCTATCAGGAGGGGTGGAGACATTTCCCACCATTTATCCTCATAAACCTGGAGTCATGGGAGGGCGATCCAGATTATTTTGAGAACAAAATGAAGGAGGAAATATAACAATGAAATATATATAGATATTGCAATAAACACAAAAATACATCAATGCACATTTTTTTTTAATGAGAGAATGTACAGAAAGCGTAAAATTACAGAGTGAATGACTCGCTAGAATGGTGGCAACTTATCTCCAAGAAGAGATGTGATGGCTACGCTCATTCACAAGAAGAAGATGATGATGATTACAATGAGGATCAAAAGGCCTTTTTAACATAAAAAAAATCCAAAACCCTAACCCTGAAATATGAAACGCCAAAAGGTTCGCAAGCCCCGATGGGGGTAGTTGATACGTCAACTTCCCGAGGGCGTAAATTTTGCATATGATCTCCTTTTGGGGCGTTCAATACCTCGTCGGAAAGGTCTATCCAAGAAGCACAACTTCCTTTGAGCATAGCAATCTATCTATGCCAACCCCTGGCCCCCTAAAAGTCCAAAAAAAAATCGTTTAGGGCCTTAAAATGGCCCCGAAAGTTTGAGACTCGAAAAACTGTAAAAAATTGCCAAAACAAAAAACTGTTCTTTGAGACAGTGGATTAGGTGGGTGGCCACCAATATCTATCTAGATCAGAGGGTTATTTTAAGTCACACTCCCCTAGATGTATTATGGATGTTGCCAATTTCTTACTGGGGAATATTGGTCAGTGTAGTTGACACTTTCGCTTATGGGTTCTATCTGGAGTTAGGTCAATATTGTTCATGCTCTAGTATACTCCAACAAAGGAGGGATATGATCTGAAAGATGGAAGTAGGTTAGGAAGGAATGCTGTTCAGAGTAGTTGAAAGTGTTGTTGGGATTTAAGCATGTACATTTAGTGCCTAAATTATTACCTTTTATTTTTAGTATTAAATGCTTAATTCAATTATGATGATCTAGGTAAATGTTTCATTTGTTTTGAATTGTTGTGACTAATGAATTATTATTATTTTGTTAATATAAATGATTTATTTATGCATTATGATATTTATTGTACTATGAACTTGATTGTGAAAATATAGTAATTATGCATTCGATTTTTTTATTACAATCATTAGTACACACACGAGCTATGTATGCATCAATTATGCATACATACCTTGCACGTGTACGCTAGTATTATTAGCATGTATATTAGTTATTATAATATTATTTTGTATGGGTTTTGTTTGTTGTTTGTAGGGAAATCAAATTTATAGGATTTTAATGTTAATTCATTAGATTATTAAATTTTATTTAAGGACTTATTATATTTAAAAGAAGAAGCGGTGGAATATGATTTTTATTAAGTTGATGCATTTAATGGAACTTAGATTTTGTGACCTACCCAAGCTATTTTATAATTATGCTTTATTGAAGGAAATTGATGGCATGTTAGCTTATTAAATGTGGGGAGGTGCCAAGAGAGTATTTTATCATAGTTTTGGCCTTCCTAAGATTTTGTACCCAAGGGAGTCCAAAAAGGCAAGAAAGGCAGTGGAGAAGGAATAAAGGGGGATTTTTTTTGTTTTTGGAAGGGGAAAACCAAATAAAGAGAAAGTGTTATGGTAGATTTAGCATCAAGACTGAGATATTGAGCACCGAGACTGAGATTTGGACATATTGGGGTTGTGATTCTGGGACTTTGGACACACAGGGCCAGGAAACCATGTTTCCTAAAGTTAGGGAGCCACCAAGGCTATTCTTTATTGGTTGAGAGAAAAAAAAAAACAATTTTTATATGGGAATTTGGGCATGGAGGGCCAGGAAACCTAGTTTCATCGAGCTAGGGAGCCAACAAGGTCATTCCTAGCTATCCATGAGAATAAAAATCCAGTTTGATCGAGCAACTGACAATAGATAGTAGACAAATTGACAACTAAAGGATCAAGGGACTTAGCAAACTCTTGGAGAGGTATTTTACTATTCCAATCTCTATGTAAATTTTGGACAAATTATTAATTTATGCTCTGGATATAATTGTTAATTTATGTTGTAAATTTACAAGGTTATAACTGAAATTCATGCAAAATTGAAAAAAATGATATCTAATGAAATCCTAGGATGAAATGCAAATTCAGATCAGTTAATTTATCATGGAAAATATGGAAATTCGTAAATACTTATAAGAACACATTTAGCAGGGAAAACACAAAGATTTTGTTAATATTAAATGTCCATACTTACTGTACAAAAGTTTACTACATAGTCATTTGAGGCATATGAGGTCTTGGTTATGAGCCTTACACATAGTCTTAGAGTTTGGTTTAAAAACTGAGGCGTAAGACCCTCCTACACATTTAATTGGAAATTTGTGTTGTAGACTAAAAAAAAACAACCCATAACCTGGAATTTATTTTCAGCTTGAACATGCAACTTGGAACTGGGTTCCATATTACATAACAAATAACAATGCCAAGACAGAAACCCCCTTTGTTTACAACCCTGAAACCGTTGGAATTAACCCAAAATTAACTTTGAAATGACTCAAAAACCTTAAAAAAATTACCAAGAAAAACTCTAAAGAAGATAAAGTGTGCAACAAGAAAAGAGACCATGTACATCTATTCTAGCCTC